>CM039724.1:38341091-38807205 GCA_022539455.1 Dendrobium nobile
GCAATTAACTGTAATGAAGTAAGCATGATAGTTAAATTTTTTAATGTTGCATGTGATGATGCATGTATTTTCAGCTGCCTAAATAATGGCAAATACCATGAAGACACGACACCAAAAAAAACAAAAAAAGAAGAGGAAAGTATAACAAGGTAATTTCATAGCAACAGATTATGATAATTTTATTGGGCACGGGCATGTATCACAATGTTTCCTAAAATAAGCATGGCCATAAACGGCCCACAGCGTGCAGAGCAGGACCATCATGATTTCTGAAAATCCAAAACAAGACTTTAAAATAATTTCATAAATTTCAAAATTTATCTTCCATTTCTTTGGAAGAAATTCTTTTAACCTTTTTACAAAAGGCATCCGACTCACAAATTTTCCCAAAACATTCAAAAACAAGAAAAATATTTTTTAATTGTTATAGAACAAAGCGGCATTCTCATTGATCGAAAATTTGAAGATGAAAAATCTTTTAAACTTATCCCTTAAAATTCAGAGATACTAAACAATTCAATGAGATATTTTCTTTTAAATAAAAAGAACTTCACTCTCATTCCTAATAAAATATAGGAAACAAAATTACTCATCCAACAACAACAAATTTTTATCCCACTACATAAGGTTGGCTACATGAACCCTTTTTAACTATTTTGTCCTATTAAGAGTTAAATTCTTATTTAAATATAAAAAAGGAGTTATTTTTAATACTTTCTAACAAAGTATTTTTAGGCCTACATCTACCTTTCTTAACAAGGCTGGATCTAATACATCAACTCGCCTAAAAGGTCATCGGAAGGCCAACATTTTATGTGACCAAACCACCTAAGGCGACTCTTTAATGTTGTCTGCCATTGAAATTATTCCAACCTTTTCATGCATATGCTCATTGCATTATGTCTATAAGTATAGAGCCACTCATCTACCTGAACATTCTCATCTTCACAACATTTAACTTGATTTTATCTTTCTCTTGTAATGGCCAATATTCTTTGCCAAAAAGCATTGCAGGTCTCATCACTGTCTTATAAAAATTTACCTTAAGTTTGAGGAGTATTTTTCTATCACACAAAAGGCACAATGCATTTTTCCAGTTCAACCATCTAGCTTGAATTCTACTAATAATATCCTCATCTATTTCACCATCACTTTGAACAATAGACCCAAGATATCTAAAATGTATACTCTTTTTAATGACTTGATCATCTGATGTCATAATCCTACCACTAGATTTATTATTGCAAAAATTATACTCAATATATTTGATTTTAAATCTACTAAAAGGAAAACCTTTAGAGTCTAAGGTTGACCTTCATAATTCAAGTTTTTCATCAACTCTCTCTATGGTCTTATCAACAAAAAGAATATTATCAGCAAAAAGCATATACCAAGGTACATCCTCTTGCAAATATCTAATAATGCTTTCTGTGAATATAAAAATATTATATATAGATCCACTTTACTCTCTCTATACTTCATCAAACCTCTCAATAGATGTATAGCTTCTATAGTGGACCTACCTAACATAAATCTTGATACGACATCAAAAATTGCCTTGATCAGGCATAGATCTTTAGGCGTACTTCAATTGAAAACTTTCAAAATTAAATTATAGACCATATGAACTCTAATTTTAGTAAACTTATAGTCAAATTGAACGTTTTAACGAGCCGAAGCCAATCATACTAAAATCAATCTAATTTGAGCCCAAATCAAGAGCTTGAAGTATATCTAGAAGCTTTAGAATATTAATTAGAAGATCAAATAATTTTCAAATATGACATACTTATAGTCGAATTGAGTGGCTCGATGAGACGAATCCCACAAGCCTAAGATAGCATGATTCCGATGTCATTTAAGCACATGAATGTCGAAGAAACATTATATGATTAGTGGAATCAATAAGGGCTGTCTGATGGAGCACTATGGATTTGCTCTGGATCTGCTCTATATTTATGTGGCATGTCTCTCCCAAATTTCTATAAATAGCCCCCTCATCCCTCCGACCACCGTCGCCCGACTACAATACCTTTGACCATCGTTGCTTGACTACGGTCCCACCAATCTCTAGCACCCAACCCTCATCGCCTAACTATAGTTTCTTCGATCTCCAACACCCAACTAAAATCTCTTTGACCTCCGTCACCCGACTACAATGCCTAAGACCACCGTTAACCCAATCACGGACCCTCTAATCTCTGTCGCCCGATTACAATCCCACCAATCTCTATCACCCCACCCTCATCGTCTAAGGTTGACTTTCATAATTCAAGTTTTTCATCAACTCTCTCTCTAGTCTTATCAACAAAAAGAATATTTTCAGCAAAAAGCATATACCAAGATACATCCTCTTGCAAATATCTAATAATGCTTTCTGTGAATATAAAAATATTATATATAGATCCACTTTACTCTCTCTATACTTCATCAAACTTCTCAATAGATGTATAGCTTCTATAGTGGACCTACCTAATATAAATCTTGATACGACATCAAAAATTACCTTGATCAGGTATAGATCTTTAGGCGTACTTCAATTGAAAACTTTCAAAATTAAATTATAGACCATATGAACTCTAATTTTAGTAAACTTATAGTCAAATTGAATGTTTTAACGAGCCGAAGCCAATCACACTAAAATCGGTCTAATTTGAGCCCAAATGAGCCCAAATCAAGAGCTTGAAGTATATCTAGAAGTTTTAGAATATTAATTAGAAGATCAAATAATTTTCAAATATGACATACTTATAGTCGAATTGAGTGGCTCGATGAGACGAATCCCACAAGCCTAAGATAGCATGATTCCGATATCATTTAAGCACATGAATGTCGAAGAAACATTCTATGATTAGTGGAATTATATGGGCTGTCTGATGGAGCACTATGGATTTGCTCTGGATCTGCTCTATATTTATGTGGCATGTCCCTCCCAAATTTCTATAAATAGCCCCCTCATGCCTCCGCCACCGTCGCCCGACTACAATACCTTCGACCATCGTTGCTTGACTACGGTCCCACCAATCTCTATCACCGCACCCTCATCGCCTAACTATAGTCCCTTCGATCTCCAACACCCAACTAAAATCTCTTTGACCTCCGTCACCCAACTACAATGCCTATGACCACCGTCGACCCAATCACGGACCTCTAATCTCTGTCGCCCGATTACAATCCCTCCATCCTCCATCGCCTGACTATGGTCCCTCCGACCTCTGTCACTCAACTACAATTTTTTCGACATCCATCACCTGATTACAATCTTGCAGACCTTCGCCGTCGGACTATGGTCCCACAGACCTTTTGTAACAACCTAAAAATTTTTTAAATGAAAAATATGAATTTTTGTTTCAACAAGAGCGCTGCGGCACTGTGATTGAGAGCGCAACGACGCCAAAACATCATAATCACGACATTAAAAGCTTTGTTCTAAAATAATTCTATATTTAGCATGTAGCACAGTAGTACTAGGTCATGTTGAGCACTAAAAATAAATTTATTTATATATTTTCTTCTCTTCACTCACCCCCTCACTCCCTCACATTGTGGCTTGTTATGAAAGAAAAGAAGAGAAGGGGAATGAAGGAGAAGAGAGATGAAAGAGAAAGCTATGTTTTTTACCCTGGTTCGTTCCATAGCTTTTACGAAAATTGCTCAGATCATTGTAGGTGACTTGTTTCCTATTTCTATTTTCAAAGATTTTGATTTATACCATTTGATTCCTTTTAAAATGATTTTAAATGAATTTTCTCTGGATTTAGTGAACTTCTATTGCGTAACTTTTTATATGTTATGGTACCGATTATTCTGGACATTTTGGCTTGTTGATTTCCTAATTTCATTGGTTAAGAGTGCAATTATTGCATTTTTTATAATTTAATAAGAACAGTGATTAGCAGTTTAGTCTGATTCTATTGTTATTGCAAGCATAATAAATAAATACTAGTACGTAATTGAGTGATAGTGGGTCGCTATTACTTTTATAAGTTAATAGACTTTCTTAATACTATGGTTTGTTGTTATCCTCTATTGATTCATGTGATTCACTAATCTAAAATTATAAGAAGATGATTACTGTATTGACAGATAACGAGTACCGACTCTGTTTATTGAGCCAAAGATTACTGATTACTAGAAAAATACCATGCAAGCCATAGCTTTTTGCTTATTTAGTATGATTATTGGGATGCATTATTAATTTACTATCACTATACTGATTTATAGTTGTTACACTATTTAACTGTTACTATTATAAATTTTACTAATACGGATGTTATTAGTAATTCACTGTTATTGTTATTGTTATTGATATACGGTTTACTATTACTGAGCATAAAATATAAGATATTGATTTGATACTTATATAAAATGATTGAATATTATGTATATACTAATTTTATAGTACTTCATTGTTATGAATTCTAACAATCATCATAAATGCTTAAGTTTTACTAATATATATGATTTTCTTATTGATTTGATAGCACTACTATGATGTATGCATGGCATCTGTACTAGGTTTATTGGTTTACAAATTTTATTGTTATCATAATGCACTATTTTACAGGCTTCCACACCTTATTGGTTTACCGGTTTACTGATTTTATTGTATAGTATGTGTTTTACTATTTATGTATATACTCATGATTATATTGAATGTTATTATTATGAAATAAATGATCATATGTTTATTATTTCTTTATCGTGCTTTGAGTTCAATTGTAGGATTCCAGTGAATTGTTGAGCTTTTTAGCTGATTATATGTGATTAAAATAATTTTAAGTCAGAGAAGATGATCAAGAGTGTGAGACTGATTAGTTACATAATTCCTCAGATTTTATTATTATTATTATTTTTTTAGTTATTGAATAGATGGATTATTATATTTGTATAAGTCCTAAATATTATATATGATTTTTGAATATTAATTATAGATATATATATTGATGCTTTAATCAATAGATTTTATTTCCACTGATGTTTTATTATTGAAAAAAATCAGATAGCTCTAATTGTTATATAAAATATAAAAGAAATAATTATTTCAAATTAGATTCTAAGACATGACATATTCGCCACCCCACTATGATCCTATGGACCTTCGTCATCAACTACGGTCCCTTCAACCTCTATTGCCCAACTATTGTCCATTCGACCTTTGTCACCCGACTATAGCCCCTCCAACCACCGCCGCCCGGCTACAATGCCTTCAACCGCTTTCGTCTGACTGTAGTCCCTTCGACCTCTATCAACTGACTATGGACCTCTAAACACCGTTGCGAGACTACGATCTTGTCGATCAAATAAGTTGGTTAATGATCTCTTAAGAACAACTCTCATGCCATTAGATTATTCCAACTCCAACCATCGAATGTGCTTTATATTATGCATATTCTCTAAATTGTACCAAAGCCTTCTCTAGAGGAAGGGCATTTTTTGTAATCAACCTAAACACTAGTGGAATCATTTCAACCAGACGAGGCCCATTGGTTTTTCCCCTTTTCATAATTTTTAAATTAAAAATTCTAGTAACTTTTATAACTTTGCATCACTCTCTCTTACCTATGTGTGTACTGAATTTTTGTACAAAGCTAAGATATTAAACTCTCTATATCTCTCTATCATCATGAATGTTCCGGCTCATAACAAATGTAAATTAATTTTGAGAAGTATTAGTATCACATCATAACTTATGCTTAATTACTCTCTCTCATAATCTTAATGCATGACACATTAATTTTTTTTAATTTTTTTTTTAATTTTTTTGTTTTTTTATTTTTTATTTCTATGCATGACACATTAACTTGATTGATCTATAATTCACATATTCTTGTGCATTATCTTTATTTTTAAACATAGAAACTAACACACTCATTCTCCACTTATCTAACATATTTTAAATCTCCAAAATAATATTAAAAAATATAGTAAGTCAAGAAATTACATGATCTCCTAAGTATTTCCACATTTCTATTAGAATATCATCAATTCCTACTACTTTTTAGGACTTTTTTTATAGTCTCTCAAACTTTCATTTTATTAATACAATGATAAAAAAAATCTTTATTTTCATTTAGGATGCTAAGATTACTAAAGTCAATCGTACTCTCGCAACATTCATTAAAAAATTTATCAAAATATTTAATTCACCAACATTGAATATCCTCTTTTCTAAGAAAAATATTTTTTGATCTTCATCTTTAATGCACTCTGCCAATATATCAATTTAAATCTCTCCAATAAAAACTTTCTTCAAGAGATATCCTTTGCATTAATTCTTCTAAATAATTTTAAATTTTTATTTTTAAAAAAACATCTAAACCTACTTGAGGAGCATAAGGACTTATAACATTAATAATTTTAGAATCAATAATAACTTTTTAAGCTATAATTCTATAATCAATTCTATTAATTTCTATAACATTATCCTTAAAATCTTATTTATAATTACTCCTGCACCATTTCTAATATGATTACTAACAGAATATTAAAATTTAAATCCTAAATTATCAATCACTGTAGTATTTTTCCTAATCCATTTAGTTTCCTGATTCATAAAATATTTATCTTTCTATAAATCATATTATATATTAATTCTATTAATTTGACAATAAGAATACCTTCATTCCAAGTTCTTATTATAATTAGAATTTTATGGACTAGCTTCTTTGCTTACATCTATTCATAATAGGGGAATCCTTGCTTATTTAACACTGTACTCGAGCTCCAATGTAGTGGTCCTTGTAAACTTTTTGTTATATTCAGACCATACAGAGCTTCATTTCTAGAGAATGTCCGAGCACTAATGTAATGCATTGAAAGATTCATATCATGATTGTTAAAAAAGTTTGATGCTGGCTATCAACTACATAATGCAACCCTCCACTTTTCTCATCCAAGGCTTGTAACCCAACAACAATCATGTTTAAAATTACTCATACTTATGTGCATAAAGGCATCAATTATGAAAACAAGAAAAGAATTAAATTGTCCTCAAATATGACATAATGTACCAAGCAAAAAGCAGATAATCGACAAGCAGGGGGCGGAACCAGCCTCTCTTTTGAGGGTGGGCAAAATGAGATTGTGAAATAAATAATTTTATGCATGAAATTAAAAAAGAAATTTTTTCTTAGGATTTGAGCAACTGCATTTATTGAAGTTGTGCAAATAGATAAAATACTTATTCTTTTAAAAAAAAATTTAGGGTGGGCACTGAACTCTTTATGGTTCCACCCTTGCCGACAAGATTAAGAAGCTCAATTCAATCTATAGGCTCTTAATCTTCTTTATATAGCTAAAGCAATACCCTTGGAATTAATCAAGAAAATTGAAGCAATCCTTGCTAAACTATTTTAACCGTCAGGGGCTATTTAGTATACTATTTTAGGCAAGATTTAAGTAAATTTTAGCTTAAATCCTACCAAGCAGAATACTAGAGACTTTGAATGGTAAATCCAGAATTTACTAAATATCACAATTCACAGAATTTAAGAGATTTAGGATCT
Organism: Dendrobium nobile; assembly: GCA_022539455.1. NCBI lineage: Eukaryota > Viridiplantae > Streptophyta > Magnoliopsida > Asparagales > Orchidaceae > Dendrobium > Dendrobium nobile. The sequence continues at coordinate 38,348,600 of CM039724.1, forward strand.
CTCTAACAAATCTTAAATCCTAAAATAAATAACCAAACAATTTATCAACATCTATCAAGATTTAATGATTGTCATGCCTAATAATTTTAATATTTTAATCCTGTCAAGATTTACTAAATATGGATTTAAAAGATTTACTAATTTCTGCTTGACGTAAATCCTACTTGAAGCCAAGCAGCACCTCAAGGATCAAACCATATTGTTTTCCCAATCCCCCCACTTAAAAAAATCACAAAAAAAAGTAAAAGATTTAAAAGCAGAATTTAAAAAACAATGGAAAAAGTTGGATGAGAGCATACCATCCAGTTATCCAGGAAGCGAAGGGCGCCCAATCCTTTCCCGAGAGCTTGGCGCTCCAGTAATAGAGTCCGCCTGATGTCGGGTAAGACGAGCAAATCTCAGCCATTGACAGCCCCACCATTGTCGTAAAAAACCCAGCAAGAAACCACCCATAAGTCATAACAGTAGGTCCACCATATCTGAGTCCAGTGTTGTAGAGCGTTGTGACTCCTGTGAGAACCGATATAATCGAAAAGGAGAAGGCGAAGTTGGATAACACCCTGAAATAACACCATCAAACATCCAAAAGCTATAAATGATCACAAAACCAATATATAAATAGATTCGGCAATGAGAAAAAAAAAAAAAAAGGAGATGTGTACGAGAGATCGCGCTTGAGCTCTTGCTTGTAACCGAGCTCTTTGAGTCTTGTTTGGCCGGAGCCTAATGAAACGGCAACATTAGCAGATTGGGAGGTAACCATCTCCTTTTCTGCGTGCTGGAAGGATGAGGAAGGAGAGGGGGAGTAGGCTTCACGAAAAAGAGATAGACTCTTCTGTTCAACTGGTGCCTTGCATGAGCCAAGGAAAACTGTAAAAGTAACAGAGACTTCGCCCACACTAGACTTTGCAATCAGCAGACGGGGGCAAAAGTGATGCAACGGGTAGTGTGTGTGCCACTACATTAATGATCATTATCTTAATGTAACACTACATTATTTTAATGATCATTATCTTAAAAAAAATTGAGGTAGGAAGAAATTGTAAGTCAAAGAGAATGTCGAGGGCCATTAAATATAGCATTTGAAATAGGTTTAAAGAGGAAAATAATCTATATGAGCCACACGAGTTAAATCAATCAATCACCAATATGTTCATAAAGAGTTATATAAGATAGGAGATACTCGCCGCTACTCTACTAGTTTTTTCTAAACCCAAGTCGTCTTGCATCTCTGCTACTCTCTCCCTACCAGGGGGCTTTCCCCCACCTCTGCCTCCACTCTCCATTAAATATAGCATTTGAAATAGACTTTCCTCCTTTGTCTTCTCCAAATCCCCCTCATCTAATTCATATGTTTGTTGCTTCCCTTTCTGCCCTTAGCTGGAAGTGGATCCTTTTCCTCATCCTTCTGCTCCTCTCCGGAGTTCCTCCTTTCATTCGTCTCCCCATGGACTTTGTGGCTCAGATTTCTCAGGAGGATGTCTAAAATGGCTCGACCTCTTTGGGGCTATCCCTCACTGATTACTCATAGGTAAGCGGCCCTACTATGAAGCTTTGAGGGCCTACATTAACAAAATTTGGTTGCTAAAAGGTACACTTACATTTCTTGCATTAAGCAAGGGTTTCTTTCTTCTTAAGTTCTCTTTGTCGAAGAAAGTTGAAATGGTGTGGTCTGATGGCAATTAGTTTATTCAAGGGAAACATTTCATTTTGCAGAAATGGTCACCATTGTTCTATCCAAAGCCGAAATATTTCTCTTCTCCCCGTAATGGGTTAAAATACATGACCTTTCATTGGCTTGTTAGACTTCTATAGGTATTTCTAAGATTGTTAGTTGTATCGATTGTCCCCTCGCAGTTGCCTCTCTCATTGCTGAAAAAACCTAGCTTACCTTTGTAAGAGTATGTGTCCAAGTGCAAAAGGGCTCTATTATAAGATGTACTTTTTGTTTCTATTGTTGGATCTAATTGCACCCTTTTATTCACTTATTGCTAGAATCCACACCCTACTCTTTTCCCTACCAACCCTTCAGTACAAAACCCATAGATAGATCCACTAGGGGAAGAAGCAGTTCCTAAAATCCTACTTCCCATCCTCATAAACTAGCAGTTCTAAAATCTACCCCACTATTCTTTTTGAAACCCTCCACCATGGACCCTTAGTCCTCTAATAATCCAGTTGATGTGGTGGATGTCACGATTTTTTCCCATCCCCCTTCTGCCAATGATGTTACTAGTGTGTGACCAACCACTTCAAGTGCCACAAATGAGCCTCTCCCAAACCTAAATTCTCCCACTAAAATGTTGACCACCTCTAATGATTCTTTAAGTGATTCGTCCTCCCACTCTCATCAGTTGAGGTCAACCTCTCATCAATCCAACTCTTTCACTACCTCTAAAAAGTTTCAAGCTCTCAAATTTGAAGGCCCTCGAATAAACTGACATTATTAATCCTACCAAAAACCCAACCCAACTCTTATATTCACAGCAGCCAAAAGTGAATGTTTCCAAATTTGTCATCACTATTCCCAAGAAATCCATAGTGAATAATGCCAAGAAGGCAGCCACACCCAACCCTAAATCTCAATGACCTTGCCCCTATTAGTTCTTGTAATGTTAGAGGATTCAATAGCCTTAGTAGAGTATTCAATTGTAAGATGTTTATTCAATCCCATAAACTAGAATTATTGTGTATTCTAGAAGCTAAAATACATTCATCTCTAGCTATTAATCTATGGTTTTAAGCCTCCCATTCTATTTTTGACAATGAAACTTCTTATAACAACTTCAGTTTCTATAATTTTAGCAGAATATTGACCAAATGGAATGCTTCCACGATTTCTTTTACTCAAACTCTCTCTACTAGCTAAATGATTCATGACACCTTCTCTATGAGCTCATCTCCTTCTTATATTATCACTAATATTTATGTTGCTAACTCTTTCTTTGAAAGAATCTCCTCTTGGGAAGACTTAATTATTATTGTTTGAAGTATCTCTCTCTCTCTCTTTGGGTTATTCTTAGTGATTTCAATTGTTGTAGGTTTAGTTCTGATAAATCAGGGGGTAATAATATTCGTTATAGTAAGTTTTAGACTTTAATAACTTCATTTTTATAGCTGGTTATTAAAAAATTTATTCAACAAAAAAAATATTTTTATAACTTGATGTGGAAGCAAAATAATTTCATAATAAAAGATACTCAGAGTTTCCAACCAAACAAAAAAAATCACAGAAACATAAAGTGCCAAAAATAATAAGAACAAACACAGTATAATTTATAGTGGTTTAATCAAAACTGACATACGTTAAAACCCAAAAACCTCTGTTATAGGTATTACACTAAACCATTAGTGACTCTCCTTTAGCCCCCACAGTTATGTTGAAGCACTTACAAAATCTCTTCCACCAACCTAATACGACAAATGACTGTAACCCTTTTTCTCCCTCCAAGAGATGGTAGAGAACCTCAAATCCATTTTCACCTTTCAGTTGATGGCAGAGAACCATGAATCATTTCACAGGCATAGAATCTTAAATCACTTTCACCTTCCCCAATGCGGTAAAGTAGCCGGGTCCTTTGACACCAAAGAGAAATTCTTCTTCACAAAACCTACCTTAAGAAAAACTTTGACTATAATAATACTTTGGTGCCAGTACGTTGGAGCAACTGTGTAAAACTCCCGCTCACATTCCCTTGAAACCCATAAGGATCTTCTCCCTCTCATAAACTCCACCTTTTCCTCTCTCATGTTCAAGGCTTCCTCAAATTTTCTTCAGAAGAAAAATAACTCAATGAATGCCAAAGACATATACTAAGTCTTTTGAGAAAGTATAAATAGTGGGCTTTGAAAAACTCTAGGAAACTTAATTTTGGTGGCACTGCTTATCTAGTACAATCTTAGGATCGTCCTGTACGATTAGTTCAAAATAACGCTTTCAGGCAGTATGAACACCTGTGCCCTGTACGATCAATTCAAGGAGGTGAACTGATCATCCAATATGATTTATAGAATCACCCCGTATGATTAGTACAAACAACATGTATAATCATTCAATACGATGGGTGGCAATTAATTATCTTCCCATGCAAGAATCAGATCATATAGTACGATCAGACAAATCATCATGTACGATGCGATCAAAAAAATTAACCATATTTATTCCCCTAATCACGTGATCAATTTAGGCATGATTGATATATATATTATAAAGTATGTTGAGTATCATACTGTATGATTAGAACAAAAATGAACTTTGAAATATTGCCTAAATTAAAATTCATGACTAAGTTCATTTATTTTTATGGATCATCCTATACGATGTATATCATACAGTACAATTAGTTTAAATTGCACTAATATCAAATTAGTCCTTTTTATGAGCTTATCATTTAGTACGATAGAAATCATATAGTACAATTTGTTAAAAAAATTAAACATCTAATTTTAATCCAATCTTACTTCCTTGAGTGCATGTGTGTATGGTCACTAAGCTAGCAAACACCCTTATTGGACTTGACTCAAGAAATAAAAAATACATCAATAAAAATTATAATTTCTATACAGCATAACCTATTCTATCCAATCTTAAGCTTTGAATATTCGTTGGATGGTGCATTATGTTCCTGAAATGTTAGTATACACACAAACAAATATAGAAAAAAAATACTAGGAGAAATAATGATGTGAGCCACAATATTTATTATCATAAAAAATATTAACTCATAAGCTCGAGTTGCAATAATCTTCTTTTTTATGATGGCAAACATTACTAGTTGAATTTGTAAATTAAAAATATTTTCTTCTAATCTTATCCTCACTAAGATAATTATATTAAAAATAGTGGAAACAATTTTTTTTAATTTTTTGAAATTAGATAATAAATACATAAGATAAAAAAAACTCAACTTCAAAGACAATCAGCCAGCTACATTCTCCCCCTTTGACATTATCAAAAAGGGAAAAAACATAAAAGAAGGAACAAAAAGAGACAAACAAAACAAACTAACAGTCATATAGACCCTGATTAGGTGAAGGTAGTGGTGATGTATTAGAAGAATCAAATAATTTTAGTGAATTTTCTTGGAATGAGAAAGTTACATCATGATTATTCAAAAGCTAAGTAAGACTTGTATGGACTTAACCTAAACTTAGAAAGGTTATGAATTATGTTAACCCATCTCAAGCTCCTTACATGTTAAAATTTCTTTTAAAAGAAAAAAATCTAATTCAAGAAAGTTTAAAATTAGAAAGGAAATTGAGTCATTTGAGTCTTCTTTTTAGAAATGTATCTAAGAGAATAGCTTTGTAAAGTGATGAGTCATAAATCACAATTTTCAGATTCAGATGTAGACGATTTCAATGGGCATATGGATTTTTTTAAGATTTAAAGATTTGAAAAAAAGAGAAGCTAAATTATTGTGAGCTCATTTTATGCCTCTTTATTAGTTTTTGGTGCACTTTGCGTATCTTTTGATTTTTGATACACTTTGTGCATCTTTCAATTTTGGTATACAATGCGCATCTTTTTAGCTTTGGGCTCATTTTGTGCCACTTTTCATTTGTAAGCTTGCTTCCTTTCTACATACTTTAAAGATTCTCAGTTGTGAGATTATCTTCTAAATATGAAAGAAGAAGACATCGATCTCTTATATAAGGAAGATTAAACCATAAAGCAAAATTCGATCCATATGATATAGACAAATAACTTGATTAAAAAATTTTTTAAATAGATTCATTAATTTGAAAAAATATTCTTATAAGATAAAAAACTTAAGAAGCTTAAATAAATCTTTGTTTCTAAGTCTAATTTTAATTTGAAATAGATTTTGATTCAAAAAGAATTTATACCACTAAAGGAGTCGGAGGAAGAGGGATAAAAATGAATTTTCTTCCTTTAATATTTTTAGGAAAGATAACTATTACTTAAGTTTTAAGTAAAAAAAGAGGTAAATTAACATTTAAATAAATGTGAATAATTATTTGATTTGTATATAATTATTAAAAAAAATTACGAATTGATCAGGGGAAACTAAATCAGATATGGCAACCCAGAACACAAAAACTTTCACAACAGACTAAAAATATATAGACATACTTTAAATATAAAATAGATAACCAAGACATAAAAATTAAATAGACATTCACTATGAATAATAAAACATAAGTATGCATTAACTATAACACAGATAAACACATAAATAAAGCTTTTTACCTCATTGTCCTACTCCCAATTTGATGATTCAGAAGCTATGTTTGCCTAGTAGATTTTTTGCTTTTTATCTTTTCCTTATATTACAATTTGCTTATTTTTGCTCTTTTTTCTTACAGGAAGAGTTTTTAAGTTGGAGAAATAAATTTTTATTTGTTCAATTTTTCTACACCCAAAGCAAATCACGTTAGAAGGAGTTTTATCATTCTTATCATTTTTACATTTGTTCCACTTTTGCTAAAGTCACTTTTGTTGAGATTATTACTAATTAGTTTTGTATGTTTGATATTTTTGTAACTTGTATGTTTTTTATGATTCCAAATACTATTGATTTGATTATTATTTCTCCTAACATATTTTAGAAGAATTGTTTTGCTCTTATGTGTACTAACATTTCAAGAAAATCATACTCTAAATTATTGAAAACTTCAAATCAAGATCATTTTAGAGTTTATTGTAATTGAAGTATGTATTTTCCATTTTATTGAGTCTGAGAGAGTGTGATTATAATTGAGTAACTGAGCACACACACACACCGGAAGAGAGTTTAAAATTCATATTTTTTAAACTGATCGTACTGAACGATATCACTTCGTATGGGATGATCTGGTTAGTTATTTTTTCCCAACGAGCAGTTGAACGAACAGAAATGAAATTTTTTTTCTAAGTATGGATCGTATGGGTCAATCCCATTTTTGTACAAGAATGAATGCCTTGGGTTTGTTCTCGCATGAAGATCGTACAAGATGATTCCAGGTTCATCTAAGGATGAACTCCTTAGGTCTGTTCTCGCACAAAGATTGTACAGGACGAATATCTCGAGTCTGTTGTCACAAAAAAAAATTCTAAGTATGGTTCGTACGGGACGATTCTAGTTTCATACAAGGAGGAACATCTCGGGCCCATTCTCGCTCACTTCGTCCCAATGTTTCATACAGATGAATTTTGAAATTTTCTAACTGTTCATCCCAAATAAACTTGGTTCGTACCGGACGATGATCGGTTATGAAATGATTTCATATCGACTCACAACAGGTTCATATGCAACAGTATTTGAACAGTTTGTACGTACGAACATATGAATATATTGTATGAACACGCACACTCTAAATTGAAAAATTCAATTTTATTGATGATTTTTCATGTCTTTTGTATGAAAGTTTCATTAAAGACAGACATTAAAATCTTTACTTCATGATTTTTTAATGGCAATTAAAGGAGAGAGTGTGAGAGAGTGTTTGAAAGAGATTTCTTGCTAGTGGAATGTGAAGAGTTCATAAGATTACTCAAAGGTAAGGATCTCTATGTATTTTATATTTTTTCACTCTTCCTCTTATCTTTCTAGATTGCTTGTGAGAAGATCTTTGAAGAATATCCTATTCTCTGCTGACATTTGGAGAGTGTGAATAGTCGACAGTTCTATATCGACAGTTGGAGGATGATGATTATCTTCTAACATGTGGAGAGTGTGAACAGTCGAAGGTACTTTGCCTACACTTGGAGGGTGTGAAAGGATGAAGGTTCTCTGCCTACACTTGGAGGGTGTGAAAGGATGATGGTTCTCTTTCGCACCGGAGATTGGTGGAAGAGAGTTTTGTAAAAGCTTCTTCGCGCTGTGGGGGAAAAATGAGAGTCACTTTTGGTAATAGTGCAACACCTAAAGAGGGAGTCTTCAGGGAGTGGATGTAGGTCATGTTTGATAAAGCCACTATAAATCTTTGTGTCATTTAAATTTCCACTGCTTACTGTAATTTTAATTCCGTGGTTAAAAATTTTATTTTCAAATAACTTCAATTAACTTACTACAAATCATTAACTGATTTCAAATTTTAAAATCTAAGAGAATTTTTAAAATTATCAATCCACCCCCACTCTTAATTAACCTTGGGACATAGGCTTAGGTTTAACAAACTATTCAAGATTCAATAAGTGGTATCAGAGCTTTGTTTTAAAATCATATGTTTAGAATACTTTTTGAAAAATGAGCATTGTTATTTTTGGAAACCGGAATACACCTGAAGGGTATTCGATCACTAGACCTCCTTTATTTGATAACATTCCTTTCGATTTTTGGAAATCACATATGTCTACATTTTTATAGTCACTAGATTATTGTATATGAATTTTAGTTCAAGAAGAGTATACAAAACCAACTAGATTAGTTGATAGTATTAGAGTTGAAACACCCTATACAAATTGGACTATAGAAGAACGTAACTTAGCATAATTTAATGCAAAATATTTGAATAGTTTCTTTTGTGCACTTAAGTCAGAAGACTACATGCAGATTTTCTCTTGCAAAAGTGGAAAGGACATATGTGATAGACTTTATATTACTTATGAAGGGACTAACGAAGTAAAGCAATCTAGACTAAACATCTTGTTACATGACTATGAATTGTTTTGCATGAAATCCAATGAATCTATTTCTGACATGTATATAAGATTTACTCAGATGATCACTTCTTTGCATGTATTAGATAGGGAACTAACGAATGCTAAAATGGTTAATAAAATTCTTCATTGTTTGCCTACTGCATATGATGATAAAATAACTACTATTATAGAGTCAAAAGATTTAAATATTTAATCTATTGACAATCTTATTGGATCACTAATTACTTACGAGTAAAGAGTGAGTCAAAGAAGATTGATACATGAGAACAATAAAAGGAGAAGAACATTGTATTGAAAGTGGAGGAGTCGGAGAGTGATCTATCACAATCTGAGGATGAGGATGACATTAACTTGATGATTAGGCAATTTAGGAGCTTTCTTAAAAGGAATCAGAGGAGATGCCAGCAGTGGAATAAAGGTAAATTTAATAAGAATGTTAAGGTTTATAATGATGTAATTTGCTATGAATGTAGGAAACTTGAACACATAAAATTGGATTGCCCAAACTTAACAGCCGCTCTTAAGAAGGAGAAGGTAAAGGAGAAACCAAATGTGAAGAAGGGCAAGAAGAGTTTCCAAAGAGCTTTTTGAGCAAACTCGGCTTCAAATTCGTTAGAAATAGAAAAGGAAGAAGTCAACAATTTGTGATTAATGGCCGATAATCTTGATCAGTCATATCAAAAAGAGGTATGTGACTTAACCTATGGTGAACTATTAGAAGTTTTTAAAAGAATTCATGATGCATATAGAAAGCTAAAGAAAATGCATGCTAGTCTAAATTTAGAAATGCAAGAATTACAAAGAGAACATGAAATCCTTAGGAATGATCATGCATTGATAAATAATAACCATATGAGCTTACTTGATGAATTTGATGACTTGAATAAGAAGAATGATATTTTAAAATCATCCTATGCTCAATTAGAAAAATAATTTAAGGATTTTAAGGATGAATCATAGAATAAAGAGCATTATTTGAATTATGGTAATAATGTGTTAGAAGATTTAAACACATTTCTAAATTTGAAAGTAAAAGCTCTAAGGAAAATAGGAAACCACCAACACTTGAAGATTTTACTAATTTTATTTTGTATTCAAAATTTTTAAAACCCATGAAGATATAGAGTAGTTATAAAAGATTAAGAAATCTATTTCCTAGAGTTAAATATTTTTCTTGTGACATGATTGGACATATTGCACACACTTGTACTTTGGATAGAAAAATTCATTTAGTGTGAAAACCAAAGATGCATAAACCTAGACATATTATACATGTATCTAGTTTTAAATTGCCAAAAGGAGAACCCAAACTTGATTGGGTTCCCAGGTCTAACATTTGATAGTTTTGTAGGCACATTCTCATACAAGGCCTCATGAGAGCATTTGGTACCTAGATAGCAGTTGCTCAAAGCATATGACTGGAGACACTAAGCAATTTATATCACTGGAAGCTAGAAGTGGAGGCAGGATTACACTTAGAGATAACACCACTAGGAAAGTGGTTGGATCAGGTATGATTAGAAGATTACAAATTTTTTTTATTGAAAATATGCTACTTATAGAAGACTTAAAGTATAATCTATTGAGTATTAACCAATTATGTGATAAAGGATATAGTGTAAAATTTTTTTCTACTAGCTGTATATTAAGCCTAAATGGTAATGAAGTTTTGCATGGTTTAAGGGTAAATAATATTTATATTCTAGATTTAAATTATATAAAAACTCCTAATGCTTTTTGTTTGAAAATCATTTCTGATGAATCATGTTTATGGCGTAGGAGACTTTGTCACTCTAGCATGAAAAACTTAGGAAAATTACCAAAAAAAGAGTTGGTTAGAGTTATACCAAAATTAGACTTTACTAAGGATCATCTTTGTGATGTATGTCAATTAGGAAAATAGATGAAGTTCTCTTTTCAGTCTAATAAAGATCTTAGAACTAGTAAACCTTTAGAGATTTTACATATGAATTTTTTTGGACCAGTTGGAACTGTAAGTCTAGGAGGGAATGTATACGGATTTGTGATTGTAGATGATTTTTTAAAATTCACTTAGGTTAAATTCTTATATCATAAGAGTGAATCAATTAAGGAGCTTAGAGATTTTTTTTGACTTGGATTCAGAGAAAACTAAGATGTGACATTTTAATATTTCAACGTGATCACGGTGGTGAATTTAAAAATAAGATATTTGAGAATTTTTGTAAAGAGAAAGGAATTGATCACAATTTTTCTGCACGTAGAACCCTTTAGCAGAATGGGGTAGTCAAAATAAAAAATAGAATATTAATAGAAGCCGTTTGAGCCATGTTGGCAGCATATTCACTTCCTAAATATTTTTGTGCTAAAATGGTTAGCACTGCATGTTATATTCTGAGTAGGGAGAATATCAGATCAAAATTAAATAAAACACTTAATAAGCTTCTTAAAGGGAGAACTTCTAATTTATCACATTTGCATGTCTTTGGATGTAAGGTGTTCATACATAATAATGAAAAATCTAGCTTAAAAAAATTTGATCCAAAATTAGATGAAGGACTTTTTCTTAGATACTCTAGTGTTGGAAAATCTTATAGAGTATTTAACAAAAGAACTTTGATAATTGAGGAGACCATACATATTGTATTTGACGAATCTGGAATTTTGGAAGAGCCAAATTTGGAAGAGGATGAAATAGAAAATAACTCCCAAAATATTGAGAAAATTAATTTGGATGAAAATTTAGAGAAAGAAAACTCGTTGCCAAGAGATTTGAGATTTTTTAAAAACCATCATAAATAATTGATTTTAGGTGAACCTATTGAGGGTGTTAGGACTAGGCATTGACTAAGAAAAGATGTCTATCATGTTGCCTTTATTTCAAGAATAAAACCCACAAATATAAATCAAGCACTTTCGGATGAATTTTAGATTTTGACAATGCAAGAAGAATTAAATCAATTTATAAGAAATGAAGTTTGGGAATTAATTATAAGGCCAAAGGATCAAAGTGTAGTTGGAACTAAATGGGTATTCTAGAAAAAAAGGAATAACTTAGGAGTTGTTGTTAGAAATAAGACTAGATTGGTGGCTAAGGGGTATAATCAGATTGAAGGGAATGATTTTGAGAAGACTTTTACCCTTGTAGCGAGATTTGAAGCAATTAGGGTTTTGTTAGCCTTTGCTTTTTTTAGAGGATTCAAATTGTTTCAAATGGATGTTAAAAGTATTTTTTTAAATGGGGTGATTCAAGAGGATATTTATGTTGAACAACCTCCAGGTTTTAAAAAATCAAAATACCCAAATTATATTTTTAAATTAAAAAAAGGCATTGTATGGATTGAAACAGGTACCTAGGGCTTGGTATGAGAGTTTAAGCACTTTCATACTTGAGAAATCTTTTGAAAAAGGAAATGTGGACACCACTCTCTTTTTGAAGAAATTGGGAGAATATATACTCATTGTACAAATTTATGTTGATGATATCATCTTTGAATTTACAAATAAATTCTTTGTGATAATTTTTGAAAAAATTAAGTAGTGAATTTGAGATGAGTTTAATGAGAGATTTGAGTTACTTTATAAGTTTTAGTATTAAGCAAATTGAGGATGGAATATTTTTTCGTTAGTCGAAGTATGTTAAGGATATCCTCAAAAAGTATGAAATGAACAATGCTAAACCTGTTAGTACACCTATGATTTTCTCAGTTCAATTGGATAAAGACCCAATGGAAAAATCTGTTGATAAAAAAAAATTTAGAGGAATAATTGGATCTTTGATTTACTTGACTACTAGGAGACTCGATATTATGTTCAGTGTTTGTTTATGTGCTAGATTTTAATCAGATCCAAAAGAATTATATTTGATAACATTAAAAAGGATTTTGAGATCTCTTGAAAACTCAGAACTTAGGGATTTGATATCCTAAGTTTATCTCTTTATTTAAAATAATTAGATATTCAGATTCAGACTTTGTAGGTTATAGGATTGATAGAAAGAGTACTTATGGAACTTATCAATTTACAAAAAATTCTTTAGTTTATTGGTCTAGTAGAAAATAGAATTCTGTAGCCCTATCTATTATTGAAGCTAAATACATTGCCTTAGGAAGTTGTGTGGAATATGTTCTTTGATTGAAATAATAGTTGATTGACTTAGAATTTATAATAGGCACAATTCCAATTTATTGTGATAATATTAGTGCCATTTGCATTTCAAAAAATCTTATTCAACATTCTATAATCAAACATATAGACATAAGGCATCATTTCATAAGGGATCATGTATCTAAAGGAGAAATTTAACTGAACCATGTGTCAATTGAAAATCAACTTGCTGATATTTTTATAAAACCACTAGCTTTTGATACTTTTGGCACACTAAGAATAAGGCTTGGTGTGATTGATCTTAATGCTTTATTAAAATTTTCAACAAACTTGATATGTATCTTTGTGTGTTTTCTATTTTTGTATTTAATGTGTTTGTTGTGTTTGTGATTTTATATGATTTTTTTATATTTTGTGTGATTTTAAATATTTTCATATCATATTTTCTATTTCTGATCGATCGTGCAAATTTTTCTAATTTTTCTATTCGTACTGTATGAAATTTGTTTTCATCTCGTACCAATTCTGTAGCATTTCGATCATTATTTTGAATTGATTGCGTAATATTTTCATTTTTTAATACTTATCGTACTGTACGATCTTTATATCATCGCGAATGATGTGTGTTCATTCATATGTACATACCAAGATGGTTATCCGAGAAGAATTAGTTATTATAACTGATCATACCCTAGTTTGTATGTACGAACCTCTAATTCGTATGTACGAACCACATGTCATTTAATATGGGGGACAAATCTAACCGTCATTAAAATGATCTTAAATAACTTATTTTCCTAGACGAACACCTGTTTGTCTGTACGATCATATGGTCATAAAGCCTATACGAAAGGACACCTTGTAACTTGCATGATTATGAAAAATCATTTTGTTTTGAACGTATTTATTCGTACATACAAAATTTATTTCGTCATGTATGAACCATCAATCATATTGTACGAACTATTTTTTTTACATGCGAAAAATCATTTTTCTTTAAATATGAGGGCTTTAGAATTCATTTTCATTCACTTCAACAGCCTTTTCCAATCTTCAAATCTTAGCAATGGCCAGTTCTAGCAAGAGGGATAGACTCACTAAGGGACCATCTTCTAGGGGTGGAGATGACAACTTTCTATCCAGGGCTAACAAGGATTATTTTGTTTATGCCAAGATTACACCCTATAGAATCCTACTTCAAGAGGATACTCACTTTCAAGTGATGCCTCTTTTTGCCACTACTCAATTTGTATTTATTATGACTTTAATTCATGCCTATAACAAAGAGACTTCCACTACTTTCTAGCAAACATGTCTTTTAGTGAGGATGAGAGTAGGAACAGATCTCTTGTACTGAAAAAAAGGATAGAAATAACTAAGGAAGATTTGGGAACCTTTTTGCACTTAAGGACTCAAGGAATAGAGCCCACACTTTAACTTCTACATCTTATTTTGAGTGGACTGAAATAAATATAGTTATTAGAGGGATTGAATAGGTATGTCATTTGCCTTAGATCTCTTCTTTAAACCAAAATGTAAGGGTCATTCAGTATGTCCTTAGAACCTCCATTATTCCTAAAACTAGTGCCCGCATTAACATTACTCCTCTTCTATCCACTGTTACTTACCTTGTCATGACTTGTCAATCTATAGATGAAGCCTAACTTATTATTAACTATATTCATGGCCTTTTTGAAATTGGACATGTCTCTCATAAGAGGAAGAAGAACATTGCTTTAGGACACCTAGTGACTTATATCCTTGATAAGAAGTACAATCTTGTGTTAAGAGAGTTACTATTTGCATGTTTTACATTCTTGCAACTTGTATAGTTTTGATTATTCCAAATATTATTGTTTTAAGTATTATATTCTCTATTTACAAAATTATAGCAAAAATTTTGTTGAATAGAATGGTGGAGATCATTCCAAAATGTGTCTCTGAGGAGCAAGTGGCTTTTGTGAGAGGGAGGACAATTTCTGATCATATCCTTTTGGCACAAGAATTATTTCATAAGCTAAGACATTCTAAAGCTAACAATGGGTTCCTAGCCATTAAAGTTGACATGGAATAGGCGTATGATAGTATGTGCTGGGCAACTCTTCAAAAAATTATGTTAGATCTGGGATTTCCTTTTAAATTTGTTAACTTGGTGATGGAGTGCATCTCAAATCCTAGATTTTCTATTATGATTAATGGATCCAATTCCAATTGGATTGATGGAAGAAGTGGATTCAGACAAGGATGTCCACTCTTTCTATTTCTTTTTATTTTGTGCTCACAGCTTCTTTCCAACTATTTTTCTGAAAGTGGTTTGGAGATAGGTGTGAAGATCTCCTCTAGAGCACAGAGAATTTTGCATCTTTTATTTGCAGATGACATCTTGGTCTTTACTAAAGCTAAGACTAATAGTGTGAAGATGGTCACATATATTTTTGAAAAATACTGCTCTTGGACCGGTCAGAATGTCAATTTTATGAAATCATCTTTGATGTGCAGCAATTCGGTTGTAAAGAGAAGGAGTAAAATGTTTTCTAAATTACTAGGAATCAAAGTGGTGAAAGAATTTGAGTACTTGGGAGTCAAGATGGCAATGAGAAGACTTAAGTATTCAGATTTCCAACCTTTACTGGATAAATCCATCGAGAAGCTTAATGCTTGGGGCAATAGGTACATCTCCCTTGCGGGTAGACTGGTTTTGATAAAAACACTGTACCTTTCTCTTCCAGTTTTTCTTATGTCTTACTCTCTTGTTCCGATGAAAATTTTGAAAGATTTTGAAAAATTGTGTAGAGACTTCATTTGGAATAGAAGTGATGGTAATCATGGAATCCATTATGTATCTTGGAATTCCATCTGTAAACCAAAGAAGTTTGGTGGATGGGGATTGAATTCAGCAATTGCAAGAAGAGACTCCTTGAGAGCTAAATTTGCTTGGAGGATTATTGAGAACCCAGATTCTATGCTATCCAGGAATTTCCTTACAAAGTACGGAGATAATTGGCTGAACAGTGTGAGCTACATGAGTAAATCTTCTAACTCTTGGAAGATTATTCATCAGGGATGGAAAGCTCTCTCAAATCTTGTTAGATGGAAGGTGTGTGATGGTTCCAAGATTAATGTATTAAAAGACACTTGGATCTTGGATTTAAATTTAAACAAATGGCCGACGTTTGTTGGAAATATGATTGATGAGAACTTAACTCTTGATTACTTCATTAATAAGGGAAGTTGGGATGTTGAAAAACTAAGGCTACACTTGGGTAAAGAGTTGTTGAAGCTTATTTGCAATATTCAAATTTCACATAATTCTCCACATGATTGTATGGTGCTGAAGTTGAAATTGACAGGGAAATCAACTGCTGCACTTATTGTGGAGGATTCTTTCAAAGGCTATGAGGATGATGTGTTAGCCTCTTGGTTATTTAAACTCAAACTGAATGCCAGGGTAGAACTTTTCATTTGGAGGCTCCACAGAGATGCAATTCCAACAAAAATCTTTCTGTTCAAAAGGAGATTACCGGGTTCTTGCTTATGCTCATGGGGTTGTGATGAAACTGAAGACGTGGATCATGTTTCCTCCACCTGCTCTAAACTTTTGAAGATTATTAAAATGCTAAGGAGCTGGGGTTTCCAGGTTCCTATTTTTCAAAATTGGAATGACTGCCTGATCGGTCTCAGTGAACTAAGGAATTCAAATATTATGTTAGTAAGGATTTACCTTACTATGCTTTGGTTTATTTGGAACAATAGAAACAAGATGAAACATGGGAAATCTAGTGACAGTAATAGCATGATTGCTGCTTCTACTCTTTCTTTTCTGGGATCTACTAAATTCAGCGCACCACATTCAGATCACTGGGTTGCTAATCAGTCCGTTGGACTGTGTTCAAACAAATGGCAACCTCCTCCTCCCGAGTTGATCAAAATAAATTTTGATGCTTCACTAAAAAATAATTATACAGCTGGCATTGGTGGTGTAATAAGGGATTGTAAAGGAAGATTTATCTTAGCCTTTGGTAAAGGTAAAATGCATTGGGACATAGCTCAACTTGAGCTATTGGCTTTCTCAACTATCAAGGAAGTGATTCACGGTAGACTTCAAGATGCCAAAGGCATTATATTGGAAGGTGATAATAAGAATGTCATCCTTTTTCTTTAGAAAGTGTATAGCAAAGAAAAGATGAAGGGTGGGATCTCGGATGTAGAAGACTTTTCTTTTCTTGGTGAGTTCAATAATGTGTTCTTTCATTGGGCTAATCGTAATTGTAATAAGTTAGCCGATTATTGTGCTAACTTAGCTTGTTCTTATGTTTTTGTTTGGGACTTTTTTGGTGAAAGCTATCTTCCATCTTCTTTTATGGATCTTCTAAAAGAAGAATGTGATAGTATAGCTATCTCACATTAGTTTGTATCCTTGCTTTTACTTTTTATTTTAATGCATCTTTGCATCTTTCAAAAAAAAAAGTATTATATTATCTTAAAATTTTTTGGAAGAATTATTTTTGCTCTTGTGTGAACTAACATTTCAGGATAATCAAACTCCAGACTAATGGAGACTTCAAATCAATTTCAGCATAAGATAGTTTGTAAATTGAAGTCTGTATTTTTCAATTTATTGAGTTTGAGAGAGTGAGATTGTAATTGACTAACTTAGCACACACACACTTGGGGAGATCTTTAAAAATCAAATTTTCTTATTCTGATCGTACGGGACGAACCAAGTTCATACGGGACGATCATGTCAGTTTTCCCCTCGTAAGAGCAATGAAACGACCAGGAAGTGAGAAAATTTTTCTAAGTCCTGATCGTCTAGACGAATTTCCTTATTCGTCCTGGGACGATGCGCTCTAGATTCTCACTTTGAAATGTTCCTCCAGATGAAGTGTACCATTCATTCCTGGATGATGGGCTATGGATTCTCACTTTGTATTGATCGTCCGGATGAAGTGTATAATTTTTCCCAGGACGATTGGCTCAGGATTCTCACTTTGTGCTAATAGTCCAGACGATTCATCCTATTCGTATCAGGAAGAAGTTCTCTGGACACATGACATGAACTATTCGTCTAGATGAACACTCATCTTTGTCCCAGGACGATGTCCTCTGTTCCTTGAAAATTTGGGACCGTCCTGCAGTTTCGTCCGAACAAACCCTTGATATAACTATTCATCCCAGGATAAACTTAGTTCATATGGTACGATAATCGGATATGAAGTCAGTTCGTACCAATATACATTGGGTTTGTATGTAACTATTTTTACACTATTCGTACAGGACGATCTAACGATCGTCCGAGACAATCGACTGTGTACAGACTTGAAAGTCAACAATTTTTGGACGGTTTTTTTGTGTCTTTCCTATATAAGGTCCACTTAAAATTATCTAGTAATATCTTTTTGCCTACTGATCTTAGTGTAAACTGAAGGGAGAGTGAAGGAGAGAGTGTGAGAGAGTGTTTGAAGGAGGATTCTTACTACTGGAGCGTGAAGGATTCACTTGGTACTCAAAGATAAGAATATCCAATTGTGATTTTTTATTACTTCAATCTTTTCTCTCGTCCTTCTAGATTTCTCGTGAGAAGATCTGTTTAGGAGACCCGATTCTTTGTCGACACTCGTGGAGAGTGAAAGGACGAAGGATTCTCTGCCTACACTTGGAAAGTGTGAACAGCCGAAGGGTTCTCTGCCTACACTTAGAAAGTGTGAACAGCCGAAGGGTTCTCTGCCCACACTTGGAGAGTGTAAAAGGATGGACGGTTCTCTGCCAACACTTAGAGAGTGTAAAAGAAAGACGGTTCTCTGCCACACCGGGTAGTGGTGG
Source organism: Dendrobium nobile (assembly GCA_022539455.1). Lineage (NCBI taxonomy): Eukaryota > Viridiplantae > Streptophyta > Magnoliopsida > Asparagales > Orchidaceae > Dendrobium > Dendrobium nobile. The sequence continues at coordinate 38,367,117 of CM039724.1, forward strand.
AAGAGAGGTTTTGTAAAGGCTTCTCCGCCTTGCCATGGGTGCAAAAGGAGAGTCACTAGTGGTATCAGTGCAATACTCGGAGGGTGCCTCCGGGGAGTGGATGTAGGTCATGTTTGACAGAACCACTATAAATCTTGTATCTTTTTATTTTCCGTTGCTTTTGCTTTTTACTTTACTGTATTGTTTAATTTGTGGTTGAAAAATGTTTTCTACAAAAATTCACTAAAGCTATTATCGGTTTAAATTTTAAAAGAGGGATAATTTTTAATTACCAATTCACCCCCCCTCTGGTTAGACGCTGGGATATAAGCTTAGGTCTAACAACCTAATTCATATTGAACAAGTTTCAACATCTTGTTCATCCTGATCCTCTACTTGAATTACCTATCTACTTCATTTTTGCTTCATTTTGAGCACTTTTTTGGAATAGTGATAATACAAGTGAGGATTCTGAGGGAGAAGGGGGAGCACTTGCACTTGCACCTACACCTACTCATGGACCTGACTTTTAGGAGATGGTCCAGCATTTTGACCGACTAGAGAGTCATTTTAATCAGCGCTTTGATCAAATTCATACTCATCTAAATCAGTAGGAATACCAACAGGACATGGGTTGGATTCAAGGTCAGCTCGACTCGGTGAACACCAATGTGACTATAATGAATAGTTATTTTCTATCTTTAACCAGCCACCTCTTCCAGTCTAGGGCCCCTCAGATTTATAGATGTATTTCTTGTGTGTTATATTTTCCAGTCTTTAGACATGTGATGTGATGATTTATGTAGTTTTTGTACTTGTGTTTATTTAGTACTTTCCATACATTTTTTTCTTTGATATTGATATCATATGTGCTTTATTATATTAGATCTTCATTTTGATATCAATAAAAAATGTTTTGTTCTGTTTAGTTATTTTTATTCTTTATTTGAAATGTTAGTATGCCTATATGATAATCCTAACTTAATTGATCTAAAAAGTGTCATAATGTGAACAATAATACAAAAATTAAATTCATTCAGAATTTTAATTTTTCAAAAATATAAGTTAATTTATAACTCGATCAAGTTAAGACTATCAATCTCATGTTCTTTTTAGGCATATGTAATTTTAATATTATTATTGCAATTTTGATGTCTTATTATTTTTTATTTCTCTTTTTAATATAAATATCTTTGTACATAGAGAAATTTGAGTTTTTAAATTATTGATTTTGGAAAGATCAATTAAAAAATGGAGAAATGTACATGTGTACAGAATTCGAAAGAATGCGTAATAGTTCGTAAATTGAAAAGAGACATAAAATTAGCCCAAATACAAAAAGAAGATGCACAAAGTGTGCCACAAATATTTGAAAAGATGTGCAATGTCGTCAAACAAGTGTATTGCTATTTCCTTTATCTTTTAATCTTTAATTTCAAATTAATCTAATATTCAATTATACTTTGTATTGGAATTTGACTTTAATTAATCTTCATTTCATCACTTTTGCAATAATTCTCCTTATCTAATTGTCTAGATTGTTTCATGATATTGATATATTTATCTTGTCTATATTATTTTTTCATTTAAATATTATGAATCTTTATTTTTCTCTAATGAACATTAATCTTGTTATTGCAAATTATAATTCAATCTCTTTCAAGATTAATTATCAAAGGTTTTTCATATGAATTCTTACATTTCTTTTGTTTTTCTTTTTCCTTCTTTTTGTTGTTGTCAAAATGGGAGAGAAATATTATGTATATTTTGTTTATTTGCATTTGATTTTTGCATTTTTAGTGTTCGTTAGAGTTGTTTTATTTTTCTGTTTGAAGTGTTTTGTGAGTTTATAAAAAAAAAAAAAGATTTGTACTTAATAGAAATTCCCTTATATTCAAAGGCTTTTTCATTTAGGGGGAGTTAAGGAGATATTTTAGATTTTCAATTTTATTCAAATAATAATTGTTTTTGCCATCATCAAAACGGGGAGATTGTTGAGATTGTTGCTACTTTGTTTTGCATGTTTGATATTCTTGTAACTTGTATGTTTTTTATGATTACAAATATTATTGATTTGATTATTATTTCTCCTAACATATTTTGGAAGAATTATTTTGCTCTTGTGTGTACTAACATTTTAGGGAAATCATACTCCGGATTTTGAAGATTACAAATCAAGATAGTTTAGAGTTTGTTATAACTGAAGTCTATATTTTTCATTTTATTGAGTCTGAGAGAGTGTGATTGTAATTGAGTAATTGAGCACACACACACACTGAGGAGAGTTTAAAATTTCTTTTTTTTTTAAATTGATCATACTGTACGATATCACTTCGTACGGGACGATCTGGTTAGTTATTTTTTCCCGACGAGTAGTTGAACGAACTTAAATGAAAATATTTTTTCTAAGTATGGATCATATGGGATGATCCCAGTTTCATACAAGGATAAATGCCTCGGGTTTGTTCTCGCATGAAGATCATACAGGATGATTCCAGGTTCATCCAAGGATAAATGCCTTGAGTATGTTCTCGCACGAGGATCATACGTGATGATCCCAATTTCGTATAAGGACGAACGTCTCGGGTCCATTCTCACATAATTTTATTTTTCTAAGTATGGATTGTACAGGAAGAATCCAGTTTCATACAAGGACAAACATCTCGGGTCCATTCTCGCTCATTTCATCCCAACATGTTGTACAAATGAATTTTCAAATTTTCTAACTATTCGTCCCGGACAAACTTAGTTTATACTAATCGATGATCGGGTATGAAATGATTTTGTACCAATTAATAATAGGTTTGTACGAAACAATATTTGAATGGTTCGTATGTACGAACATACGATCATACTGTATGATCGTGTACACTCTAAATTAAAAAATTCAGTTCTGGATGGTTTTTCATGTCTTTTATATAAAAGGTCCATTAAAGACTAACGTTAAAAATCTTTTTTTTTTTTTAAGAAAGCCGAAGCTATATTAACTAATAAAAATAAAGAGCAACTACAATTTGGATTCCTCCTTCAAAATGCTAAAAAAAGGAGGAACCTTATTCAAAGAGCAATCATCCCAAGTAAAGCTACTAACTAAAGCATAGTTATCACATAAGTTTGCTATTTTATTGCACTCTCTACTAATGCAATTAAAAATAAAAAAATTAAATTTTGCAAGAAATTCCATACCATCATCCTTGAATTTCCCATTATTCCAAGCCTTTTTGAAGTAAGAAATGATGTTTGAGTTATCACCTTCAATGAAAATGCCATCAAATTTGAACTTCTAATCCTTGATCTCCTCTTTGATTGAATTAATGGCAAGTAACTCCAATTGAGCAATATCCCAATGTGTGAATGATTTACCATAAGCATAAAGGAATCTCCCTTTACTGTCTCTGAAAATAGTCGCTATACCTGCCTTGTAAGATGACAGAAGAGAAGCATCAACATTAACTTTTAGCCAATGGGGTGGAGGAGGATGCCAAGAATTAGACAGTCTTAACGGCTGATTAACATCCCAAAAGCCCAAATTAAAATGGCTAAAACTGTTAGAGACCGAAGCTTGAGAAATGGCTTCTGAGGCTATAAAGCTGGAGTTATCTTCGACACCACCATGTATCCTTTTGTTTCTACTTTTCCACGATAGAAACACAATAATACAATAAAGCTTAACCATCATACCTTTCCTGGAGACATTAACTTCCAGCCAACTAATACATTGTTCAATGGAATTGAATAATGGAAAACTGAAACCCCAATGGTTTAGGTGAAGAATAATCTCTGTGAGCTTACCGCAGCCACACACAATATGCTCCACATCTTCAATAGTCTCACAACCTCTTGGATAGTTAGCATTTTGAACAAGCCTTCTATAACATAAAAAATGCATAGATGGAATAGCATTCCTCTTCAATCTCCACCAAAAAGTCTCCACCCGAGTATTTAACTTTACCGTCTTGATCCACTTCCATAACAGATCATTTTCAGTGCCAATATCCTCCAATCTCCTGATTAATCCAGGAATAGTCATTCTCGATTTTTGGTTGATCAATACCAAGAAATCAGCCTTCTTTTCTTGGGATATCTGGATCTTTATGATGATATCAATCAGCTCCTTGCCAAAATATTTGCTCAGATTTTGTTCATTCCATTTACCATCAAGAATAAACTCTTCAATAAGAACCGAGCTGTCTTCTATAGGAGTAACAAATGTAGGCCACTTGTTAATACATTTATCTAGTATCCAATTATCTTTGATAGCATCCACATATTTACCATTAACAATCTCCCATTTAACAATAGGATTTAATGTTTTAAATCCTTCACACAGAATTTTAAAAACAACAAAATTACTACCTCTGCTATTGCCTTTCAGCAATCTATTACCATATTTTGCTGCCATTACTGAGTATAAAAGGGATTGATCATCTTGAATGAATCTCCATACTAATCTAGCATGCAAAGCAGGAACTTTCGTTATGTTAGAATGCAAGCCACGGCCACCATACTCAATCAGTTTAAACATATCAGTCCAATTCACATAATGCATTCCCTTGGATCCATTTTTCTTATTCCAGATGAATTCCCTACATATTTTATCTTGATCAGCCAGCACCTTTTTAGATACTATCGAATGAGTTGCATGATAGATAGGAAGTGCAAGCAACACAGATTTAACTAGAACAATCTTGCCTGGAAGTGATAAGCATTTGTTACCCCATTGATTAAGCTTATTCAAAGCTTTATCAATGATGAATTGAAAATCCTCCCTCTTGAGCCTCCTCAAAGCCATCTTTAACCCGAGGTAATAGAATTCTTTGACATATTTAAAGCCCATGATTTTAGATAAACATCTCTTCCTACTTCTTCCCACATGTTTTCCAAACATAATAAGAGATTTGCCGTAGTTGATTTTTTGCCTTGTCCATTCACAGAAATTATGAAGAATTCTCTTCACTCCCAACTCCTCCTTCCTGTTATCTTTGGAAAACATAATGACATCATTCGTATACAATAAATGGGAGATATGAGGTTCCTCTGAACTAATCTTGATACCACAAGAGCTATGAAAAAAAGCAATAGAAAGAAGTTGTGAGCATAGAATAAAAAGAATGGGAGATAAGGGGCAGCCTTGCCGAAAACCGCTCATAGCATGGATCCACTTTGAACAATTACCATTAATGATAATAGAGAACATAGGATCTTCAACACACTCCATGATAAGCTCAGAGATTTTAGGTGGAAATTTAAAGTATTCCAATACTCTTTTAAGAGAAGCCCAAGCCATTGAATCATAGGCTTGCTCCATATCAACTTTAAAGGAAACAAGGCCTATATTAGCTTTTGAAATTCTAAGTTTGTGGAAGATTTCCTGTGCTACCAATATGTGATCTGATAAAGATCTCCCCTTAATGAAAGCTGCTTGCTCCATAGAGATAAGTATAGGAACGACCAAATTAAGTCTATTCAAAATAATCCTTATCGCCACCTTATACATAATGTTGCATAGACTAATTGGTCTATAATTTGTTGGAAGAATGGGATTTGAGACCTTGGGAATTAGAATTATAAGAGTTTCTTTCCAATCTTTGTTTAGCTCACCATGTTTAAAAAAATGACTTAAAGCCATCCAAAAGTCATCCTTGATGATATCCCAAAAAACCTTAATGAAAGAATGAGAGATACCGTCATTACCTGGAGAAGTATTCCCTTCCAATTGTTTCAAGACATCTTCAACTTTAGCCATAGATAAATCGGCCTCCAACAGACTTCTGTCCCGATCATTCAAGCAAATGGTAGGAGCCGGCCAACCATCTAGTCTGCAACATCTGGATTCCCATTTATTTTGAAAGAACCGCATAAAAACTTCCTCCATATGATTTTGATCTTCTACCATAATTCCATTTTCATCTTTCACCTTTATTATTTTATTGGCATTTCTTCTAGCACTAGCATAATTATGAAAGAACTTGGAATTACCATAACCTTCATTGAGTCATTTAACTTTGGCCCTTTGTTTCCACCATGTATTCAATCTAGCCAAGGTAGCATTAAGTTTCAAACCCTTCTCTTTAAGGATCCAATACTCTTGATTCAAGAGATAACCAAAGGAATACTCTTTAATTTGAAGTTCCATAATCTCCTCCATAAGATCATCTTTCAACTTGTTCAAATCTTTATGCTTAGACTTGCTCCAATAGAATAATGACTTCAAGGCTCTTTTGAATTTTTTGCTGAGAATTTGAGAATAACTACCTTGAAAATTCCTGCACCATTCTTTCCTTACCACTCCATAGGAGGCTTAGTAAGAAGCCCAACAGTTCTCGAATTTGATAATTTTGCTGAAATTAGTGTTGAAATTCTGGAATTGAAGAAAGATTGGGCAATGATCCGAGGCTATTCTAGCCAAATATCTCTCAACCAATTGAAAAGGAGAACTTAGAGCCACCAAATTAACAAAGAACCTATCCAATCTTTCAAGGATTCTAGCTCCACCAACCTAGTTGTTGCACCAAGTAAATCTAGGACCGATAAAGCCAACTTCATGAAGATCGTTGTTCAGCCAGCATTCTTCCATGTCCCTAGATCCTTGATGATAAACAAATCTTCTTCCACCCAATTTGTCTTCTTTGCACATAATATAATTAAAATCCCCACCAATTGCCATAGGTCGATCATAATTGGAATACTTATCTAACATATTCCATAGATCTCTTCTCTTTCTCACTTCAGTGCTCCCGTAATCCGTGATCACTTTCCAGCTTAAATTATTGAACATTTTGAGTTCACCAATCACCATTTGAGTAGAACTCTCCTCTACTGAGAATATCACTGAATTCGTATTCCACAAAATCAGTATACCACCCGAGAAGATGGGACATAGAAGAAGTCCCAACTGCCACCAATCAAGGCATCAACTTCATTTCTGTCAATTCCAATTATTTTGGTTTCAACCAAACTCACAAAACAAACACCATTATTATTCACTAACTCCTTTAGGTAGAGGGAATCACTTCTCTTCCTTGCTCCCCTACAATTCCAAAAGCATATGGAATTCATTTAAAAGGATTATGGGGATTATTCCCCAAATTATCTTTCCCTTTTATCTCCATTCTACGGCTCCTTGTATGCATTAATTGGTCCCAGATCTCTCAGCTGTTTTGGTCTCATCTTTTTAGAGGATTGAGTAGAACTCTCAATCCCATAAGTCACAGCACCGGCTGAAACATTGCCACCTGAATAAGCTTCTAACAGAGCTTCTTGTTATCTTTAATCTCTGAGGATTCCTTAACTTCTTTTACAACAATTTCTTCACCCAGATTATCAACCAATAATGATTCCATTAATTCCCCTTCCTCCAAGTCCACCAGAGAGTTAAAACTATTATTAACAGCTATTCTGGACCCTTCCTCCAATGTGTCACCTTTATTAACCTTCTCAGTTGTAACTGTATTACAATGTTCTGCAGTATTATGCTCTACCAAGCCAGAACCTTCATTTGATCTTTTCTTTACCGCAACATACTACTTTGGTTGATACATTTTGTTGATTTTATTCACCTGGTCAGCTGTTCTTCAGTACCAGTTTTTGCTAAAATTCTTCTTCCCATAGTTAACCATCATACACGGACCATAACCTGCAGAATTAGTCTCCTTGTCTCCTGTTATTTGATTTCCTTCCAAGGTTTCCTTCTCAATCAAGTTCTTTGACATATCCTTCTTCTTCAGATCAGAATTATCCCTGTTCAACAAAATACTCTTGGCACACTCAGTCTTGCTATGACCGATCTTCCCATATTCAAAGTAGAGGTTCGGCAACCTTTCATACTCTATCTTCTAGAAGAATTTGCCTTCTTCTCCCTCTACTCACACACACCTGTAGTAAGTTTATCATCCAAATTAACTTGGACACATACCCGTCCAAACTCCCTTCTCGACCATTGGAACATATTACCATCAATTAAGTACAGCTTCCCAACCATCGAAGCTATACGACATATGTTTATTTCATCCCAGCAAAATAGTGGAAAATTTGGCAATCTGATCCAAATAGGAGCAGATAGACCTTTAAGAGAATATGGATCAAACTTTTAAGTCCATCTCTCTATTCCAACAATGTTTCCGTTAACAAACCATGGACCATTATTGAGCACTGCTACCAAATGCTCTGTTTCAAAAAATGAATATAATACCCAACCTTTCCCCAGGATGGTAAGGTGAAATTTGCCATATACTTCCCATTGTCTCCTCAATTCATAGCCAATTGATGAAAATGGTATATCCCATCCAAAAATTTTAACCACCAAGGATTTTTTCAGTTTGTTGGCATTCTCACAAACTTTTTCCATATGAAGTTTGACATTACAACCATCTTCAGCTATGTAGTTACCAAAATACAGATCAGGAACTTTAATATTTTTATTTTGAGACCAAGCATTCTGAAGGCTACCATAATTCGGTCTTTTGGGCAATTCCACTAGCACCTCTGCGCATCTCCCAAGTTCTCCAGTAGCGCAAGCACGCACTTCCTCCAGTTCCGACCTTGAGTTACTTTCTTCTACAGAGTTCTTCTTCATTATAGAATCTTTTAGATCATTCACAGTAGTAGTCTTTCTCAATAGGGTATCAGAATTTCCCTTAATTCCCGCCTCCTTCTCAACCTCTGTTGATATTGATTCCAAAGTAGAACTTGGAATCAAAACAATTTCCTTCTCTATCTGTTTCTTGAACATCCAACCAGAATTGTCATGATTTTCCTCCAATATTTTGCCTTAGTCCTTACCAGGCACTTCCATGGATTGTTTCTTCACCAGCAGTCCTCCTTCATTAATAATCAGCAGTTTGTTCATCAAAGCAACAGTTTTTATTCCAGGGTAATAACTTGATTTTCCATCTCCAAATGCCGGTGGAGACGATGAAACATAACGAGCACTTCCAACAATTAGTCTTCCTGATGATCACCTATCTTCCGAATGACTGTCGGACGCAGATGGCCGGCGACCTTCCATCGTCATCCTTCCGCCGACGAAGCCGCAAAATCAGAATTCAAATAACAGGTTTTTGAATTCCCAGAGACGTTAAAAATCTTTGCTTCTTGATTTTATAAGGGCAATTGAAGGAGAGGGTGTGAGAGAGTGTTTGAAAGAGATTTCTTGCTAGTAGAGTGTGAAGGGTTCATGAGGTTACTCAAAGGTAAGGATCTCTATATGATTTATATTTTTTCACTCTTCATCTTATCTTTCTAGATTGCTCGTGAGAGGATCTTTGAAGAAGATCTGATTCGCTACCGATACTTGGAGAGTGTGCACAGCTGATTATTCTCTATCGACACTTGGAGGGTGTGAAAGGATGACGGTTCTCTTCCAACACTTGGAGAGTGTGAACAGCCGAAGGTTCACTGCCTACACTTCGAGGGTGTGAAAAGACGAGGGTTCTCTACCTATACTTGGAGGGTGTGAAAGGACGACAATTCTCTGTCACACCGGGGATTGGTGGAAGAGAGTTTTGTAAAGGCTTCTCTGCCTACTGTGGGGGCAAAAGGAGAGTCACTTTTGGTAATAGTGTAATAGCTGAAGAGGGAGTCTTCAGGGAGTGGATGTAGGTCGTGTTTGACTGAACCACTATAAATTTTTGTGTCGTTTAAATTTCTGCTGCTTACTTACTGCAATTTTAATTTTGTGGTTGAAAATTTTATTTTTAAATAAATTCAATTAACTTACTACAAATCATTAACTGGTTTCAAATTTTAAAATCCAAGAGAATTTTTAAAATTACCAATTCACCCCACCCCCGTCTTAGTTAGCCTTGGGACATAAGCTTAGGTTTTTACAACCTATTCAAGATTCAACAACTTTCATCTATGTCTTTAGCTTTTAATACTATAATTTCACATGCTTCCAAAAGCTATTAACCTAAACTTTGCTCGTAGGTAATGAGTGAGCCAGTCAGATTATTAATAGAATATTCCTTTAAATTTTTTGATTCATAAATATCAATGACTTTAGCATTAAATTTATCAGGTAGATAACATATAATTTTATTAACTTTTTCAAACTTTGAAAGTTATTTACCTAAAGAATGTATTGATGTCACTATTTGAGTAAACATAGTATACATATTTAAGATAGTCTCATAAGGCTTCATATAAAATAGTTTATAATCATGCATTAAAATATTTAACTTAGATTGCTTGACTTCACTAGTACTTTCTTATGTAGTGCATAATCTATCCAAAATATCCTTGCTAATAGTACATGTAGAGACTCTCTTATAATCTTCAAAATTTAAAGCATAGAAGAAACAATTCAAATATTTAGCATTCAATTGAGCATAAGTTTATTTCCCTCTACTCCATTTAATAAACAAAATATCAATTTTGATTCTATCTATAATATATTATATAGTACGTATTGGTACATAATAGCCAGTTTGAATTATATGGCACATTCGATAATCTAGTGACTGCAATAAAGTAGACATGCAAATTTTTAAAAAATCAAAAGAAATATTTTTAAATAATTGTGGTCGTGTGATTGAATATCTTTTGTAATATAATGATTTCTAAAGTTAGTAATTAATCATTTTTCAAAAGTGATTTAAAACTTAGTTTTCGAATCTCGCTCAGATACCACTTGAAAGCTCATGAAAGTTATTAAATCTCAAAGAACCAGCTAGAGACTAACCAAGAGGGGGTTAATTGGTTATTTAAAAATTTATTTAACAAAAAAAAATCTTTTTATAACTTGATGCAGAAGCAAAGTAATTTCATAATAAAATAAAATCATCATTTTTAACCATAAAAATCACAAAATAAAGTGTAGAAAGTAATAAAAACAAACACACCATAATTTATAGTGGTTCAATCCAACCTGACCTACGCCCACTCCTTAGAAACTTTCATTTCAGGTATTATATTAAACTTTTAGTGGCTCTTCTTTAGCCCCCATAGTTAGGCAGAGAAGCCCTTACCAAATCTCTTCCACAAACCCGCTATGACAGAGAAACATAATCCTTCTTCTCCCTCCAGGAGATGGAAGATAACTTTGAATTCTTTTTCACCCTCTAGGTGATGGCAGAGAACTACGAATCCTTTCACAAGTAGAGAACCTTAAATCCCTTTCACCTTCTCTAGTGCAACAGAGTAGCCGGGTCCTTTGACAGTAAGGAGACCTTCTTCTTTCCAAAACCTCCCTTAAGACAGATCTTTATTATGATGGTACTTAGGTGCAAGTTCACCAAAGAAATCATGTAAAAATCTTTCTCACACTCCCTTAAAACCCACAATGATCTTCTACCTCTCTCAAACTCCACCCTTTGCTGTCTTAAGCTTAAGGCTCTCTCTTCAAGTTTTCTCCAGAAGAAAAATGACTCAATAAATGCCAAAGAAACATACTGATTCTTCTGAGAAAGCTTAAATAGAGGGCTTTTAAAAACCATAGAAAACTTAATTCTGGCTGCACTGATCATCCAATGTAATCTTAGGATCATCTTGTACTATTAGTTCAAAATAGCTTTTTCAGCCAATACGAACACCTTTGCCCTATATGATCCATTCAAGGATGTATACTGATCGTCTGATATAATGTATAAAATCATACTATACAATTAGTACCAAAAACATGGAAAATTATTCAGTATGATGGGTGGTGATTAATTATCATCCCATACAAGAATCAGATAGTATAGTACGATCAGTCAAATTAATATATATAATTTGATAAAACAAATCAACCATATTTATTCCCCTAATCAAAAGATCAATTTAGGCATAATTGATATATATTATACAATACGATGAGTATCGTACGGTATGATTAAAACAAAAAATAAATTTTGAAATATTATGTAAATTAAGTTTGGTAGCTGAGTTCCTTAATTTTTATGGATCAACTTATATAATATATATCATATAGTACGATCAATTCAAATTGCATTAATATCAAAAATAGTTATTTTAATCAGCTTATCGTGTAGTACGATGAAATCAGATAGTATGATTAGTTCAAAAAATAAACTTCTAATTTTAATCCAATCTTACTCCCTTAAGTGTGTGTGTATGGTCACCAAGCTTGCAAACATCCTTACAAGACTTGACTGAAGAAATAAAAATACATCAATAAAAATTATAATTCTGTATAACATAACCTATTCTAGCCAATCTTGAGCCATAAATCTTTATTACATGATGCATGTTGTTCCTGAAATATTAGTACACACACAAACATATGTAGAATGCAAATATTATGAGACATAAAGATGTTAGCCATAATGTTTATTATATAAAAAAATATTAACTCGTGTGCTGAAGTTGTAACAGGTGTAACATTGCTGAGTTTCAGGACTTACTCATTGGCTCTGTTTCTTCTTAACCTTATGGAAATCTGATATACTCTTTTTATGCCTTGCTTAAAAACTTAAAAGGAGCAATTAAATATAAGAATTATTCCTCTTCTATGCTTCTTTCCAAAGCCATTGATGAATAATAATGGCTGTAAAATCAATGTATGCAATTAATTCAATCTTTTCCTTTAATCCTTTGATTGAATGCCACTTAAAAAATATCAACAAGTAGCTCTCTCACTCATACTTATTTTTGTCCTCTTAGATCTCTCAATAATCTAAAACTAGATGGCTTTCCTTTGGAGAGGACAACCTGAAATTCCTTTACTCCAAATTCAAGTCTAAACATAATGATAACAAAATCTATAAGATCTATATGCCCTCTTGTGTACATTCTAATCCCAATTTCATTGTTACCGCTATAATTTAACACTTTAAGAATCTCTTTTAACTCTACTGCTCCTTCCACCAATTTCTCTTTCTTTTCTACTGGCAATATGCTACATGTTGTAAATCTGGACCCTAGCCTTTATGATTTTGATGATAATAAATATTATTGGATTCTTTACAGTGTTATCTCTTATTATTGCTATTATTGCATATTTATTTCTTGAGCACTAATATTTTATGTCCACCATACACCTCACAAAGTGATCAACTTAAGATTGGGTAGAATAGGGTTAAGTGTCATAAAGAGTCTGTATTTCTACTTGTACTTATTAATACATTTCTTGAGTAAAATCATATATTTAGTGGATTCTAAACTTGGTGACCATGCACACAGAGACTCAAGGGATTTAGATAGTGAGTATATTTAAAGTGCAATTTTTTGAACTAATTATACTATATGATCCATATCGTACTATACGATCAACAATATAGAAAATCATTAAAATAGCTAATTGAACAATTAAAGCCATTTGAACTAATCATATTGTTCGATCCAAATTGTACAGGATGATTAGTTTAAATTAAGATCCGTGTCACCAATCACAATTTAGGAAATATTTTAAAATTTAAAATTAATACTAATTATATAGTATGTTATGTATCGTACTAGACAATATAATTAAATCTTTTTTAAATTAATTATGAAATTCGGGTATCAAATTTGGATTAACTAATCAAGTCAGATCGTACTAGATAATTGGACTAATCATACTGTATGGCCATATCTTAGCATGAGATGGTAGTTATTCATCACCAATCTTATAGGATGATAATTCAATTTAATTGAACTAATCGTAATGGATGATGCATTTTATTATACAGGAAAATCAAATCAAATATTTGAATTGATCGTATAGTGTCTTAATCTTCAAACAGTACTAACATAGCAATTTGAACTAATCAAATTGTACGATCAATATCAATAGAGTTGAATTTTAGGGCTTTTTTGTGAAGCCTTGTATTTAAGATCTCTTAATTAACTTGTTTCAAGTCTTTGGCTACTGAGTTTTTTGGAGTGGGAGCTTAGAGAAAATATCTTGGAGAGCTTTGGGAAGGAGAAGGGAGAGCTTGTGTGTGAGGGAAAAGTGTGAGGGGTTTTCACATAGTTGCTCCGAGTAAACATCTTGCCTCATTTCCTTTAAGTGTATTGCTTGGTTTTTTTGGTGTATTTAGGAAGAAAATTGCTAGCTCAAAGATTGTTGAGGTTCTCTGCCTTCACTAGGAAGGTGAAAAAGGAGTAAAAGTTTATCTGCCTTCATTAGGAGGGTGAAAAAGATTTTGATGTTCTTTACCTTCACCAGGAGGGTGAAAAAGGAGTGCAAGGTTCTCTGACTTCACTAGATGGGTGAAAAAGAGGTTAAGGTTCTCTATCAGACTGGGCTAGTGAAATGATTATAAGGGATTCTCCATCTAACTGTGGAGGCTAAAATTTCTAGTATGTTCTTTCTAGTTTTTAATTTTTTGCAGTTTAAATTTCTAAAAATTGCATGGTAAAACATTATCTTTTTGAAGATATATTGAGTTGAGTTATTCATCATCATAATAATTAAAAATTTTTATTTCATAATTTTGTTATGTATTAGGTAATGATTTTGTTATATTTATGTTATTAAAAAATAAAATAATAATAATAATATAGTTTTGTATTTATAGTAAGTTTTTAAAACTACCAATTTACACCCCCCTCTTGGCGTGCCTAGGGATAGTTCACCTAGGATTAACATCTTACATCAAACTTTCAATTGGTATCAGAGCAGTTCTCACAAGTAGCGTATTAGAAATCCTTGAGAAAAATGATCCATGACATATTTTGGAAATAAAAACACCATGAAAGGTTATTCTATAACACTTCTACCTTTATTTAACAATATACTATTTGATTTTTAGAAAATTTGTAAGTCTGCTTTCTTGCAATCTATTGATTTTTACCTATAGTTTTTAGTACAAGAAAGTTATTCTGCACCCTCTAGTTTTGTTAATGGCTTTAAAATAGAGGTACCATTTAATTAATAGAGTAATAAAGATAGGGACTTAGCTTAATTAAGCGTGAAATATTTAAACTATTTTTTCTGTGCACTTAAGTCTGAAAATTACATGAGAGTTTCTACCTGTATCATTGGCAAGGAAAATTGGGATTAACTTTGTATTACTTATGAAGGGACTTTTGAGATCAAACAATCTAGGCTGAGCTTCTTATTACATGATTATGAACTTTTTTTTTTGTGTGAAACCTAATGAAACCACGTCAGACATGTACAGTAGGTTTACTTAAGTTGTGACATCCTTGCATGCTTTAGGTAGAAAGCTCACAAATTCTAAATAAGTTGACAAAATTCTTCTTTGTGTGCTTAATAATTATGAAGCTAAGGTTATTACCATTTATGAAACAAAAGATCTCAATATGTATTATATAGATAACTTTTTAGGCTTACTTATTACCTATGAGCAATGTGTGAGTTAGAGATTGCAGGATGCAGGAGCTAAGAGAGATGACAAAGTGGTGCTACTTAAAGAAAATGAATCAAAAAGTGATAGCTCTATAGCTGAGGAGGATGACAACATTATATTGATTGACCCATCAGTTCAAAAGTTTCCTGAAGCAGAAGCAAAAATGTCATCAACAATAATATAGAAAAGGTAAGAATTATAAAAATTTTAAAGCATCATCTTACACAATTTTCTTTGAATGCACAAAACCAGGCCATCTATAAATTGATTGCCCTAACCTGAAAACTCACCAGACCAAGAAGAAGGGTGAAGAGAAGAAAAAGTTCAAGAAGGTGAAGCAACATACATAGAAAGCCTTTTAGGCTGAATATGCCTCAGAATCATCTAAAAATAAAGTAGAGGAGGAGATAACAAATATGTGTCTAATGACTGATGCTAATCTACATTAGTTAGATCAAGATGAGGTATGTCAACTATCCAAAGATAAAATTTTTATTATATCTAAAAAAAATCATGATTCATATATGAAGCTTAAAAAGGTACTTGCTAGCATAAACACATACTTTTCTCATTTACAAAAAGAGCATGATAGTTTAATAGTTTAACATTTTTCTTTAGATAGTAATCAAATGTCTTTACTTGATGAATTCGATGTATTAAACAAGAAGCATATTAATTTAACCAATATATATATATATATATATATATATATATATATATATATATATATATATATATAAGTTTTTGAAATCAAAGCATCTTGAGATAATAAAATCATAATAGGAATTAGAAACATGTGCAACTGAATTAGATAGTAATGAGCATGCATTAAAGTTGGAAGTTGCAAGTCTTGAAAGTGCAAATCAATTTCTAGAAGCAAAGATCCATGAACTTCAACAAAATGAAACATCGACTATAATTACACAATGGTATAATCCCACGCCACATCATACATCTTATACCCCTAGAAAGAGGAACCACACCACACTTAGAGTAGTGAAGTCTTTCCTTGGTGTTAGGTGCTTTTTCATCTGGCATACTAGGTCACATAGACTGCATATACGCAAAACACCATAGAACACATCTAGTATGGCGGCCCAAATTACTTACACCACAATATAACATGTATGCAAGTCACTCATCAAGGCATAAGATTGAACCCAAACTCACTTGGATTACCAAATCTAATGTTTGACTGACCTTGTAGGAGTGCTCTCACAAAAACGCCTAATGAGAGCATGTGGTACCTAGATAGCGGGTGCTCAAGACACATAATTGGAGATATGAAGTAGTTTATCATATTAGAGGCCAGGGTAGGAGACAAAGTCACACTTAACCATAATACCACTAGGAAAGTGGTAGGTTCAAGAATGATTGGTATTTCAAATAATTTTATTATTGAAAATGTCCTAATACTAGATGGCCTCAAATATAACTTACTTAGCATCAATAAATTATGTGATGATGGTTTCCATATTAAATTCTTATCTAATAATTGTATGATTAGTTTTAATGAAAATATTATTTTAGAAGGAAAAAAGGATTAATAATGTTTATATACTTGATTTTATTTGTGTTAAATTTATTAGTTCCTTATGTTTGAAAATAATTGTTGATGAATCCTGGCTATGGCATAGGAGACTATGCCATGATAGCATGAAGACTCTTAGAAAAATAACCTAAAAGGACCTAGTTAGAAGCATACCCAGACTAAATGCTCTAACAACCAACTTTGTGATGCCTTCCAACTAAGAAAGCAAATCAAAACTTCATTTCACTCAATCAAGAACATCACCACCTATATAACTTTAAAAATCCTTCACATGGATCTGTTTGGAACCATTAGCACTGCCAGTTTAGGAGGGAAAACATATGGATATATGATTATAAATGATTAGTCTAGATTTACTTGGATTAAATTTTTATCACATAAAAATGAATGATTCAAAGAATTTAGGACATTCTCCATATAGATTTAGAAGAAATTAGGCTATGAAATTCTAACTATCCATAGTGACTTTGGTGGGGATTTTAAAAATGATTAGCTTGAATTATTCTATAAGGAGTTATGAATAGAACATAATTTTTCAGCTTCTAAAACCCCTTAGTAGAATGAGGTTGCTAAAAGAAAGAATAGAACCTTGGTAGAAGATGTTAGAGCCATGCTAGCTGAGTATTCCCTTCCTAAATATTTTTGGGCTAAAGTAGTGAATACTTCTTTCGTTGTTGTCAATGGGATTAATATTAGATCCAAACTTAACAATAAACCTTATGAATTACTCAAAGGAAGGACACCCATTCTCTCTCACCTTTATGTTTATAGATGTAAGGTGTTCATTCTAAAGAATGAAAAATCTCTATTATTAAAATTCGACCCTAAATTTGATAAAGGAGTTTTCCTAGGATATTCTTCTATAGGTAAAACCTATAGAGTTTTTAATAAGAGGACATTAGTGGTAGAGGAGGCCACCCATATAATATTTGATGAATATGATAGATTTGTTGAGCCTAGGTCAGAAGAATAAGAAGTGGCTGAGTCACCCTAGAAGTATAATATATTGATTTAGAAAATAGAGTAAAACCTCAAGACCCATTGCCTAAAGATTAGATATATTCATCTAGTCATCCTAAGGAGCTCATCCTAGGAGATCTATTTGTAAGAGTTAGAACTAGGCATGGATTTAAAAAAGATGTTAGTCACTCTGCTTTCGTCTCTATGATAGAACCCTTAAATATAGATTAAGCTTTATTTGATGAATTTTAGATCCTATTCATATAAGAAAAAATGAATCAATTTATTAGGAATGATGCTTGGGAGTTGGTTAGTAGACTTAAAAACCAGAGAGCTATGGGAACTAAATGGGGTTTCATGAATAAAATGAATGACTTGGGCATAGTAATTAGAAATAAGGCTAGATTACTAGCTAAGGGGTATAATCAAATTGAAGGAATTAACTTTAAAGAGCCCTTTTCCCCAATAGCTAGGTTAAAGGCCATTAAAGTGCTACTAACCTTTACATGCTTTTGAGAATTCAAGTTATGTTAGATGGATGTGAAAAGAGTCTTCCTAAATGGTGGTGATAAAAGAAGATGTATATGTTGAAAAACCCTTGAGTTTTGAGAATTCTCAATTTTCCAATCATGTATTCAAATTAAAGAAGACATTATATTGATTAAAGCAAGCACCTAGAGTTTGGTATGAATGGCTGAACACATTCCTCATAGACAGAGTCTTTATTAAGGGTAGTGTAGACACCACCCTATTTTTAAAGATAGTATGAGAAGATCAACTCATTATTTAAATTTATGTTGATGGAATACTTTTTGGATCTATAAATAAAAAACTTTGTGATGAAAATTTAAGAAGAATATGTGAAGAGTTTAAGATGAGCATGTGGGAGAGCATACCTATTTTCTTGGATTTAGTGTGAATCAAAGGGATGATGGAAATTTTCTTAGTCAAACAAAATATATCAAAGATATCCTTAAAAAAAATATGAGATGGAGAATGCTAAGGAAAATAATACTCCCATGACCTCTACCATTCAATTAGATAAGAATCCCAATTGATTAGAAGAAAAACAGATGGATAAATGGACCAGTTTTTATTTAATAGTCAGTAGACCTGATATTATGTTTATTTTTTGTCTATATATTAGATTTCAAGCTGATCCCAAATAATCTCATATGATTATTTTTTAGAGAATTCTTAGATACCATCTAGGAACTCAAAACCTAAGAATTTGATATTTTAGAAATAGCTCATCATTTAAAATAATAGGATATTCTAATTCAGACTTTACAAGATGCAAGGTTAATAAAAAAGTGCCTTTAGAACCTATCAATTCATAGGACAATTTTTAGTCTCTTGTTCAATCATAAAATAAAACTTTGTAGATCTATTTACCGCTAAAGTAGAATGCATAACTATAGGATGCTGTGCTGTACAAGTCTTATAGCTTAAACAATAATTCATTGACCTTGGAATCCATGTCAATACTATTGCAATCATGTGTGATAACACTAGTGACATATATATCTCACCAATCCAATCTATCACTCCCGTACTAAACACAGACATTTGGCACCATTTCATTAGAGATCATGTAACCAAGGGAGATATAGAATTACACCATATAGCTACTAAAAATTAGCTGGCATATATCTTTACAAAATCCTTTGCCTTTGAAACCTTTAGCACATTAAGGATTAGACTAGATGTTATATATATTCATGCTTGAAACTGGATGAATTGGAAATTAAAAACTTTTAATGTTCTTTTTGTGAGCTTTTATGCAATTGGTTTTATGATTGTTCATATTTATTATTTATGTTTGTGACCTATTTTTGTGTGAATTTTTTTTTTTCATGAATTTTTCCTGATCAACACACACAAAAATTTCAAATTACTTATGTTATATTATATGATATTAAAAAAATATTACATCACTACTTACAACACATCCAATGGCTCTGATTGATCAATTACTAATGATCATACTCTATGAACACCTAATTCATACGATACAATAAAAGTGGAACACGATGTCGAATGAGTTAAATTTGGTCAGTATGATATTAAATATTGTTTTGTACTATATAAATACCTATTCATAACATATGATCTAACTAATCAACAATTGTCCAGACTGATGCTTCAAGATGATCGTCTTCACTCTAATCATCCAATATGATTATGATCATACTGTATGATAAGACAAATTTTTTTGACTGATCTAATTGTACAAATTGAATTCACTATAACATAATGTACGATCCCACATCTTATTGTATGATATGGCCAATTTCCATCTAAAGGGAAGAAATCCTAGGTTTCTCTTCACTAAAATCCTTTCAATCTTTCCTCCTTCCACTATAAGATCCTACTCTTTACAATGGCTGGTAAAAAGTGCTCAAGGGCTCTTGTAGGAAGATCTTCCTGACATCTCATGGATCCCTACTTCCATGAAGAAGTTGACAAAGAAACATACCATTGTTAAAGG
Source organism: Dendrobium nobile (assembly GCA_022539455.1). Taxonomy (NCBI): domain Eukaryota; kingdom Viridiplantae; phylum Streptophyta; class Magnoliopsida; order Asparagales; family Orchidaceae; genus Dendrobium; species Dendrobium nobile. The sequence continues at coordinate 38,387,335 of CM039724.1, forward strand.
GTTTTTGGTAATTCTAAAATCATAAACCAGGAAGTTCTTAACTTCTAGGCACTAAATCTATTTGCTTGCATTACCCTTCAATTCACTCTTACTCTTGCTTTCCCATTCAACTCTTAGCTCCTCTTTGAATTTTTTTGCTAGCCTTCATATCACTAGTAAGGGCACTGCCCTTCAATCTTACATCAATAGAAGGCCCATAAAGATCACATATCAATACTTTGACAAAATCTTGCACCTATCTACCACTGGTAAAAAAAGTCCATTCTTCAACTTTTCTCTGAGACCATGATTAAATCACTATTAATACCACACTTAGGGAGTCTTTAGTCAACTAACACATTCCTCATGTTAACACCTTAGTTCAAGATGTATAAATTTTTCAACACATCCTTCAAAATTCAATCATTCCAAAAGATAGGAATCCGATAAACATCACACCTTTTTTATCCTGCACTACCTATTTTATAATAGTAGAAATTGATTTCAATGTAGCTAATCTGATTATTCGATACATCAAAAACCTTACCTACAATAGAGATCCTAGAAATATGAGAAAGCCAAATCTTGCATCAAGTAACATCATTTCCATTGTTCTAGAATGCAAATATAATCACCAATTCCCTACACCATCTGATAATCTTCCAACTTCTACTCAAAAAGATCCATCCATGTCCTTCATAGTGCTCATCTCAAATGCTTATTCGAACCATAGGAAGTAGAGGGAGGTCTAGCACTAGCTCCAACACCAACACCTGTACACTAGCCTTCCGAAATGAGGTACTGATTCAGAGATTTGATCAGTGGGAGACTCACTTTAACACCCATGTGACAGAGAAGTACTAGCAACATGAGAATGATATAACATGGTTTGGAGAATAGTTCACATAAATTCATCGATACTTTCAACCACCACTATCCCCACCACCACCTAATTAGGGACCTTTTACTTTTTAGCATGACTTAGGCTTCGTTTGGGACGGCTTTTTATTGCTTTCTAAAACGGAGTTTTAGTACAAAAATAAAAAATTTTGTACTAAAACTCCGTTTTAGAAAGCAGTAAAAAAACCGTCCCAAACGAAGCCTTATTTTTGTTTTTGTGTATGTGTTGTTTTCTATTTTTCATTTTCATGTTTGTTTTATTTTTGGTGTTATGGTTAGTTATTCCTCCTTTTAGTGATGTCAAAAGAGGGAGTAACTTGGTATAGGTAAATTGTAATTTCTATTTTGATTATAATTAGTTTATTATTTTGTTTTTTTCCTATTCATAATCATGTGTTCTTCTAATTCTTATAAATTATTATTTACAAAAAAAAAAAAAAAACAAACTCTCCCTATTTTCACTAAAGAGGGAGAGTTTAGGACATAAAAAAAATTAATTTGAAATACCAACCAACAATGTTTGCCATCATAAAAAAGAGGGAGATTGTTGCAAATATGGACCTGAGTATTATAATTTTGATGATAACAAACATTATTGGATTCTCTATTATGCTATCTCATATTATTATTTTTATTATATATTTATTTCTTGTGCAATAATATTTTAGGTCCATCGCACATTGCATAAAGTGATCAACTCAAGACTTGGAAGAATTAGTTTAAGTGACCTAAAGAGTCTGCATTTCTACTTTTATTTATTTATATATTTATTGAGTTAAATTATGTATTTGATGGATGCTAAACTTAGTGACCATGCCCACACACACACTTAGAGAAGTGAGATAGTGAGAAAATTTGAAGTATAATTTTTTGAACTAATCTTACTATATGACCAGCTATTCAAAAATAGTTATAATAGCTAATTATATAATTAAAGCCATTTGAAATGATCATATTGTATGATCCAAAATATATAGGAAGATTAGTTTAAATTAAGATCTCTACTACCAATCAAAATTTAGGCAATATTTTTAAATTTAAAATTTATACTAATTGTACATTATGATAAGTATTATACTGGATGATATAATCAAATCTTGTCAAAATTAATCCTAAAATTAGTAGAAGAAATTTGGATTAATTGATCTAGTCAGATCATACTGGATGATTAGACCAATCATGCAGTATGACCTGATCTTTGCTTGAGATGATATTTATTCATCACCAATCATAAAGGATGATAATCCAATTCGATTGAACTAATCATAGTAGTGTTTGATTGAAAAAATGTATTTTGAAAAGTATTAATTTTCTTTGGGAAATATTTAATTTTGAATTTTAAAATTGAACACATCATTATGAACAGTATATCACCTCGGGAGGTGATCATATCGTTCCCTAATGGGTTCAAATTTTCGAATTTTAATTCATCCTGATTATCATAGTCAAACTCAGGAGAGACAATATATGATCTCGAAAGATCAAAATTATATTCAATCGATCGTTTAACTATAATAATTTGGATGAGAGATCATTAATTTCATAATCAAAATCACAATAGAAATTGATATATCTCTCCGAGGAAAGAAGTTATCAATCACTATTGATCGTTTGAAAAAGGAGGTAATGATCGTTGAATTTTGAATCTTCCCAAAGATAATTAATTAAAGGTTTTGAAAATTTTGATTTTGAAAATCAGGTCTGGGTTACTAAATCTCCTATGAGTGCAAGCCCTCGTAGTTAATTACATTGTAGGAAACTGGAGTTTCCTACGAATACTCTCGATTAAAATAGCGGTAGAAATTTCATTTAGATTTTCAAAGCTTGATGTCAAAGGAGAAAAAGAGTAGGAATTTTTAAATGGGATTGGTTCAATATTGAGCACTTATTTCTGGAGTCAAAGGAAGAAGGATAGGAGGTGTTTTGGGATTCTGAATTACTTTAGAAACACCTTAGACTATTCTAAGTGTTGGGCTTGGATTTGATTAAAAGTGATTTAAGTTTGAATGTTCAATTTTATTAGAAAGTCGGGATTCAATTCCCGAAGGGTGAGGTCTTATAGCCCGAGCTAGCCTCAGAGCCTAAGTCTAAATTGGGTACTGAAAATCAATGACCTGAACCTAGCTAATGCAGTGCAAATCTTGTCTTACCCCGGCCTGGATTGGGGACCCAGCTAAACCACCTAAGCGCTTTAAAAACATGTATCAAGTCATTTAATGTTAGAATTGGTAGGGACGTTGTTTAAGAAAAATTTTTGAGAATAGGGCCGACATCTAGAGCAGATCCTAATTATCCCTTTGACTTATGTTAAGGTTTAATGTCTAAATAAATGTAATTAAAGATTTAGAGATTTTTGATTTGTTGCTAATGAGATGCATGCTAATTGACTCGATTAAATGATTTAAATTTGAAAAGAAAAAGTTATGAAATGAAAATTCCTGGCGGTCCCGGGCTTACTTCTTAAATCGTTAGAGTTTCTACGTTGACTTAAAATTTTTAATATGATTTAAGTAGAAAAATTTTGTTAAGTCCTTAAGAGCCTACAATCAGATTTCAGGCTAAAACAAAGATCGACATGCAAAAGCGCAAAAAAAAAAACTACTAAAAGCAAGCAATCTTATATCACAATCAACACATCAATAAATAAATAAATAAATAGCTCAAATTGAATGTCCATGTGGCAAGTGCCACTTATTATTACATCCTAGAATTACAAAAAAGTAAAGTGGCCGGGCACCATTGACAACAACCTGGATTTCTAATCCTAAGACTCAAGTGACTTTGAGAATGGGTCTTCTCATAATCCACTTCTTCGTCCTTCTACTGCTTCTTGGATCGTCGGGTCCGGATATTCAAATGAAAAGAAACTCCCCCTTGGAAGGGGTGTTATCTTTTCTCTTTGAATATTTTAAAATCATCCTAATTTGGAGCTCCTAATGAATAGGGACTCTCCCCTGAGGGATGTCCCTTCCTCTTTGGATTCCAAATTGGATGTTATCCCATCTCAAATCACTTTAAATTACAACATAAATCAAATCAAATTTACATTTGAATTTAAAAGAAAAATCTAGACTCGATCCTGTAGGGTTATCCTAATAATCAGCAATTATATAAATAATCCCAAGCAGTTAATATTCAATCTCAAACAGTTAATATTTGAAATTTGGAATGCTTAATTACTTATAACACAAAGTGTAGAAAAGTAAATAAACAAACACATCAATTCTAAGCTAACAACTAGCATGTAATGAAAGCTCGAAAACCCGGCACAGCGAAAAAGTAAACACCGCCCTAGGCTAAAACTAGAGTTGATGCTCTTAGTAAACCATCTATAGTGTGTGAGGTAGGCTGTGTGGTTTTGATATGTCCTAAATAGGATTATTAGTTAAAGTTGATTAGTATTTCATTGGTTAAAAGGCTCAAAGGAGATTTAATTAAAGTTTAAGTATTAATGATTTGAAGTCAATTTTAAGATTGATTCTTAATTATTTATTGAATACCACCTTTGTTTCACACCGAGGCCGTGAAGTTTATTTCACCTTTCTTGGGGCTAATTTAATAGCCTCGTAGGCCTGGGTTACCTAGTGGTACCCGGTATAATTAAGTGATTTGATTTGATTAAGGTTTGAGAGTTAATGAATTTTAATTAAAAATGTTTGATTGCTGATTTTAAGAGTTGGTTAAACATTTCTGTAGTTTTAAAATAATTTTGAATTTTTAAGATTTTTTGGAATATTTTAATCATTTAATAAAAGGGCCAAAAGTTGACTTTTTAATTAATAGTGTTTTCTAAAAAATTAGCATTTTATTAAAATACGACACTTTAATACGATCAATTAGAAGGTAAGTACGCTGAAATTGGATTTTTCTGAATTTTATTATGAAGGTTTGAAGATTTAACCTGATTTTGACTTAAGGTTGACCAAAAAGTTGACTTTTTGAATTTGATTGTTTTCTGGAATTTTGATATTTTATAAAAATATTAGACACTATCATGAGTTGAATGCAAGTGAGTTTCACTGATTTGGATTTTTCTTGAATTAGTTATGAAATTTTGAAGTTTGAGGTATTTATTGGAATTTTTAAAAATAGCTTAATTAGAGAGCTTTTGTGATTTTGCTCCAAATGAGATCCCAACTCTTTGAAATCAGCTCCAAAGGTCAGGAATGACCTAAGGAGAGATTCCCAAGTGTTTTGAAATTTTTTGGAAATTTTAATTATTATTTATTAATTATTTTAATTAAAATATTGATTTTTACTTAAAGGTTTAATTTGCTGTCAAATCAAGGGGCTTTTAATTTTTGTTTATTAAAGGTTCAATTCTAGTCAGTTAGAGGTATTTTTCATATTTTTTGGATTTAAATTTGATTTATTAGAATTTTTGAAAGGTCTAAGGCTTAATTAAGGCTTAAACTTAGGAAAATTACTTAGGGGGCTTAATAATGTCTAAAACCAGTGAAAATTTTCCTAAGGGCTGAGAGTGTCACTAAGTTTAAATGATTGAAGTTTCAAGTCAAAATGATGTGTATCCTAATTGTTAGAAATTTTCAAAGTTCTCTACACATAAGTCCTTAATTGTTGTCCTTAATGTCACTAGGTTAGCTAGGTTTAAATCAATTGTTTTCTCTAACCCTTGGACTAACATACATAGATGCAAGCATCACATTCACAATCAAACCCTATATCTAGGAGAGCCCTAAAACTAGGAGCAAGTGTGTGTTCCCTACACATGCAAGAGACAAAATAAACTTGAACAATTAACAATTTGATTAGTGACTAATTAAGGTAATTATCCACTAATCATCCCCATCAAACCAATTCATTCAAGCTCAATCCATGTTTAAAGTTTCAAGGTGGATCTCTCAAAGGTTAAAGATTTAAATACATATGGGTTTTAAAGTATATTTCAAAATATACAAATATATATATATATATATATATATATATATATATATATATATATATATATATATATATATATATATATATATATATATATATATATATATATATATATATATATATACCTATATATGTAAATATACATTTTAAAATAAAAATAATGAAAAGAATATTTTTTTTAAAAAAAAATCAAATTTATTGGATTAAGAGATCGACTGATTTCAAATAAATTTGAAAATAAATTTTTAATTTTTAAAATAATTGATAAAATATTTAATTAAATACTTATTAAATATTAAAGATTAATAAATAATTCAAATTATTACCAATATTTCCTCAAATAATTTTAGAAATATGCTCTTAAAGTTAAAAATGGACTAAAAAATTTTTCTTGGAATTTTAAAAATATTTAGATTTATTTTAATTAAATAATAATTAAAATAATCAAATAATCAATATTTAAAATTACTAAAAAAATATAAAATATTTTTAAGTGATTCTATTTTTAAATTAAAGGTCTTGAAAATCTAAGCAATTTGGTATATAACACTTAATTTTCTGAAATGTATTTAATTTTTAATATTATTTTGTAGTTTCTATAATTTAAATGATTAAAATACTAATTAAACCTAATTAATAAATTCGGGCGGCGCGACTAACACGTGGAAAATCATAATTGGCCTATAAAAACACAGAAAATGACGGGCCAATCATTGGATGACGATCACTACAGGAAAATCACTTATTACCGGCGGAATTTTCTGGCGGCTTTCCGGCGGTCAGTTTTCTGGCGGCTTTCCGGCGGTCAGTTTTCTGGCGGCTTTCCGGCGGTTTTTTGACGGCTTATTTCCTACAAAATTTTCCGGTGGCTTACCGGCGGCTTTCCGACGGCTAATTTCCCGCAAAATTTTCCCGCGGAATTTTTCGGCGGCTTTTCCGGTGGCTTTTTGGCGTTTCCGGCGGCTTTTTAAAAAATTAAAGAAAATTCATAAATTTTAAAATATTTAAATGATTTAACAAATAATTATTAATAGTTATATTAACTATGTAATTAATTTTCATTTTAAAATTAATTAGTTAGTTAATCTATATTTTATATTAAATATTAAATTTTATTTTAAAATAATCAGTTTTATTTTCTAAATAATTAAAAAATGCTTTAATTACAGTTACACTATAGTTTAAATAATAAATATTGACAAAAACATCAAGTTTCCAGAGTTAGCAAATCGGTCCGTTAAGTGAAGTTTTTCACAACTGGTTCAGGTTCGAAACTCACGACATACGCGGGAGCGTCGCCGGCGCGGGAACGCTCCCAGCGTCGCTGGCGGGAACGTGCTGGAGTGCGGGAACGCGGGAGCCGGGAGCTTCGCCGGCGCGGTTCAATATGATTTTTTTTTAATTTAACTGGCAGTTGAAGACCGCCGGAAATCTGTCGGACAAATTTACCGCCGGTAAGAACCGTCGGAAATTAATTTCCTATGCCGTTTTTACCGTCGGAACATAAACCGCCGGAAAATGGCAAAACCATCGGAAAAGGTTAAATTTCCGCCGGAAAAGGCCGCCGAAAATTCGGGATTTTCCTGTAGTGGATGGGAGGGCTCCACAAACAATCCACTTAACCACGTCAGCACTTAACCTCGTCCGTCGGATCTGCGCCTATTGTATCTAACGGCGATGATCAAGTCCCGTAACTTAATCTCAACTTAGCGAGATCAGACGGGGGACAAGCGATCTCGCAATCTGGAATGGACGGACCAGATCTCACCAGACCAAAGACGAAACTGCCAGACGTAATACACTTCGGACCGTGCGACTGATTGACTAAATCAGAGGCGTTGATCGAGAGATCAATGGCCCTAAAAATGTGCAATACAGGCAAAAATTGTCCGAAGCCCTAGAGGGAGTTTTTTAGCTCATTCTTTCAAACCAGATGATCAAATTCAATAAAATTTTAAACTTAGATTTCTTGAATGAAAAAAATTTTTGGGAAGTTGATTTGGACGTTTAAAAAGCGCTTATTAAAAAGTTATTTAATGCTAAGTATTCTAGCACAGGGATTAAGATTTTCACCTCGATAATGGACGGTTTTAACCGTTTATGGACTTGTTGCATTTGTAGACTGTCCACGCTCCATTTTGTAGAAGAATCCTAGAGCTAGTAACGCCTGGATCAGCCGCCAATCAGCTTGGATGGATGTTGGCTCAAGGTTGCCAGAATCTGGTCGCAGGCGGCCTCTAATCGCTGGGTTTTGACTTGGGGGATGGAGAGGGAACCCCCAAGAGCTAAAAAAAAATTAGCTCTGGCCTAGAGAGGGCTTGAGTGGTGAGTGAGGCTAGGTTTTAGAATAATGCTCTATTAGGGCATTTTGCCCCATTCAAGCATCTCCATATCAAATCAAGGGCTGAGATTAACAGGGGAAGCTCCTAGATGGCTGCCAAGTGGCCTGGGGGTAGGTGGGAGCAGGAGCCAAGGATAAGGAAAGGACATCCAAGGTGGAAAGTGTCCCTTGTCTTCTAATGAGCATGTGGAATTGATCTTAGTTGTTTGATCATGATCTAGTGGCTGTGATGGGCTCAAAGAAGGTTCTAGATCTTAACTAATCTGCTGGATTGATTTGGATTAGAATGGGATCAAGTTTAAAAGGGTTTTTTGACCAAACTTAACCACTCCAAAGCCCATGTTGACTGTTTGACCTGTCAATATGCCACATGGGCTTGTGAGTTGGCATGTGGAGATGCCTTGGGTGCTGGAGTGATGATTTGAAGGTTAGGTATTGGAGTTTGAGTTGCATAAGATCAATATTTTGAGTGTTGGAAGGTCCTTTGTCCATTTGTTGACTGATTTGACTAGTCAACAGGTCAAATATTACTGAGGTGGCAAAGGGATAGAGGTCAGGAGCTGATTAAACGAGTTGGTAGGGTTTGAAGTTTAAGGAAATAGGATTTGAATGCCAAAAAAATGTGTATGTATATGTTTGACTATAGTCAAAGGTTTTACTAAGTCAAGATCCATGGTGATTTGACTTCAAAAAGATTTAAAAATATCTAAATCAATATTTGAGATGGATTTGATGGTTTAAAGGACTTGATTTGCTCAAATGGGTTGGAATAACCCACTTATACCCTTAAGGAAATCTTAGGTCAACCTGGGTTGACTTAGTCAACCAAGTTGACCCAATAGGTGGGTCTGGGCTCAACTGGTTTGAAATGATATTAGGAGATTATCGGATGTGGTCTCCAGGTCTGGGGGGTCAATTCGATCAAAATGCCTGTTTTGACCCTTAAGGGTCTGTTTGGTCAGCCTAGGTTGACTTGGTCAACTAGGTTGAGCTAGGGTTTGGGTTTGGGTCGAACAGGTTTGGTTTGATATTTGAAACTTGCTGGAAGTGGTTGCAAGCGATTTGGAGTTCGTTTGATTTAAAATCAATGTTTGAGCCCTTAAGGGGTATTTTTGTGATTATGACCCCTGGTCGACTGGGGGTCAAAGTGGGTCCACTCAAATGCAGTTTACTGCTCAACAAGTTAGGATCAAAGGTCTGGAAGTGATTGGAATCTTTGTAGAAAGCTCCAGGGTCAAAATCCACTAGATGGCAGGTCTATTGGCATAGGCTGTAAATATTTGAAGGTTTTACAGCCTTTGAATTTTGATTTAGTTTCTGGGATTAGAGATCTCAGAATGGGATCAAATTTGGAGGGTTGCCTTCAGAGACATGTCTTATCACTTTGCAAGTTATAGACTCTGAACCGGAGGTCATTTGATTGGGTTTTGAAGTGTTTGAAAATCCCTGAAAAGGGCCTTTAGGACAGGGCCTTTGGACTTAGGATTTGAGTCTGGACTTTGAGTTTGATTGATTAAGTTTGAGTTATCTAAATCATTTATGATCATTTGGAGGATCATGATTGATTGGATAAGGTTGATGTTTGATCAGAAATAAGATCAAGGTTTGAACTGGAGATTAAGATCTTGAACTAGACTAGAGTCTGGATTTTGATTGAGGTTTGATTTGAATTGAGATCTGGATTGGCTTGAGATCAAGATTGATTTGAAGTCTAGATTGATTTGAGATCTAAATCAATTTCAATGTCTGGATTAATTTAAGGTCTAGGCAGCTCCTAAAGCCTGAGAAGATCGTAGGGTCTGGATCTAAGAGAATCTTAGGGTCTAGAATAAATCCTAAGATCTGAAGTCTAGAAAAGTCCTAGGGTATAGAGTAGATCCTAAGGTCTGGAGTCTAGAAGAATCTTAGGACCTATATGGATCCTAAGGCTTAGAGTTTGGAAGAATCCTAGGACCTAAAATAGATCCTAAAGTCTAGATCTAGGAGAATCCTAGGTTTTAGATTGATCAGGAAGAATCCTAGGGTAAAGATAGATCCTAGGATTTAGAGTCTAGATTGATGTAGGGTCAAGATTGATCTAGAGTCTGGGTGGATCCCTAGTGACCTCATACAAAAATGAGGTCAACAAGTAGATTATGCATAGTCGTATTATATATTCAGCTTAAATATTTGAATTGATTATATAATGCCTCTCTTCGTATAATACTAATAGGGCTATTTGAGTTAATCCTACTGTACAATCTTGAATCATACTATGCTATCAGTGTCAATAGAATTAAATTTTAGGGCTTATTATCAAGCTTTGTATTTAATCTCTCTTAATTGACTTGTTTTAAGTCTTTGGTTGTTAGGTTTTCTAGAGAGAGATCTTGGAGAGCATTAGGAAGGAAAGGGAGAGTTTGAGTGTGAGGGAGGAGGACTGTGAGGGGTTTTCTCAGGGTTGCTCTGAGCAAGCATTTTATCTTATTTCCTATGAGTGTCTTGCTTGGTTTTCTTGGTGGCTTTGGGAAGACGATCGTCAGCTCGATGACCGTTGAGGTTCTCTACCTTCATCAGGAGGGTGAAAAGGAGTGAAAGATTCTCTGCGTCCCAGGAAGGTGAAACAGAGGTTGAGGTTCTCTATTTTCACCAGGAGGGTGACAATGGAGTGCAAGATTCTTTGCCTTCACCAGGGGGAATAGGTCAAGGTTCTTTATCTCATTAGGTTGGTGAAAAGATTATGGGGGCTTCTCTGATTTGCAATGAGGGCTAAAAGAGAGACAATAAATTTTTAGTGCAATACTTGCGAGAAATACTTTTGGGAGTGGACATAGGTTATTATTTGATTGAACCACTATACAATTTTGGTGTATTCTTATTGGTTTTTAATTTTCTACAATTTACTTTCCTGCAATTTAAATTTATAGAAATTGCACGATAGAAAATTTTCTATTTAATTATACATTGAGTTAAGATATTCATCATTAGCATAATTAAAAAATTTTATTTTATAATTTCGCTTATGCAATGGGTAATATTATTGTTATGTTTAAATTAATTAAAAAATTAGTATAATTTTGTGTTTATAGTAAGTTTTTAAAACTACCAATTTACCCCTCTCCTTATGTGCCTAAGGATAGTTCACCTAAGATTAACATCCTATATCGAACTTTCACTACCCCTCACCTTATCCCTTCATTGATTGGCCCTATAGAGAATGAAGAAATAAAGAAGGTCATTTTCTCTACCTCCTTTCATGTTACTCCTGGGACCAATATCTTTATTGTCAAGTTCTATAAATGATCTTGTGATATCATTGGACACTCCTTATGTATTACTATCAAACACTTATTCCACATTGGCTCTCTTCCTTAAAGTGTGAAACATATAGTCATTACCTTTGTGCCTAAGAAGAAACATACTGGGAACCAATCTGATAGGCCAATATCAATTTGTAATGTTTTTATAAAATCATGACAAAAATCTTAGCTAACTGGTTAATCCTAATAATGTCATTTGTTATTCATCCTACTTAGGTGGTCTTCATTCACGACATGATATCATCTAAAACTATTATTCTAGCTGCTAAACTTTTATGAGAATTTAACACATCTTCCAAATCTAAATTATTTTTTGCTAAATTTGTTATAAAAAAGGTCTTTAACCATGTTTCTAGGAACTTCTTATTACACTGGCTTGCTATCAAAGTCTTCGCCCTCTATTCATCTTATGGATAAAAGAATGTATTGAGAATGTTTTTTTACTATCTTCCTTAATGGTTCTATTGAGGGATATTTTCATTCTTCTTTTGGCCTCAGGCAAGGATGCCCTCTTTCACCCTACCTTTTTTTTGGCCTTGGATTCTTTATCTAACATAATTGGGGAAGCTAGATATAAAGGGATAAATCTAGAGGAGACCAATATCTCTCATATGCTCTATAATGATGATCTCTAGGTCCTTGGTCAAGAAACTATTTTTAAAGCTACTCTCTTGAAATATATTTTAATTATTGCTTAATTTTAAGGTCTCCAAATCAACCACAACAAAAGCTCTATTATCATTTCTAATAACTATGCTAATGATTTTATTATTTCAACTTTGCTTAATATTAACTCGGCCCTCTGCTGATTATCTATCTGGGTATTCCTATCTCGACTAAAAGAATCTCTCCTGCTGAATTCAGTCCTTTACTTCAGAAAATCACTGTTTCCTTGGTTATAAAGCCAAAGTCCTATCTTTTGCTGGCTAGTATATCACGTTTATTATATGCAACACCCTTGCTTTATGGATAATGTGTGCCATTCTACCTAAATAATACTACAAATATATGGTTAAATCTATTATAGTTTCCTTTATGATGGGATATGGAGTACAAGAAGCTGCATACTATTTCTGTTGAAAAATACTTGTCTAACTAAGCATCTTGGTTTGTTGGGTATAATTGTTATCTATGCTTTATATCATGGTTATTGTTCTGCTACAATTCGGAGCTATCTACTTCCTTTTAAGGAATAGTTTAGGAGACATTTTAGTCCTTTGGATATAAATTTTGAATTAATAAAATAAAATAATTTTATAAATTCACCTATTGATGACTTCTACGATTGTTGTGCTCATGACTTTAGACCCTCATTAAAATTTGTAGTTGCACTTTTCTCACAGCTTTAGCTTGGGTTGTGAGATTTTGGTTTCTCCTTTCCTATTCTTTGTACAACAGACATTGGTGAAGGATTACCTGATTTATCATTACCAACTTGCTAGGAGATTTGTGTACTTTCTGTCATTTACTTCTTGCTTTGGCGAGTTTGATGAAAGAGTAGATGCTTGTAACCAAAACCTTTTAGATTTACATCAGGTCAATAGCAAGAGGACTTGTCGATGACCAAGATTGACTCCCTATTTACTATTTGGGTTAAAGAAAATTACCTATCTTGTTGGAAGCCTCTTATCCCTAAGGAATCTAAATTTTGGAAGCTTATTCATGGCACTGCTATAAAGATGAAGAGAAAAATCTACTTTAAAATTACTCCTAACTACCCCCTATCCTCATTGTGGGATCATTAGTGTCATGGTTTCTATTTGACTTATATTTTAAAACCAGCTACTACTACCACTTATTATTTTTTTGTTATTGGCAGTTTTATTTATGTGGATTCTCAAAATCTCCCCTCCTATTGGCCCCCTCAAATTAGTTCTAAAGTTTTGGAGATCCCTATTGTCTTGTCTTCTAATCCCATCTTATGTTTGGAGGGGATTGACTCACCTTCTTTTGGTTTTCTTTTATCTTGTTTACGAAAATTTGACTCAAATTCACTAGTTTGAGTTTGTTGGCATAAAAACCACGCTCTTCATTTCTTTGTTTTCAATTGGATGGCCTTATAATCATTTTGATGATCACTTCCTCTCTGCATGGGATGAGGATGAGCATAAAAAATATAAAGAGGTGAAAATTACCCGTCCTGAATGTTAAACCAACTTGATCTAAACTTTGAGGTGATGAGCCTTTTCGCCTCCACTTCCCTTTAATTCCTCCTTACCTTGACTTTTTCTTTCAATTTTGAATTTCTGTATGAATTCTTAGCAAATCTTAGGATGAATCTAGAAGTCTCTACCTTTACCTCCTTTATTTTCCATCAAAATGTAATGATTACTAAAGTTGATTTAGCAGAATACATAAGTCTCTATACTAAAGGACCTTGCCCTTAATCCCTAATCTCCCTTGAGTTTGGCTGGACTACTATTATCTTAACTATTAAGAATATTCTTTTAAATCAACACTTAACCCTTATCCAAACTTTAAATCAAAATGCTCATATAATCCAAATTATACTTTGCACTTCTATTATACCTAAAGCTAGAGATTGGGTTAACATAACCCCACTTCTCTCCATTGTCAATTATTTCATTAAGTTGATGTTCTGATTAAAAAAAATATTGTTTTGAAAATTTATTAATTTTCTTTGGGAATATTTTTAATTTTGAATTTTAAAATTGAACGCGTCATTATGAACAGTATATCACCTCGGGAGATGATCACAATACCAAAAAACAAGAGCTTTCGCAGCGGTTCTTTGCACCGGTTATGAAAACCGCTACGAAAACCATGTTTGCATCAGAAATTTGAAACCAATTGCAGCGGTTAAAATCGGTGCAAATTGCATCAGTTAAAACCGCCGGCAAAGCCCATCCGTGAATTTAAGTGACCCTAAGCCCTAATTTCTCTCTTCAATCTTGCTCGCGTGAACAGGACTACGAGAGCGAAGCTACGGCGAAAATCTTCTCCGCTTGCGAATCCCGGCCGACCGTGCCTTCGATCCTCATCACTGTAAGTCTCTTCCCCTGCATCCTCTTCTTCTCTTTTTCTTCTCATTGTTTTTCTTCATTTTCTTCATGTGCATTCCTTAGGGTTTAGGTTAATCACTGTCCTTCGCCTTTAGCCACACACGATACCAAATAAGAAAATCCCATAACTTAGAGTGGCCCTTCAGTTTGCCAGAAATGCATAGCTGTTGATGTCAATAATTTCAGAGGAATAGAATAGTTTAAGTGTGTCTCATTCAAGAACTGTACACTGATAGGATTAAGTCTTGAGGTTTGTCTGTAATTTAGTGATAATTTGGTCACATAAGATCTCCAGGATAGTAATAAGGAATTTTGTTTTTATTTTATGCATATAATTTATATTTGGAGACAAATCCCTCTTGAAAATATTTTGAATATTATACTATTTAATGGAAGCAAATCCTGTAAGAAAATCCTTCTAAGAGATACATGCGGGAATTTTGAAAATAAATTTTGCATATTTTTTTTCAAAATTAGTTGTTTGAACTACACTTTAGAAGAATTTATTTTTGACAAATAAATAAATTAACATATCAATCATTTCATAGAAAACTGTCTTCAGTCTTCACAGCCAAAAAAGTTTTTTTTTATTCAAATTAAAACATACATTGAAAAGTCAAACTTTCTCAAAACAAATGAGGAAATATAAAATTTTTTATAATTAACGAACTCGTTATCGGACAAATTCTTTAATTGATTCTCTCAGATTTTTTTTTTTGCTTCAACTAATTTCAATTGATTCAGATACAATTTTCTAAAAATTTAAAAAACTTAACATATACTTTTTTTGGGATGACTTTCTTACAGCTTCTAAAAGAAGCTTTCAAATACAATAAAAACTTAATTTATGTAATAAAAATTTACTTTAAGAAACATTAAAAAAGTAGTCCCAAAGGAAGCTACAATTAGAAGTGCTTAGGGCATTCTTGGTTGGGGTTGTAGTTTCACTTCTAAATGAGTTCAAAATTGTTTGATTTGACTGTTTTAAATCAACATGAAGTGATAATTTTTTGTCAACATGTGATGCTTAAAACACTTAGTTATCATAACTAAATAGTAATATCACTTTGATTATTTTAATTAGGACTCTAATCAAATTTCAATTTGTTACATACTAGAAAATTTACAATTATAGAAAGTGAATTTATTATCTTAGCATTATACAAAAATCTAAAACACTCCGAAAAATTTGTTTGAAAACCTGAAAGGGCGAAATTATAGGGCTTGATCCAGTTGTAATAATACACTATATAATAAGATAAAAAAAATCCTTCATTCAACCCAATTGAAGAAGAAGGGATTATATTGTGAATAATTGATTTTACAATTATAGAAAGTGATTTTCTTTTTATGACATTCATTTTATTTTAAATGAATTATGTAGATGAGAAAGGACCTATCATGTTTATTCATGCTTATTAATATATTTTGAATTATGCAGATGAGCAAGGAAATCCTTTAAGGCGTAGGGGGAAAACAACATGTGCTGATATACATAATATGCCGCCAGGGACATGAATTCATATAGAGGTAATGCAGCGGTTCTACAACAGCTGCAAAAAAAATAGTAGCGGTTATAATCGCCAGGAAAGGTGCAAAATTGTGCTGCGAAAACCCTATTTTTTGGTAGTGTCATATCGTTCCCTAATGGGTTCAAATTTCAGAATCTCAAATTTATCCGGATTATTGTAGTCAAACTCAAAGGGAGAATCACATTTGACCCCGAAGGATCAAAATAGAATTTAATCAATTATTTGACTACACTAATTTGGATAAAGGATCATTAATTTCATAATCAAAATCACGATAGTAATTGATATATCAATTCGAGGAAAGAAATTATTAATCACTATTGATCATTTGAAAATGATGAAAATGATCGTTGAATTTAAATTTCCTAAAGAGAATTAATTAGAGTTTTTGAAAAATTGGTTTTGAAAATCAATTCTGGGTTTCTAAATCTCCTACGAGCGCAAGCCCTCGTAGTTAATTACATCGTAGGGGAATTGAAATTCTCCTACGAAAACTCTCGATTAAAATAGCGGTAGAAATTTTATTTAAGATTTTCAAAGATCGATATCAAAGGAGGAAAAGGGTAGGAATTTTCAAATGGGATTGGTTCAATGTTGAGCACTTATTTTTGAAGTCAAATGAGGAGAAGTAGGAGGTGCTTTGAGATTCTGAATTACTTCAGAAAACACCTCAGACTATCCTAAGTGTTGGGTTTGAATTTGATAAGATATATTTAATTTAATGGTCAATTTTATTAGAAAGTTAGGATTTATATTCTCGATCACCAGATCGGGAGAATGCCCAGGAGGTAAGGGTGAAGACTAACCTACCAAGTGGGTATGACGTCCCTGGTCAAGATCCCATGGTTTTCCATTATCCCAGGTTCGTTGATATCCTTAACCTACTTAGTACAGTGCTGACCAGAGGATCCTTGTTAGCAACCATGGGTTACCTCATTCAAGGGGACCTCGTAGGCCAAGGGGCTGGGGACCTAATCCTAGGCTGACAAACAGGAAGTGCACAGGTCTATGGATAGTGAACCTATGTCTATGTTATCTAACTTAGGATGCCACTCTCATTTTGTATGCATATCAATCTATCTCAAAAAAAGAAAGAAACACCGGCCTAACCTAAAGCTAGAGTCTGTGTCCTAATAGGTCAATCTAGGTGTGTGTAGCAGGCTGTGTGGTTTGGATATATCCTAAATTGGGTAATTAATTAAAGTTGCTTATTATTCTGGTTGGTTGAAAGGCTTAAGGGGAGATTTTGATTAAAGTTTAAGTCTTAAAGATTTAAAATTGATTTTAAGATTGACTGCTGGTTTTGAAGTTAGATTGAAATTTTCTGGATTTTAAATCAAATATTTAATGTTCTAAAATTATTTGAATCATTTAATGTTTTTAATTAAGGGGTTAAAATTTGAATTTTAGATTAAGAATGTTTTCGGAAAAATTTGTATTTTATTAAAACATTCGATCTTGAGATGAGTTGAATGCTTTTAAGCTTGATTGATTTAGAGTTTGTTTGAATTAGTTATGAATTTTCAAAGTTTTGATCATTTATTAGAATTATTTAATTATCTTGATTAGAGAGGTTTTAATGTTTTGAATTCAATTGAGTTCCAAACTCCTTGTAATTAATTCCAATGGTCATGAATGACCCAAGGATAGATTCCCAAGTGTTTAGGAATTCACTGGAATTTTAAATTATTATTAATTAATTATATTAATTAAAATCAAATCTTAATGATTATTAAATTATTCTTAAATTTGAAGTCAAATCTGGTTGATTTTAATTTTAATGTGTTAAGGATTCAAATCTGATCAACTAAAGGGGCTATTTATAATTTTTGGATTTAAATTTGATTTATTAAAACTTCTGGAAGGTTTTAAGGTTTAATTAAGGTTTAAACTCAAGGATTTTGATTGAGGAGTTTAAAGGGTTCAAATTTTAGTGATAATTTTCCCTAGAGCAGGGAAGATCACTAAACTTAAGCGGCTTGAATTTTAAGTCACTTTGGTTTAAACTTGATTATTTAATAATTGTGTGTATTGATTGGGGTTGATTGAAAAAGATTTGACATTTTTATAAATTTTATTTGATTTATTATCAAATATTTAAATTTTCAAAATTTAAAGAAGAGATTAAAGATTGATTGTTGTTTGAGATCAAATCGATTATGCATATATTAATCTTAAGGTGTAATGTCGCTACGTTATCTATGTTTAATGTTTCATCCCTAAAGGATGCATGTGTGAATCCTAGAGTTTGTCTAAGTTCTCTAAGACTCATCCTTAATTATTATCCTTAAAGATGTCACTAGGTTTAATGGGTTTGAATCAGTGTCACTAACCCTTTGAACATGCATACGAATGTGAACAAGCTATGTTGATGTGTCTTTGAATTTGTAGAGAAAGCAAAATATTGACTAAATGCAGGAGTTGCTACAAGAATTTAAGGCTGGGAAAAATAGCTAAATAGGTAAATGTAGAAACCATATTCTCTTTTAAGTTTTAAGGAAACTTACCTGGTCACCGGAGCTAGTTAACGGTGACTCCGGCCGTAGCACCCCGTTTAGAAGAAACGGGGCGACTGAAGCTCCTTAGCTCATCCTCCAATCAGCTCCATCAGTACCTCGCAAATAAGGCGACGAGAGAAGATGGTGTCAGAATATCATGTATGTAAATATAGGGGTTATTATGAATTGACATATAAGTAAATATGTAAAAAAATGAAATCAAATCAAATGTCACTTCAAAGAATTAGAGATGTAGAATGTGATCTGTATTGAAGTAATTTCAGAGTACATGTTATTTTGCAAGGAACTATCTCGATACATATACTTCTATATAGAAAGGAATCCCAACATTTGTATTCAATGCAACTAAGAGAAAGACAACTCAAAATAATTTCATTCCCTTATAATTAATTCAAAATACCTCTCAAAAACATGTAGTAAACTTGCATTTAGCTATGAACATTAAGGTATCTGAAATATAAAGAGGGCTAAGTATATTTTTTTTTAACATCAATATTTAGCCCTACTCATCACAAGAGTAAACATATTTATACTATCAATTTCAAGAATGTGTATGGCCATATCCAATATAACCATAACCGTTTAGGTCAAGATGTGTTTTTCAATACACCTTACAAAGTGCCGATGCAAGTAACAAATCTGCCACCAATAGCAAACAACTTATTTAACAGATGATGTAAGAATCAAATCATAAGTGAATTTTATCCAGAATTCCATATGGCCACCTTCTTGCTTAATGTTTCATCAAAGAATATTAATGTTAAGGAGAATAAACATCCTTCCAAAGACTCATACATCTTTCTAACACAAAGCATATAACTTTGCCCATGAACCACACATTCCCAAAACTGGAACATAAAGCATATATATAGAATTCCCAACAAGTTCACAAACCTCACTTAATGTCAAATATATACAATCACTACTTGCCAAGAATTTAAATGCAGCATAATATCATTGGAAAGGGGGAAAGACAACCCCACTTACTTGAATTAATCAAACCTCTTCTTCAAACATTCTCTAGCTCTTGGATAAATGACATTAGCCAGGGATTGTATGCATATATGAATATATGAATATAAAAAAAAGGAAACAATGAATGGTGTTAATCATCAAACTTCCAAAACTGCATCAATTATTAAATGGTTATGCTACCAATTAATAAAATATTATACATAAAAAAAATGTAATTATGGACAGGAATAGCTTTGTCTCTTAGAGATGGGTATTCAAGCCATTTAAATAAGCTCATGATCACCACTGGACAATCTCAAGCACGACAGCATCTACCACTTAACAATTTCTTATAGGCTTCTTTTTCCATCAAGATAATCAGATAAAAGGTAAGAGATATAGCCATATAAATATGATCACAATTGAATCATGTGAGTATATAAAGGCTTCTTTATTTCAGTCAAAATCTATTTAGTATAAAAGGATTTTTTTCTAAGAACTAAATCAACACCATGGTTCATAACTGGACTAATAGAAGATGGTAAATTCTGCAATGAATATTAGAGTAAAGAGCCTTTAAAGTAAGAGGAGACAACTAACAAACCTCCGATTAATGTCTGAAATGATGAAGACAAAGCAACATTGCTTTAATTTTCCATCTCATTTGATAAGAAACTAGCAATTAAAATTAAATATCCTATAAGAAGTATTAGCAAACTGTTTACAGCTCATCAACCAAATGGTTTCCATTATATTTGTACAAATTGACGTACCAAACCTTAATCATCAATTAACAGGAAAGTGATAGGAACACTAATACAAACAATTAGTGAATCACAAAAGCTGCTCTATAGAAGCAGCTATTTGTATCGGTTTACTGTCCACCATTTATTTCCAACAAATTACTGCATCTAAGCCATCTGGTTCAAACGTTCTTCTCTCAAGAAGACCAAAAGCTACAGGCTGCATAAGTAAAATATACAGGATTTGATTAATAAATATTAAAGATGAGCAAAGAAAGAGCTATTACAGCCTTATGTTGTGTTACAACGATCATAACGGATGACACGAGCAAAGAACAAGCCCTATTCACATCTCTTGCAACAAATGTTTGGAAATACGCATATTAACAGAGATAAGAAATATATATATATATATATATGGCTGGATTCGAGAACTTATATGCAAAATTATTTAACTCCCAAGGACATTTATATTCATTCAATCTACAAGGATAGAAAAGTATTGCAGCCATCTGATTTTTGATAAACCAAAAGTGTAGCATTTGATTTAAAAGAAAGAAATGATTCTTACCATCACTGTTCTTGCATGGGCCGATTCATCCTTCATGAAGCCATATGGATTGCTCCATCCTTCATTCCAAAGAACTATAGTTTTGGCCAGCCCCTCCAGCCCCACGTTCTCATTTCGGTCCTGCACAGAAAATGAACCTAGCGAGGTTGAGGCAAACTTTTCATTTGACTGGTTTGAGATTCTTCTCATGAAACCTCTGGAGATTTCACTCCTAGGGTCGAAATGTTGCTGTACAAGAAGGGTAGTGGCTGGAATCTTTGGATAGATCTTCTCTCTTGAGCATAATATCCAAACATCAGCTCTCTACCTTAACCAAAATCTACTGCAGCTTGCTTGGTTGGCTTTAGCAAGAGCACGGAGAAACCAGATGGTATGTGAGCTGCTTGGAGACATCAATAGGAGGCTGGACCGTGAGGTGTATGGCTCCCTTTGTCTCTTGGCCGGCCCTAGTAGCTTTAAGAACAGATGAGAGAGAGGTCTCTCGTGAGAATGAGAGGGAGATCCATACCAAGGGGCGGCTGCTTCTTGAAATGGAGGCGTGAGGGAGAGATCGTGTCTCTTCAGCCGGCCCTAACAGCTCTAGGAAAAAAAAAGGTAGAAGGAGCGGCTGCTTGTGGGAATCTCATCGTCAGTTTCCCAACCCTAACTCTATTCGAATAAATAAAAAAAGAAAACATCCAGCCCCCCTTAATCTTAATCAGATGGTTGGTATTTAAAAGCTGAAATTAATGTGATTTAGAGCTTCAATAGCAATGAAGTAAAAGCTAAAATTAAGAACCCAATTAATTATGCAAAAATCCTTATTTGAAAAGGTCACATTAGTTTACATTAATCAAAATCAATTTGACTCGAGAGAAGTTACATCAAGCCGTTTAATATTAATCAAGTTAATACGCACTCGAGTCGAGTCGGGGCAATTTAAGTTAGATTGATCAAAGCCTCCAAGGTGAGTAAAATTCGAGTTGATTAGAACAAATTCGACATCATCAACTCTAGTTCGTAAGATTAAATTGACTTTAATTAATTCGTGTGCGGTTCAATTTTGGTTTTAAGGAAGATCGACGAGGTCGATTGCGAGCTAGATTGTAGGTGATGATGATTGTAAAGGTCGATTGATCGAACTGTGGATCAGAAGCTGGATTACAATATGATCGAAATTTGATTCAAAAGTGATTGGGGGTTGGGGTTAGTCCGAGTGACCTCATACAAAAATGAGGTCAACAGTTGAATACTCAATTAGATGAAGCTTAACTAATTCTCAACTATTTCCACAACATGACTCATATTCGACATCCAAGCACCCATAGGAAATAAATTGTAGCCTAGGACACATCGTAGGCTATATACTTTACCACAAATACTAACTCACCTTTCCTACTCCACCCGATAATATCCCTATTTTCTTTACAGATGTCTCTTTCCATATCCTTATTGATTGGGAGCTAGAGCATGCCAAGCTAGATTTTGATGAAGAAGTGGAAGCTGCTACTACAGGAGGACCTCCACCGCCATGAATACGACCACCTGCACCCGCCTACCTTAGCTACCCTCAGTATGATATTATTTAGTGGCTCGAGCAACTAAAAACTTAACTAGACTATTATATCTAACTATAACACCTGCAATACGAGGATGACATGCGATTGTTTGGAGAAAGATTTACCTTGATAGATAATCAATTTTTCTCCATCCATCAGTTCTTTCAACCACCACCACTTGATCAGGATGCAACTTTCCAGTAGTCTGTGTATGCTATATCTTTCTTTTTTTGTTTATATTAATTTCTTTGTTTTTGTTTACCTCCTCTTTTTGTTGATGTCAAAAGGGGGAGAAATTTTTGGTTATTTAGATTTTGTTATATGCTTTGTTCTATTGTATGTGTTCTTATTTTTATTTAATAAAAATTCTTGTCTTTTTATTTTGTATTTTTATTTTCTATCTTTTAAAAAAAAATGAGGCAAGAATCCCCTATTTTCTAACATATTTTACTTAGTAAGGGGGAGCTTAGGATTAAAAACCTTTCAAGCTACATTTCAACAAAATTTATCTGCCATCATAAAAAAGGGGGAGATTATTACAAATTTAGGATCGCTAGCCTTTGATTTTGATGATGACGAACCTTATTGATTAAATTATACATTTTTAAGAATATGTTGGATATTATTTGTGTCTTATGCACTAACAATTACAGGTAAAATACTCAAGAAGACTAAATACTCAAGATTAGGTAGAATAGGATGTCAACCTGAAAGAGTTTGTATTTTTATTTTCTTTAATTTTTTATTTTTTTAGTTAGGCCATATTAGAGTGTATGTAATTAGGTGACCATGCACACACACACATGGAGAGTAAAAAAAATTTAAAAATTTAAATTTTCTAAACTTATCATATTGTATGATTTAAGATCAT
Source organism: Dendrobium nobile (assembly GCA_022539455.1). Lineage (NCBI taxonomy): Eukaryota > Viridiplantae > Streptophyta > Magnoliopsida > Asparagales > Orchidaceae > Dendrobium > Dendrobium nobile. The sequence goes on from CM039724.1 coordinate 38,410,507, forward strand.
ACTGTATGATTAGTTATTTTAAAGATTGGTTGAACAGTTAATTGAAAACTCATGTTCTATAAACTAATTGTATTGCACAATATATATCATATTATATAATTTATTTCTTTATCAAAACTCTAGCCGCCAGATTAACTTAAGTAAGATTTTGAAATTAATTTTTAAACTAATCGTACTATATGATGTTAAATATATTATACAAAAATTTAAAAATTTTGCTAAAATTAACCCCCATAGTTAGTCAATCAACTCATGGTTTGATTAATGATAATCAATCATATTGTATGATGGCGATTATACCAGACAATTGATAGAGACAAAATTTGGTCGTACTAAAAATAATGACAAATGAAAGCATATTTTTTGACTTAATAATACTATATAATGATGATAGTACAAAATGACTGGCAGAGATGAATTTGGTCGTCCAAAATATCATATCAAACAAAGTGTTGATTTTTGAACTAATCGTATTGTACGATAAACATATCATACTGGAAAATTTACATAAAAAAACTATCCATACTGTGTGATGAGAACAATATGGGATAAGTGAGAGAGAAAACTTTCAATTATCCTAGGAATCATCCCATAAGAATAGAGGAAATTAAACAGATTGTACTAGATGTCTCTAGATCATACTATAGGATGTGTTCATAAAAATTGAATAGCTCTTTGAATGACTATATATATTTTTTGAAGGAATGCATAGAGCAATTTTATTAATAATAAAAGATATAAAGAACTAAGTGATTGAACCATAATCACATTCCTCCTTTAACATAGAAATAAAAAGAGGAGGAATCTTATTACAACCTAAATCATCCCAAAATAATCTAATGAACGAGCATAGTTAGCACAAAAATAACATAACTTACTACAATTCCTATTTGCAAAATGAAAAAAAAAAACTAGATTAAAATAAAAAAGGAAAGAAAATTCTTCAAGCTTTGGTTCTTTCTCCTTGATAGCCTCCTTATTGAAAAGCCTATGAACAAAATTGATAACAGTTTGGTTATCTCCTTTCATGATGATACCCTTAAATTCAAGCATCTAATCGTTACCAATATTTTTTGTAGACAAAATATAAAAGAGCTCCACCTTTGCTGAGTCCCAATGAAGACAATTGACTTCAAAGACCCCTCCAACACCAGCTTTATAATTACTCTCTAATGAAGCATCAATGTTTAGCTTAATCCATTCGGGAGGAGGGGGACGCCAAAAAGAAGACAGCTATAAAAGCTGATTAGAATCTTAGTGATTCAAACTATGATTAAGACTGTAGGAAGCAGTGGCCAAGCTTAAAGCGTTAGCTGCAATGACATTCAAGCTATCTTCATTTCCACCATGTAGTATCTTATTTCTACTCTTCCAACAAAAAAAAAAACCACAGCACAATACATATTGCCAATGAACGAATTGAATTTTTCATATGATTTCAATCCTAAATAACAGTCCTCTAAGGAGTCAAAAATTGGGATCATAAATCCCCATTTTCTATGAAAATTAAAGACTTCAATTAATTTCAAACATTTAACAGCAATGTGCTCAGAATTTTCAGCCAACATACATCCTCTAGGACACTCATTGAAATATAACAACCTTCTATATGATAAGAGATCATTTGAGGGAAGAGCATTGCTGATCAAATGCCACCAAAATAGATTTACATGAGGCTTTAACTTGAGTTTCTTCCTCCATTGCCAATGTGGATCTTCTTCACCATTTCCACTTAATTTCTGAGATATTAATGCAAAAATTTATTTACCTGAGCATTTGGAAATAAGCTCCATTTGTTCGCCATTTAATTCTGGACAGATTTGAGCCTCCTTGGATAATGTCTACTAGATGACATCGAAAGAATTGCAATAATAGAGTTTCATCCCATTCTCCATCTCATATAAGAAAATCCAAAAACTTTGAATCTTCACTTATCTCCGTAACAAACATAGGCCATTCTGCAATTGGTTTATAAAAAATCCACACATCCTCTAAGGTAATGATTTCACACCTCGTGGAAACTTTCCATCTTACTATTGTAGAATGATATTTGAATCCAGAAACAATAATTTTCCACATAGGAGAACAATTCTTCTTAGCATCATTTCTCCACATGTGTTTACCTTACTTAGCAACAAGCATCCTATTCAAAAGAGAAGAAGGGTTGAGATGAGATTCCATGTATATTTATCCCTCAAAGGACCAACATTGTTAGCCACCAAATGGACACCTTGGCCACCCAACCTGATATGATTACAAAGCTTTTCCCATGATACATAATGTAGACTTTTACTTCCATCTTGCTACACATTCTATCTAAATAATTCAAAACTCCCATAGAGACTAAAGAATGAGAAGATAAGAAGGTAGGAAGAGAAAGAAAAACTGACTTAATAAGAAGCAATCTTCTAGCAAGAGAGATGAAACGATTACCCCTCATATTCAATTTACCAATTGCTTTTGTCAAATATATATATATATATATATATAACATTCAATCTTCTTAATGCAATCTTTACGCCAAGATACATCATATCTTTCACCACTTTAAATCCAAAGATCCTTGAAATTGTTTTCCTTCTTGATCTTATAACTAATTTTGCAAAAGGAATAAAAGTCTTTTGGAGATTAACCATTTGACCTGACCAGCAACTATAGTCTTTCAATAGTTTGCTAATTTTTCTTACACTGTTATGTTTAGCCTCTGAAAAGATAATGATGTCATCAGCATACAACAAATGAGATACTTTTTCAGCATTGGAGCAATTTTAATGCCTATGTTTGATCCTCTTTGAGCAAAGGCATCAGAAAGCAATTGAGAATATAAAATAAATAGATAAGCAGACAAGGGACAACCTTGTCTAAATCCACTCCTAGCCTCAATCCACTTCAAGTTATTTCCATTAATTAAAATAGAGAATTTCAGATGATAAACACATTGAAGAAGGAGATTAGAGAATTCATTAGGAAAACCCACAACTTCTAAAACATGCTTGAGGGTAGACCAACCCATGCTATCATAGGCTTGTTTCATATCAATTTTGATAGCCATAAGCCTTTAGAAGATTTAGAAAATCTGAACTTGTTGAACAATTCTTGAGCAAGTAATACATGATCAAAAATTGAATGATCTTTCATAAATGCAACTTGTTCTTCTGATATAATCTTAGGAATGAAACCAAAAGGCCTATTTAATAACATCTTAGCCATGATCTTATATATAGACAAGCAAAGGCTAATAGGCCTAAAGTTAGAAGGAAAACTAGATATTTAACTTTTGGGATGAGAACCACCAATGTTTCCTTCCAAATGGTACACATGATGACATTCTTAAAAAAATGAAATAATAGCCTTCCACATGTCATCTTTAATGATAGGCAAGTAAGTTTTAATGAAGGAGTAAGAAATATCATCAATACTTGGGGAAATGTTAGCTTCCAAATTAACGACGACTCTTTCCAAGTCCTCCTATGTGAAATCATCCAACAAGAATTTTCTATCTTCATCATTCAACACATGATTAGGGGATGGCCATCCTTCAAGCTTACACTTTCTTTCATTCCATTTACCTTTGAAGAAATCAAAGAAAATATCTTTAACCACTTTCAGATCTTCAACCCACTCCGTGACTGTCATTAATTTGATTTATCCAATTACCATTCCGTCAACCCGTAGCATGAAAAAACTTGGAGTTGGTATCCCCATCCGCAATACACTTTAGCTTTGCCCTTTGTCTCCACCACGTGTTAAGACGACCCAGTGTACAATTCAGCTCATGCACTTTGGATTTCAACAATAACAACTTGTCTTTTAATAACCCACCACACCTAGCTTCTTCCATCTGAAGTTCATAAATCTCCTTCTTTAATATGTCTTTCAAGGATGAAAGGTTTCGGTGTTTCGATCTACTCCAGAAAAAAGGGCCCTTAAAGCTCTTTTAAATTTCTAATTGAGAGCATTAGCATCATTTACATGTACAACCTTCTTCAAAAACTTAGAGATGATAGCTACCGAAGCAGGAAATGAAGACCAAACTTCTTTAAATCTTAAAAACTTAATCTTCCAAATAGCAGTAGAGAATAGATTGATCAAGATTGGATAGTGGTCAGAAGATATTCTTGCAAGATGACGAACATAAGATGTTTGAAGTATCTCTAAAGCAGTCATATTTAGAAGCCAAAGATCCAACCTTTCCAATATACGTGCTCCACCTTTCTTATTATTGCACCAAGTAAATTTGGGGCCAATCACTCTTAAATCAGGAAAGTCACATAAGTTCATAAACATACTCATATCATGGGCTCCTTGAGTTAGAGAGAACATTTTCTCCCCTCTTTTCACTTATTGAAATAAAATGAAATTAAAATCACCTCCCACAATAGAAGGAAGATTATATTTTGAAAGCTCCTCAAGTTTGTTCCATATGATCCTTTTTCCATAAGGATCTCTATTAGTATAAACATATGAGATAATCCACGCTCCTTTATTAACAATTTGAAGTTCCCCTATAACAACTTGGGAAGAAGCTTCTAAAACCAAAAAGGAAGCCTTATCGTTCCTCCAGCAAACCATAATTCCTCCAGATAAGCTTTCTGAAGGAAAAAAGAAAGAAGTCCCAATTGCAACCAATTAATTTATTACACTCAAATCTATCCATTGTAGAAATCTTAGTTTCTACAAGCCCGACAAAAAACTCGTTATGTTCTTTCACAAACTCCTTCAGATAAAGGAAGGCTTAACTTTTCCTAGCCCCCCTATAATTCCAAAAGGTGATAGAAGACATTAAAGATAAGAATTGGGATTGCTCCCTTTCCTACCTCTAAATGACATATCGCCTTTCCTATTGTGTTGGAGAATATTAGCTTTGCCTAATGACCTAAGCTCCTTTAGAAGCTTAACTTTCTCTCTACCAGTACTAACAATAATTTTTTTATTTCCTGAATTAGAAGATTTACTTCCATCTTCAACAACCTCCCCTTCTTCTACTTTATCAACCGAAACCAATGAACAAGTTGATTTAACAGTCTCAGGGACTTCATCATCACAACAAGGTTCAAGAATTTTAAACAAATTATCAACATTGATAGATTCATAGTTAACAATAACCTGAACTGAGGCAGTATCATTGACAAAACCTGAATGATCCTCAAACTTTGAAGCCTCAACCACTGGCAGAACTTCATCCAGAGAAGTAACATTAAGATCTTCACCTTCTAGTTGTGTTTCAACAGAAAATTTTAAGCTATCTCTACCATTTTCAATTGGATTATTAGCTTTAGGACTAACACAGCTGGTTGAGATTTCTTAACATAAACGGGAACTCTCTTTACATGATTGAACTTAAGTTCATTCTTAGATTGGATAAACCTATTGACAATAGGTTTCAACCTCCTTCCTCCTTTATGGTTGACGTGGACCCAAGGACCATATGAAGTTCCTTTGCTCTCGTCTGTCAACATTTCAACGAAGGCACCTTCAACAATGTTACAAGAATCTTCAACTGTATGAACATTGTCCTTCACCTTACAATCATTAATAAGATGGCCTATCTTCCCACATTTAAAACAAAATGTGGATATTTTTTTGTATTCAACTTTTTGAAAAAATTGGCCATTCGGTCCATCAACCCAAACTCCCGAAGGAAATTGCTCATCAATGGCCATACGAACACATACTATAGCAAACTCCCTTCTCCTACATTGAAATATATTCCCATCAATCCACAAAGGAGTTCCTAACATGGATTCAATTCTAGAAACATTGACTTCATCCCAGCACATCAACGGAAGGTGTGATATTCTTACCCAAATTGGGGAAGTTAATCCTTTCAAGGAATTTGGTGAGAAATGAGAAGACCACTTATCAACGCCCACCACATGGCCCTTCACATACCAAGGACCACTAGCTAATACGTTATCCACTGGTTCAATAGATGAGAATGAGAACAAAACCTATCCTAACCCAAGGGAAGTTAGGTAAAATTTACCGAAATGAAGCCACTGTATATGAAGTTCTTCAACAATCATGTATATAGGAATACCACTTCAAAAAAGAAATAAAAAAAGGAGTTTCTCTCACTAGCAAAATTGGAGTTTCTCTCATTAGAAAATGAGGTCCTTCCCAAAACTTCATGTTTGAATGACTATATACATTGTACTAGACAGGACTAGTTTTGAACTAATTATTCTATACAAACTTAGATTGTACTACACAAACATTGATGGCCAACTTGAATTTTTAGGATTTCTCAAAGCATATTATAAATGCAATGTTTTAATCTTTTTTATTTTTAAGGATGCTAAGGGAGGAATGTGACTGAAGGAGGAACTTTGCGAGGGAGATTTTGAAGAAAATTGGGATTTGTGAGAGGAAGGAGAAGGTGAGCTTGAGTGTGAGGGAGAAGTTGTATAAGGGGATCACATGGTTACTTTAGGCTAGCTGCATGCTTGCTCCTCATGTGGCCTTGGTGAGTCTTTTGGGAGTTCTCTAGGGAGAGAGGCTTCTTAGTCCAGCCATCGAGGTTCTTTTATTTCTCAAGGAGGGAGAAAAATGAGTCTGTTGAGATTGTTACAACTTAATTTTTTAATTGTTGATATTCTTGCAACATGTATTTTATTTGATGATTCCAAATATTATTGTTTTAATTATAATTTCTCCTAACATATTTTAGATGTATTAATTTATTATTTTTGTGTACGAATATTTCAGAGTAATCATACTCTGGATTATTGAAGACTTCAAATCAGACCAGTTTAGGGTTTATTTTAAATAAAGTCTATATTTTTCATTTTATTAACTCTGAGAGAGTGTAATTGTAATTAAGTAATTGTGCACACACATGGGAGGAGTGTTTAAAAGTTATAAATTCTGAATTGATCATACTATTTGATGTCATTTCGTAAGGGACAATTTGATTAGTTATTTTCAACTTGTAGTCAAATAAATAGAAAGTAGAAAATTTTTCTAAGTATGGATCATACTGTATGATGCCTTCATCATACGTATGCCATTTAGAGTACAAATTGGATGGGTCCCTTTTTGTCCAGACGATTTTAAAGTTTTTCTGAATTGATTGAACCATACGATGTCATCATCATACATACCCCATCTAGAGTACGAGTTGGATGGGTCCCTTTTCATCTCGACCAACTTGAAAATTTTTTAAACTAATCATACTATACGATATCCCATTCATACACACATCATCAAGTGTACTACAATGTGGGGTCCCTATTCATCCCGACAAAGATGAAAAATTTTCTAATTATTTGTACTGTATGAAGTTGGTTCGTACTGGATGATCATCATGTATGAAGGCATTTTGTACAGATTCACATGTGGGTTGTACGCAATAGTTTTTTAACTCTTCATACGTACAAACATATGATCGAACATGCTTAAAAAGGCAAATTTCAGTTTTTTGGATGATTTTTCGTGTCTTTTATATGAAAGGTCCTTTTAAAACTGATGTGAAAAGAGTTGTTCTTCATGATTTTTTAAGGACAAGTGAAAGAGAGAGTGTGGGAGAGTGTTTGAGAGAGATTTCTTACAAGTGGAGTGTGAAGGGTTCATAAGATTACTCATAGGCAAGGATCTCATTATGTTTTTTTGTTATCACTCTTCTTTTTTTCTTTCTAGTTTCTCATAAGAAGATCTTTGAAGATGATCCAGTACTCTATCGACATTTAGACGGTGTGAATAGACGATGGTACTTTGCTGAAATTTGGAGGGTGTGAATAGACGACGGTACTCTACCGACACTTATTTTTACTCTAAAATCAAATTATAGTAAAAGATTCAAAATAATTTTCTATTTAAAATCCAAGATCATTTTTTAAATTATGAATTTACCCCCCTCTTGGTTAGCCTTGGGAAAATAGCTTAGGTTTAACAACCTATAAGAAATCAATAAGTGTTATTAGAGTTTTATTTCAAAACTATATGTTTAGGCTACTTTTTGAAAATTATAATGGTTACTTTTGAAAATTGAAATACACCTGAAAGGTATTCAATCACTAGACCTCTATTATTTATCAATATCCCATTTGATTTTTTGAAAATACGCATGTCAACTTTTCTTCAATCGCTTAGATTTTAGTTCAGAAAGGGTATCTAGGCCAACTAGACTAGTAGATGACATTAGAGTTGAAACACCTTTTACTGACTGGACTATAGAAGAACATGACTTAGCATAATTAAATACAAAATATTTAAGTAGTTTCTTTTGTACATTTAAGTTAGAAGATTACATGCGGGTTTTCACTCATAAAAGTGGAAAGTACATTTAGGATAAACTTTGTATTACTTATGAAGGGACTAATAAGGTAAAGTAATATAGATTAAATATCTTATTACATGATTATGAATTATTTTGCATAAAACCCAATGAATCCATATCTAATATGTACACAAGATTCACTCAAATAGTCAATTATTTGCATGCATTAGGTAGGGAACTAACGAATGTTGAAATTGTTAATAAAATACTTCATTGTTATCCTACTACTCATGATGCTAAAATAATTGTAATTACAGAGTCTAAGGACTTAAAATGTTTATTATGTTAATAATATTCTTGGATCACTAATTGCTTATGAGAAAAGAGCGAGTCAAAAGAAGATTGATGTAGGAAAATAGCAAAATAAGAAGAACATAACATTGAAAGTGGATGTTTCGTAGAGTGATCAGTCACTACCTGAGGATGAGGATGACATTGCCTTGATGATAAGGCAATTCAGAAGTTTTCTTAAAAGGAAGCAGAGGAGACTCCAGCAGTGGAACAAATGTAAGTTCCATAAAAATGTTAAGGTTTCTAATGATGTTATTTGCTATGAATGTAGGATACTTAGACATATAAATTGAATTGCCCTAATATTAAAGCCACTCCTGTCAAGGAGAAGGTAGAGGAGAAAGCAAATGGGAGAAAGGGCAAGAAGAGATTTCAAAGAGCTTTATGGGCAAACACAGTTTTGGATTTGCTAGAAATAGAGAAGGAAGAGAAAGTCACTAACCTGTATTTAATAGCTGATAATCTTGATCAGTTAAATTAAGAAGAGGTATGTGACTTAACCTATGATGAATTTCTTGATGTTTCTGAAAGAATACATACTACATATAGAAAACTTAAGAAAATGTATGATATATTGAACCTAGAATTGCTAAAATTACAAAAAGAGAATGAAATTATTATAAAAGATCATGCACAGATAGACAACAACCACATAAGCTTACTTGATGAATACAATGATTTAAATAAGCACAATAAATTATAGAAATCATCCTATACAAAATTAGAAAAAAAATTTAAAGATTTTAGGGATGAATCTAAGAGTAGAGAGCACTATTTGAAATTTGACAAGAATGTGTTAGAAGATGTAAACACATTTCTTAAATTGAAAGTGCAAGCTCTTCAGGAAAATAGGATATCCCCAACACTTGAAGATTTTATTAATTCTATTTTGAAGTCAAAATTTTTAAAGCCTAGGAAGAGATAGATTCATTATCGGAGATTGAAAAACCCTTTTCTTGGAGTTAAATGTTTTACTTGTGATATGATTGGACATATATCACACACTTATATTTTAAATAGAAAGACTTATTTAGTGTGGAGACCTAAGACGCACAAATCAAGTTATATCATATATGTATTTAGTTTTATTTTCCAAAAGGAGAACCCAAACTTGTTTGAGTTCCCAAGTCTAACAATTGATTATTTTGTAGGCGCGCTCTCATATAAGGCATTGTCAAAGCATTTGGTACATGAACAATGGATGCTCAAAGCATATGATTGGAGGTACTACACAATTCATATCACTGGAAGCCAGGAATAGAGGCAAGGTAACACTAGGAGATAATACCACACGGAAAGTGGTTGTCACAGGTATGATTAGAAACCTGAATAAGTTTTTTATAGAAAATGTTTTACTTATAGAAGGCTTAAAGTATAATTTATTAAGTATTAGCCAGCTATGTGACAAAGGGTATAGTGTTAAATTGTTTCCCACTAGCTGTATATTAAGCCCAAATGGAAATGAGGTTTTACATAGAATTAGGGTAAACAATATTTATATGCTCTATTTGAATTGTATTAAAACACTTAATGCTTTTTATTTAAAAAGAATTTTTGATGAATCATGGTTATGACATAGGAGACTTTGCCACGCTATCATGAAAAACCTTAAAAAGATTAACCAAAAGGATTTGGTTAGATGTATACCAAAACTAGACTTTACTAAGGATCACCTTTGGGATACATGTCAACTAGGAAAATAGGTGAAGTCCTCATTTCATTTCATTAAGGATCTTAGAACTAGTAAAACATTGGATATTATTCATATGAATCTTTTTTGGACCGGTTAGCACTATAAGTCTAGGAGGGAAGGTATATAGATTTATGATAGTTAATAATTTCTCAAGATTTATGTGGATTAAATTTTTATTTCATAAGAATAAATCATTTGAGGAATTTAGAGATTTTTTGACTTGGATTCAGAGAAAATTAGGGTGTCAAATTTTAACAATTCAAAGTGATCACAAAGGTGAATTTAAAAATTAAAAATTTAAGGATTTTTGTAAAGCACAAGAGATTGATCATAATTTTTCTACACCTTGGACCCCTTAGTAGAATGGGATAGTCAAAAGAAAGAATAAAATATTAATTGAAGATACTAGAGCCATATTGGCAGAATATACACTTCTTAAATATTGAGTTGAAGCAGTTAATACTACATGTTATGTTCTGAATAGGGTGAACAAAAGGGCAGAATTGAATAAAATATCCTATGAGCTTCTTAAGGGGAGAACACCTAATTTGTCACATTTGCATATTTTTGGATGTAAGATGTTCATACATAATAATGAAAAATTTTCTTTAGGAAAATTTGTTCCAAAATTAAATAAAGGAATTTTTCTTGGATGCTCTAGTGTTTAAAAATTATATTGAGTATTTAATAAAAGAACATTGATAGTTGAGGAGACCACATATGTTGTATTTGATGAATATGAAATTTTGGAAGAGCCATATTTGGAAGAGGATGATATAGAAAATAACTTCCAAAGGATTGAAAATATTAAATTAGAAGAAAATTTATAATAGGAAAACCCTTTTCCTAGAGATTTAAAATTTTCTAGAAATCACTGTAAGAATTGATTCTAGGTGAATCTAATGAGGGTGATAGGACTAGGCATGGACTTAACAAAGAAGTTAATCATTCTACCTTTATTTCAATAATAGAACCCATAAATATAAATCAAGCTCTTTCAGATGAATTTTAGATTTTAACTATGTAAGAAGAATTAAATCAATTTATAAGGAATAATATTTGGGAATTAATTGCAAGACCAAATAATCAAAGTATAGTTAAAACTAAGTGGGTATTTAAAAATAAAATGAATGAACAGGAGTTATTGTTAGAAATAAGGCTATATTTGTGGCTAAGGGGTATAATAAAATTAAAGGGATTGATTTTGAGGAGACTTTTTCCCTTGTAGCAAGAATTGAAGCAATTAGTGTTTTATTGGCCTTTGCCTATTTTAGAGGATTTAAATTATATAAAATGGATATTAAAAGTGCCTTTTTGAATGGGGTGATTCAAGAGGTGTTTATGTTAAACAACCTCTAGGTTTTAAAAATTCAAAATTCCCTAATCATGTGTTATAATTAAAAAAGGTATTATATGGATTGAAATAGGAACCTAGGGCTTGGTATGAGAGGTTAAGCACTTTTCTATTAGAGAGATTGTTTGAAAAAGGAAGAGTGGTCATCACTCTCTTTTTGAAGAAATTGGAAGACGATATACTCATTGTTCAAATTTAAATTGATGATATCATTTTTGGATCTACTAATAAAAATCTTTATGATGATTTTTTCAAAATAATGAGTAGTGAATTTGAGATTAGCCTAATAAAATATCTTAGTTATTTTCTTAGTTTTAGTATTAAGCAAATTGAGGAAAGAATATTTCTTAATCAGTCAAAGTATGCTAAGGACATCCTCAAAAAGTATAAAATGGACAATGCTAAACTAGTTAGTACACCAATAAGTTCCTCAATTTAGTTGGATAAGGACCCAAAGGGAAAATATGTTATCCAAAAGAAATTTAGAGGAATAATTGGATCTTTGCTTTATTTGACAGCTAACAGACCTAATATTTTGTTCAGTATTTATTTGTGTGCTAGATTTCAATCATATTCAAAAGAATCACATTTGATAGAAGTAAAAAAGGATTATGAGATGTCTTTTGGGAACTTAGAACTTAGGGATTTGATATCCTAAGTACAGCTCTTCATTTAAGATTATTGGATATTCTAATTCAGACTTTGCAGGTTATAGGGTTGATCGAAAGTGTATATCTATATGATATTATTTGGCATAAGTTCTTTTGTTGAAATAATAGTTGATTGATTTAGAATTTATAATAAGCAAAATCACTTTTTATTGTGATAACACTAGTATAATTTTTATTTCAAAGAATCCTATTTAACATTCTAGATCCAAATATATAAACATAAGGCATCATTCATTAGGGATCATATAGCCAAAGGAGAAATTGAAGTGAATCATGTTTTAACTGAAAATCAACTTCCAAATATTTTTTATAAAACCACTAGCCTTTGATACTTTTAGCACATTAAGAAATAGGTTAGGTGTGATTGATCTTAATGCTTAGATAAAATCTTCTGCAAACATGATATATATTTTTTGTGTTTGATTTTGTTTTTGTGTTATTTTTATTTATTTTAGTAGTGAAGTGAATACATTTTTTTTTTGAGTGTTTTTTGATTTAGACGTTTGTTACTTTAGTAAGGTTGATTGAACTTGAGAAGTTTTTTTGGATTTTATTTTCTAAGTGTTATATTCATACTGTACTATATTATTTCATATTATATGAATTTTGTAGCATGTCTGTTGTTGTTTTGGAGTTGAATGCGTAAATTTTAGATTTTCTCATATATATTGTATTGTACGATTCCGTCATAATCCTGTACGATATATATACATTCATCTGTATGCATCTAGATGGTTATCTAAGTAGAATTAGTTATTACAACTGATCGTACGTACGAACAAAATTTTTGTCTGTACTATCCATGTGTCAATTTCTGTGGGGGATGAACCTAACTGTCATAAAGATAATCTTAAATAACTGATCATACCGGATGAACATTTGTTCGTCTATACAATCATTTGGTCAAAAAGCCTGTATGAATGGATGCTTTGTAAGTTATGTGATTATGAAAAGTCGTTTCACTTTGGACGTTATCGTTCGGCCATACAAATTTTTTTTCATCCCGTATGATCCCAAGATCATATGTATGAAGCTATTTTTGTACTGTACGAAAGGATCCTATTTTTTAATTGATCTAAAAAGTGTTATAAAATAACTTGCATTACAAAATTAATTTCATTATGAAATCTAATTTTTTAAAAATTAAAATTAACTTATAACTCGATCAAGTTAAAGATATCAATCTCATATTCTTTTTAGGCAACATAATTTAAATATTATTATTGCAATTTTTATGTCTTATTATTTATTTTATTTCTTTTTTCAATATGATTATCTTTGAAATTAGAGAAATTTGATTTTTTAGATTATTGATTTAAGAAAGATCAATTAAAAAAGGGGTATATAAAAAAGAATTGTACAATGTCTACAAAACTAAAAATAAATAAAATAAAAAGAGGTTCAAAATTAGCGCAAATAAAAAAAAGAGAAAGATGCACAAAGTGTGCTACAAACATTTGAAAAGATACGCAATGTCGCCAATTGAACATATTCTTTCCACTATCGTTTAATATTTAATTCAAATCAATCTTTTTTCAATTATAATTTATTTTAAAAATTGAAATTAACTAATTTTTATTTTATCACTTTTATAATAATTCTTCTTATCTAATTGTCTAGAATGCCTCATGACCTTGATAAATTTTCTTATCCTAGTTATTCATTTATTTAAAACTTTTAAATCTTTTTTTTTTCATTTTATGGTAATTAAATTTGTTATTGCAACTCCATGTCAATATCTTTTAAGATCAATTACCTTTTTGATTTCACATATGACATCTTTCATTTCAACTTTTTTATTCCCTTTTTGTTGTTGTCAAAAGAGGGAGTAATAATATTTTATGTATTTGTGTTCTTGTGTTTGTGTTTATTGTTTGATTGTTTGTGCTTTAAAAATAAAATAAAAAAATTATTGTGTTCACTTCATATTGTCTCTCTATATTCACAAGTTTTATTCTTTTAGGGGAATCTAAGGAGAAATTTAGGGTATACATGTTTACTCAAACAATAGTTATTTGGCCATCATCAAAAAGGGGGAGATTATTGAGATTGTTGTAACTTAGTTTTTTGATTGTTGATATTCTTGCAACATGTATATTTTTGAAGATTTCAAAAATTAATTTTTTTAATTATAATTTCTCTTAACATATTTTGGATGTATTATTTTGTTTTTTGTGTGTACTTACATTTCAGGATAATCATACTCAGGATTGTTGAAGACTTTAAATCAGATCATTTTAGGGTTTATTATAAATGAAGTCTATATTTTTCATTTTATTGAGACTGAGAGAGTGTGATTGTAATTATGTAACTATGAACACACACGGGGGTAGTGTTTAAAAGTTATAAATTTTGAACTGATCGTACTATATGAAGTCATTTCATACATGACAAATTGATTATTTATTTTCCTTGCGTGTAGTACAATTAAAAGAAAGTAGAAAATTTTTCTAAGTATGTATTGTAATATACGATGTCATCATCCTAGGTATGACGTCCATAGTATGAATTGGACCGGTCCCTTTTTGTCCATATGATTTTAAAGTTTTTTTGGACTAATTGTACCGTATGATATCATCATCGAATGTGCGCCGCCCAGAGTATAAGTTAGATGTGTACCTTTTCATCCTGATGAACTTGAAAATTTTTTGAATTGATCATACTTTACGATATCCCATTCGTACATATGTCATCTAGTGTACAAAAATATGGGGTCCCATTTCATCCCAACGAAGATGAAAAATTTTCTAACTATTCATATAGTACAAAGTTGGTTCGTACTAGATTATCATCATGTATGAAGGTATTTTATACAGATTCACATGGGGTTTGTATGCAATAATTTTTGAACTGTTCAAATGTGCAAACATACAATTGTACAGGCTCAAAATAAAATTTTTTTGTTTTTTGGATGGTTTTTTATTTCATTCATATAAAAGGTCCTTTATAAATGACGTGAAAAGAGTTTTTCTTTATGATTTTTCAAGGGCAAGTGAAAGAGAGAGTGTGGGAGAGTGTTTGAGAGAGATTTCTTGCAAGTGGAGTGTGAAGGGTTCACAAGGTTACTCAAAGGTAAGGATCACTTTAGTTTTTTTTGTTATCACTTTTCTTTTCTTCTTTCTAGTTTCTCGTGAGAAGATCTTTAAAGAACATCTGATACTCTACTGACACTTAGAGGGTGTGAAAAGATGACGATACTCTGCCAACACTTGGGGGGTGTGAACAGACGATAATACTCTACCAACACTTAGAGGGTGTGAACAGATGATGGTACTCTATTAAAACATGAAAGGTGTGAACAGACAATGGTACTCTTCCAACACTTGGAGGGCATAAAAGGATGATGGTACTCTACCGATACTTGAAGGATATGAAAGGATGACAGTACTCTGCCGACACTTGGAGGGTGTGAATGGATTACAGTTCTCTGCTAACACTCGGAGAGTGTGAAAGGACGATGGTTCTTTGTCGCACGGGGATTAGTGGAAGAGAGGAATTGTAAAGATTTCTCCACCTTGTTATGGGGGAAAATGGAGAGTCACTTTTGGTAATAGTCAATACCTGAAGAGGGAGTCTTTAGGGAGTGGATGTAGGTCGTGTTTGACCGAACCACTATAAATATTTGTGTTATTTTATTTTCATTGCTATTTTATGCAATTTGTTTACTATGATTAAAAAACTTATTTTGTACTTTAAAGATCAAATTTCAGTAAAAGATTCAAAACGGTTTTTATTTAATATCCAAGAGCATTTTTTAAATTACCAATTCACCCCCCCCCCCCCCCCCCCCTGGTTAGCCTTGAGATAATATGTTAGGT
Organism: Dendrobium nobile; assembly: GCA_022539455.1. Lineage (NCBI taxonomy): Eukaryota > Viridiplantae > Streptophyta > Magnoliopsida > Asparagales > Orchidaceae > Dendrobium > Dendrobium nobile. The sequence continues at coordinate 38,426,612 of CM039724.1, forward strand.
TTAACAACCTATAAGGAATCAACAGAGTAGAGGTTCTCCGACTTCTCCAGGATAGAGGAAGAGGAGTCAAGGTTCTCTGCCTGTGAAAGGAGCTCTAGTCCTCTACTGCACCGAGTTGGTGGAAGAGATTTTGTAAAGGCTTTCGACCTTGTTGAGGGAGCAAAAGGAGAGTCACATAGTGTTAGTGCTAAACTTGGAATAGAGGACTCCAGGGAGTGGACAAAGGTCAAGGTTGTCCGACCACTATAAAAATTTCTTGTGTGCATTTTCATTTTTTATATTTTGCTTTTTGCACCTTTGTGAATTTCTGAGATCAATGATCTATTTTTCAATTTAGAATTTCATCAACATCATTAAAATTATTGTTAAAAAGATGTAAAATTAAATTATTAATTTCAAAAGTTTGAAAATCTATAAAAAGTTATTACTTCTATTTAGGATTATTTTTAAAAGTAACAATTCACCCCCCCCCCCCCTCTTAGCGCATCTCAAACTTTAACATTATTCCTCAACAAGAATAAATTAGCACACTACATTCATTGCTTTCCACACCAACTCTAATTAGATTTAATATCTATAGCAAAAAATCATGTTCAAATTACTTTCTTATTCATAATAATTTTTAATGTGAAGAGTATTGTTAGTGTTTCATGCAAGCATTGTGACCAGCATTGAGTTAAACTATAGGAGAAGACTTTAGTAGAATTATAAAATGGACAACTTGTAACATGACAAGGATTAAATCAAGAAATAACTCTACGATAATCAGGAGATACACAATGTGATTCATATTATGAATCAATTATAAGATTAATTACAATGTCCTCCTCAGTAATTGATATTTAAGAAGTTGTTATAAAAGAGGGTGTATGTTCGTAGGAAAAATTTGAGGTATTCAAATTATTAGAATCAATGCAATCTTTAGAGTTTATGTTTTACTTATTTTTGATGAAACATATATTTGGTGTAATTGCTGAATTTCTTCAAGCTTTATAAAGAAAAGAGCTACTAATTATAAATGCTATATGATTGATTTGAATTTGAAAAATAAGACTACAAGATATGAGAGATAATAAATGGGAATTCTTCTTCAGCAAAGTAAGTTATTTTTGTGATCAACATAAAATAGAGATTCCATATATGAATGATAGATGAGATGAATAGGGAAGGCCTTGTGATAGAGCTCAGGATATGACAAATTTATGCCATTTTTGAGTTGAAATATTCTACACAATTATTAAAAGGCAACTATATGAGTTGAATAAACATTTCATAGTAGCAAACAATGATATATAATAAGAATGATATATTATACCCTCTTTCTTATAGGCTTTTAAAATTAGCTTTAATTTGGCGAGTTACAATAATATAACTTAAAAGTGAATTTTTTGCAATGGCTATCTTAAGAACTCGACTGTGAAGTAGAATTTGAGATCAATGAATGAATGATATATTACTCTCTTATATTGAGAAAAAATATTAGATTGCATTTATAATGATGTTATTATTCATCATTTACATAATATGAAGAGTTGAGGCTATAAATTGTAAGTGTTGTTTCACCTTAAATTTAATATTCAATCTTTTAAAAAATTTTAAAACTGTCAATTTTGATCCCAAGCCCAAATATTTAAGGGAAATTATTTCTTATAATTTTTTTTCGAACCACCTCTAAAGGAAGCTTCTGGCTCTACCGCTGATTTTGAATGTTTTGAGTATTTATTTGAGATTTTTTGTTGAGTTATTTAAAAAATTAGCATTTTTTTACCAATTCAAAGATTTATTTTGACATCTATAAATAGTACTTTTGTTTAATTAATGCTTCATAATATTATTATATACAATCTCTAATAATTTGATTAATTTCTAAAAATTTGAATTTTTTCTCAGTAGAGTTTTTTTATGCTTAGCATTAAGATATTTTGACACTTTTTAAATTAAGCATAATTATCCTTTGTTTACTATAATGCATTAGAAATGAATGTAGACATATGATTGAGTAATAGTCGGTCGCTATTACTATTATATTAATATGATAATAATGAGTGTGTAAGAGATAAGTGATGACTGATTCACATGTTAGTTAGAGATTGATTGACCAGTAGGATGGTGGGCTGATGGATTTTCATTTAAATGTTGGGTGTTATCCTCTATTGATACAACAATACAATGATATAATAATTTAAAGTTATAAAGAGTTAATATTGTGCTAATGGGAAAAGAGTGATGAATCTATTTACTGAGTTAACAATTGTAGAGTACCGATTATCGATTACTGAAAAATACCATGATAGCTAAAACTTCTTAGCTGTTTAGTGTGACAGTTGAAAGGCATGTTATATATTCATTGTTATTATTTAGCTTTATTAAAAATGTATTGATTTATTATTACTATAAGAATTTATTATTATTATATTATTTTTCTACTATGGCCACTAAATTTACTAGTATCGTTAAATTGATCGATACTATTACCAAACTATTATTGATATAACTACTAATTTATTACTATTATTACTAGTATTGATTAATTGTATTGATTATTGATACTAAGCATGTGACATATTGAGCATTTCATATAGTTATTTGATACAAATATAGAATACTTGGATAGTATATATACACTCCTATAAAATTTTTTATTGATATGATTTTGATAGTCTTTATTGATGCTTTAATTTTACTACTTTACATGATTTCTATTCTGATTGATAATATTAATTTGATGACTATATTATTGATTTGACACTCATATTAGTTTATTGAATTCCTTACTATACTACTTTATCTTCTTTCATAGTATACTATTTTACTACTAGTGCATGTGAGTTTTATTATTTTTTCACTAATTCAATGAACATATGAATACTACTGCTATGATTTGATTGATAATATGCATATTATTTCTTTACTGATCCTTGAGTTAAGGTGTAGGTTTTGGTGATCTACTTAGCTATTAGCTCATTATATGTGGTTTATATGATTTCAAGTTAGGGAAGTGAATTTCTCAAATTTATTTCTTTTTATTTAAGTTATTTTTTTGTACTTAGAAATGGAAGGACATGTCGTAATTATATAGATCCTAAATAGTGTATGCTATTTAGGAAATAAATACAAATGTATATATCAATATTTTGATCATTAATTTTATTTTGCTGGTATTTTTATTAATAAAAAATAGGTAGCTCTGATTTTATAAATTAAAAGATAAAAAAAATAATTCTTCTAAATCAAATTTTGAGGTGTGCAAACTATCACCCTGATCTTTATCCTTCATCTTTCTTGGGTATTCTACTAACCAAAACTATCATTGTTATTATAACTTCTCCACAAGCAATGTTATTATCTCACGTCATGTCATCTTTCATGAATCCACTTTTCCCTTTTAGATTAGGAATCCCGATCATCACCACCATCTTCATTACCATCCCCACTTCAACTAATCCTATCCTCCCACATACCTTAATCTTCTTATTCACATCCCTTTACCTCCCAATTATCTTCTCCTGTAATCACCACACCAATTCTTGCCCTAAAACCCATGAACCCAACTCTCCATCAAACTTAATTCCTCCTTCTCCAATTGACTCTAACACATCCACACATCTCTTGCCTCTAGCAAGTAATTTACATCCAATACAAACATGATATAAGACTAGGCATAAAAAACATAAACATATCTTCACCCTTACTGGCCAAACAACTTCTCATGTCCCCCCTGCTAATCTTCATCCTCTAAATTTCCTCAGTGGTGCTAAGCAATGCCCATCAAATTCTTGTGCTCCCAATGTCAAAGCACTTTGTCTTATGTTCTACCACTAGCAAATAGAAAAATACTAGGATGTCGCTGGTCCTTTCACATAAAAATTAAACTAAATGGTACATTCAACTTCTATAAAGATGAACTTGTTTATCAAGGTTTTAAATAATAATATGGTGTTGACTAAATCAAATTGTCAATCAACAAAGTTTCCCACTATTCATCTTCTTCTCATTATTACTCTTCACCACAATGGGTGCATCCACCAGCTTGACCTCTTCAATTATTTTCTTTATGGTTATCTTCAAGAAATAGTTTATATGAGTCAACTAGCTTGTTTCATCGATCCCCTTTATCCAATACATGTTTGCAAACTCCATAAAGCTCTCTACAATTTAAAGCAAGTACCCCAACAATGGTTCCTAACATTCTCTATGTTTCTTCTCAGTCATGGTTTTATCTTTAGCAAATATGAACCCTCTTTCCTTATATATTAATACTCACATTTACTTGCTGATCTATTTTGGTAATATTCTCATCATAGGTAATTAAACTTCATTTATTTTCAACCTACTTACAACTCTTTAAAGCCAATTCTCCCATAAGGACCTTGACTTTGCCTTTTTCTTCCATGACATTCAAATATCCTCTACCTCCAATTCTTATTTCCTACAGCAAGCCAAAATGCTTTGGGCATTCAAAAATAGCCTGGACTCACTGACTGTAAACCAACTAATAACTTCAACATCTCTCAAACCTTTGGCTACAACATGTAGCGACAAAACATTATCAAATATTTATCTCTTTTGCCAAATTGCTAGTTCACTACAATACTTTACCAGAACTCGCCTTGACATTGCCTTAATCCCCAATCATCACTGTCAATTCATGCATTCCCCACTAAAAAAAAAATTCCAACAAATGAAGCACTTACATCATTATATCAAAGGCACACTACACTTTGCGTTACCCATCACATATGGAGATCTCATTCTTCAGTTATATTTAGACACAGATTAGCCTTCAACACTCTTGATCAAAAATCAATTTCAAGTTATTGCTCCTATCTTGGTCCAAACCTACTATCTTGGAGTGTAAGGAAATAATCAATAGTTACAAAGTCCTCCATAGAAGTCAAGTATCGGACCTTAACATCTGCTGGATTAGGTTTTTTATGGCTTCATCACTTACTGACTTCAACATCTCTTTGATAGCACAAACTTCCCTTTAATATGAAAGAATTTAAGCCATTGCTCTAGCTAATAATTCGGTATGTCATGCTCATACAAATTAAACACATTGAAATTCTCACCTCATTTGTGACCGCATTAGCTCAAATGAAATTGCTATGTACCACATTGAGACAAAGGAACAACCCACTAATTTCTTAACCAAAGTTCTTCCTCCATCACTCTTTAATAATATTTATGCCAAATGAACTCTCCAGCTATTGAATCCTTAATTTGAGGGGCAATATTAAAACATATATGATACGTTCAACTAATATGCGCTCAACCATCTCACAACACTTCTCCACTTGTTCACCACTGTCATTCGATTGGTCCAACAACCTTTTATAGAATTCATCTCCACTGACCCACAACAACCATCTGTGGCACCCTAACTATCAGACATAGATCTCCATGTGAAGAAATCATACGTTGATTCCCACTGGAACTATACATAGACCTCCATTCACTGTATATGAAATGTTATGAATGAGAAAATTCATTAGTGATTTCAATTCCATATTGTTCTTCTCAAATGCTAGTGTACATCTCAGCTGATTTCAGACATGACTTTTTACCTTTGTTTCTAGCTTATTCAATTGCAAAGTCTAAGCAAACAATTTTATGTATTGGGTGAGCAACAAATTGAGGACTAATACAAATCTAACTACCACATATTGATTTAAAAGTATTGGCTAAATATGGAAAAATTATTTCATTAATTAATTATGATATTATATTATTACTTTAGAAATTTAATTCTTAATTAATTATGTAGAGCTAGTACCAGCTTCTAACAAAAGGGACAAATAAAATTCATTTTCAGAAGGTAAAAAATTAAATCATGATATATAATTTGATCCAAATTTGATTAGAATAAATGTTATAGTCATCAAATTTTTTTTATAGATGAACTCAATGCATAATTATTCAATAAAAAAAACTAAATATATATAACTTAAAAAAGTCTAATGATTAAAAGCTCAATATGATCAAAATTAAAAAGTAATATTTTGAAATATTTTTTTATTTGAAAAATGTGAAATGTAATAATAAGATGTGGCCTCCAGATTTTTCTTTGAAACATCTATTTTTTTTTTTTTGAAGCTCTCGTTAATGAGAAAAAGTGTATTTTTCAAATTCCAAACCCCCTATTTTTCCTCCTTTAATTTGACAGGTTTGTAGGTCATGGCAAAGGACGGCCGTCGGTCATCAATGGCTTCAAATGTGAAGACCGCATTTGCAGGTGGAATGGTCTTGCTGAATAAAAATGAGCAAGGTCATCTGGTGACCGGAGTTTATCAAGAAGCTGACGAAGCTCGCAGGCAGAGAACAAAAGGTGTGTTATTAATTAAGGAAATTGCTGGTTTTCAAACTGATAAGATTAAACATGTTTAAGGTAAGGGGAAATATGTTTCTTTGAATGTTGAATGCAAGACACCACGTGTATTGAAAACAACTGAATTTTCCCCCTTAAGATAATTTGACCCTGAGGCTTCTTCATCGGGAATGAAACTTTTTGTTAATAGATTTAGGAATTCAAATGCAATCCTTGTTGATAGTGTGATAAATGCGAATTCCTTAAGTTCGGTTAACAAAAATGTTCATTATAATGATAAGCCATCTGTGATTCCTTTGGGGAAAGCCGATTTGGGTAGTGATTACAATGCAGCTCCTATGAATGAGAAAATGTCTCTGAACAATGAGGAAGTTAGTAGGCTGGACAATCCTTGGAGTAAAAAATTGTATATCAAGATAAATTTCAGGAAGGAGGATGTTGTTTTAACTGATGATAGAAAATCTGTAAAATTAATGGAAGCTACCAAAATCAAGAATGCTAAGAAACTTGAAAATTCATTTGTTGCAAAGGTATTTGGTAGAGAAATACCATCACATCTAGTGGCTTGGGAGTTGAGACAACAATGTGCTCTTTTTGGTTAATTCCATTTTACGACCTTAGGGATGGGTTGGTATTTGTGTTCATTAAAGACATCGGATGCATTGGAAAGAGTTCTTTCAGGTTGTCCATGGTTTGTGAATGGTCACATAGTTGGAATGGAAAGGTGGTCACCTGAATTCTCTCTTTCCTCGATGAAAGGTCTTACTTCACCTATATGGATTAAAATGCCTCAATTGCCTCTACAATGTTTGGATGAAAACAATGTGGCCATGATTGCTTCTATGGTGGGTGTACCATTGATGTTAGATGGAAATATGTTCCAATAGGGTAGAAGAGAATTTGCTAGGGTTTGTGTTCGAGTGGAACTAGACAAACCTCTTCCATTGGGGGTTTGGGTGGAAGGCATGGAGGGAAGGTCTTTTCAAAAAGTGGAGAATGAGAGAATTTCCATTTTTTGTTATGAATGTGGTATGGTTGGCCATGATAAAGGAAATTGTAAGAAGGGTAGTATGGTGTTGAAGAGTAGTGTGGATGTTACAAGCAAGCAAGTTCAAGACAACCAAAATAAGATAGCACAAGAGATGGAGGTTAATACTACTTATGGACCTTGGGTCCAAGTTAATTATAAGAGGAACAAGAAGTATCACAAAGCTGTGTCTAATGTGGGGTAGGTACAAAAGGTATTTGCTAAGAAATACTAAAGTAAACCTGATATTGTGGAGATAGATTTATCTGTCAGTTTGTTGAACTAGGAAATAGAGATTGTTGTAGGTGCTGAAGTAGAGAAGTTCATTGAAGACAATTTGTTGGTGGAAGAGGGTGAAATTACTTTGGATGGTGAGATGTGTATTGAAAGCTCAACAAACTAGTTGGAGTGCAGCAACCCATCTACTAATTCATTGAAAGAACTTTGTGATGACAAAGGTAATGAAATCCACACCTAATTTTATTCTATCTGTATGGTTAATTTGTTTCAAGATATGATTAGTTTCTTGAATCTCAATGATTTTCATGAAATTGGTGTGGTTGGACCAAGGTGTTGCAAATCTGATTTTATGGATTAGAATTTTGATGATAGCAAACATTCATGTTTTTCTATGATTGCCTTGCCTACTAATATTTCAGGTCTACAAGATTAGACTACAATTTGAACCTGCTCAAGATTGGGTAGACTAGGTATGTGTCAGTTTGTATATTTTTCTTTCTTGAGTCTATTGTAAAGATGTGGTTCCTGATGCTAAGTAACCTTGCACACACACTCATGGGGAAAAATTTCTATCTATTGGTTAGAGTACTCTATTTTGATCATATCGTCCAGGACAATCCATAAATAGTACTAAATGATCTGTTCAAAAGTAGAAACCCTAATTAGGGCATCCTGGTTAAGGCAGCCGTCATTAAGCATATTGTCCTAGATGATCTTTATATCACGCGGAACAATAGGATCAAATATGAAAGAATCAATCACTAGATCTATTTAGGTATTCTTTATTTTTGGATATCATCCAGGACATCATACTAGACGATGCAACATAATTATCCCTAAATTAATTTAGTAATTAAGGAAAGTAATTAAGGTTTGATTCCATAATTACATCATCTGGAATGATCGCAGGATCGTCCGGGATGATCTCTTTGATGATTAACATTATCCAGCTTCTATTCAGGGTGATACTCAGGGCAAGTTTTATAGATTTGAACTAATCATCCAGGATGATCATGAGATCAACCTGGATAATCAAGCTATTTTTGCATCATCCAGACATTCTTTTTATGTGATTGCCTAGATGATATTCAAGGATTTATACTGATTGTACATGATGATATTATATCGACCTGGATGATATAACCAAAAATCTTTTGATCGTCTCAAACTGTTTGGGCTGGTCGAGCGTAATTTACGCTGATCGTCTAGGACGATAAAGTCGATTTGTATAAAATAAGAGCTATTCCGAAACTCTTCTATTTAAGAGCTCTTGTTCTACCCAAGAGCACATCTTTTATTGTTGTTCTAACTTGAGAGAGCCAAGAGGAGAGGGAGAGAAAGGGAGAGAGAGAGAGAGGATCTTATGAGGAGTTTGTGAGGGAGTTCACAAAGGTTACTCCAAGCAAGGATCCATCATTGTCTTCTCCAGTCATCATCCTTAGTTCCTTGGGGGTTCTTGAGATGTAAACTTCAGGATCTGATCAAGGTTCTCTGTCTGCTTAAGGAAGCAAAATGAGTTGGGTTCTCTGCCTGCTTTTAGAGGAAGCAAAAGGAGTTGGGTTATCTACCTGCTTCAGAGGAAGCAAAATGAGTTAGGTTCTCTACCTCACCTAGGTTGGTGGAAAGGAGGTTTGTATAGGCTTCTCTGCCGCATTGTGGGACCAAAATGAGAGACACTGCGTTTAGTGCAATACTCGCCTCCGGGGAGTGGACATAGGTCGTGTTGATTGAACCATAATAAATTTTTATGTTCTTTATTACTGCTTTCATATTTATTTTCCACGCTTTGATTTCTGTGGTGAATCTTGGTTTTTATTTTAAGATTGTATTTTGATCGAAAGATTTATTAAAATATCAATTCACCCCCCTCTTGGTTAGCCTTGGGACTAGTTCATAAGGGCTTAACATCCCTAACGAACTTTCAAGTGGTATCAGAGCGGGATTCATAAAATTAAGTTTGAAAACTTTTTTGAATTTTGATTCATGGCTAACTTTGGTAATCATAATACAACAGAAGAATATTCTATTACACGTTCACCTTTGTTTGATAATATTCCTTTCGATTTTTGGAAAACTCGCATGTCTACATTTTTACAATCGCTTGACTATCGTATGTCGATGCTTGTTAAAGAAGGTTATACACCACCTTCTCGTGAACTTAATGGCATTAAAATTGAATTTTTTTTTTACTGTATGGACCTTTGATGAAAGAGATTTAGCACAACTTAATGCAAAATACTTGAACTATTTTTTTGTACTTTAAAATCTGAAGATTATATGTGTGTTTCAATTTGTGCAACTGGTAAAGAGATTTGGGATAGATTATGTATAACTTATGAAGGAACTAATTAAGTTAAATAATCTAGATTGAATATTTTATTGCATGACTATGAACTTTTTTATATGAAACCTTCTGAATCAATTTCTGACATGTATACAAGGTTTACTCAAATTATCACCTCATTGCATGCTTTAGGAAGATGCTTGTCTTCTTCTTTTGATGCTAAGATAATTGCAAGTACTGAATCTAAATATTTGAATACTTATTTAATTGATAACTTACTTGGATCACTCATTGCTTAGGAGCAAGGGGTGAATCAAAGAAATCTTGATGCAGTTGAGAATAGAAGGAGAAAACTATAACACTAAAGGCCAACAACACGGACACTGATTCATCGGGATCTGAAAATGATAATGTTGTCTTAATCACTAGGCAGTTTAAAAGCTTTTTAAGGAATAACAACAAGTATCAGCAGAAGTGAAAAAGAGGTTAAGATAGCAAAAATTATAAATGTTCTTCTGATGTTGTTTACTTTGAATACAAGAAGTCTAGATATATTAAAGCTGATTGTCCTGCACTTAAGGAGCACCCAAGCAAGAAGAAGGTGAGGAGAAACCCAAATACATGAAGGATAAGAAGCAATACTAAAAAGCTTTCTAGGCGGATTCTGCATCTGACTCCTCTGAGACTGAAGTATAGGAATTTGGTATCCTAGGCATGGCACTTCTTTTAAGATTATTGGATATTATGAGTCTGATTTTACAGGTATTAAGGTGGATAAAAAGAGCATTTCTGGGACTTGCTAATTCATAGGATAGTCTTTAGTCTCCTGGTCTAGTATGAAGAAAAACTCTATTACACTTTTCACTGTTGAAGCTGAGAACATTGCCTTAGAAAGTTATGTGGCCAAAGTCCTTTGGTTGAAGCAGCAAGTTCTAAATTTAGGATTACCTATAGGCACAATTTTAATCCTTTGTGACAACACTAGTGCCATCTGAATTTCTAAGAATCCTATCCAACATTCAAGGACCAAGCACATTGACATAACACATCACTTTATTAGAGACAATGTGACCAAAGGAGACATTAAGTTACACCATATAAAAACTGAGAATCAACTGGCTGACATCTTTATTAAACCACTGACCTTCGACACTTTCAGCACTTTAAGGACCAGATTGGGTGTTATTGACATAAATACATGAACTTGATTCTTACTGATTTCTGATATGTTATCTATTTTTCTTCTATTATTCTACTTTTTTAGTTTCTCATTTCTTTGTTAGTGCTTTTTTTTTTTCATATGATTTTTTTTTCTAATCATTCCTGAATTAATATCTTATGCCTTTTTTTGGGAAATTTGTAAGTCAAATATTGACATCTCTAAATCAATTAAAAGGGGAAAACAACATTGATTGTTTCCTTCTTTCTAATATCTTTTAGTGGTGGATTTTTCATTTCTAAACAAAAATCTATCTCAAATTAACAACTAAATTTTGAAATTAAGATCTTTTCAATCTTGCTACAGTAATCTATTTTATATTTACAATATTCAAAGTCTTTATTTTACCTTCAAATTTTTGTAATCTTATCATTGAATTTATCATATGATTTTTTATTATATTTTGTGATTCATTCTTCTTTATATTAGAGAATGAGTTTTTCTTCTCAAATCTTTAGAAGATATAATCACAATTGAGAATTTTTAAGAATTTTGAAAAAGGAATCTAGCTTGCAAATAAGAAAAGAAAAGAAAAAGTGGCCAATGATACCAAAATCAAAAGATGTGCAATAACACCAAATTGAAAAAAATATATACACAAAGTGTATAAAAAATTAAAAGATGCATAAAGAGCGTCAATCAAATTGACAAGCGGCATAAAATAAGCCCACCAACAGCAAGCTTCTTCTCTTTCAAAATTTTTAAATCTTAGAAGAATTCATATGTCATTTGATATTTTTCAAAGGCTTGATTTCAGATTTCATGATTCTAACTAATTACTTTGATATATTATTGTATAAAATATTTTTTTGAAACCAAGTCTTGAACGGATTTCTTTTTCTTATCCAATTGATTTTTATGATTTAAAAGACGATTTCCCCTGGGAGAAGTCCGAGTTAAGGCTAACAAGATTGGTTGTTCTATCATTTTCTCGAATTTTGATGATGTTAACTCATTGTTTCTTACAAATTTTTAATTCATTCACATGAAAAACTTATCATATTTAAGCTTTGATTTTAAAAAAAAAATTCTTTTGCTTTTGTTCTTGTATTTTTTTTTAGTTTGTTTATATTTTTAGTCTTTGCCTTATTTATGTTTTACTTTCCTCCCCCTTTTTGTGATGTCAAAAGGGGGAGTAGTTAGTTGTACTGGTTGCTTTGTAGTTTGATTCAATTATTGGATAGTTAAAACTATATTTATTTTTTCTCACTGTTTCTTTTAAATTGTTCTTAAACTGCTTAGATTATTTTTTGGTTTGCCATCATAAAAAAGGGGGATATTGTTACAAATCTGATTTTATGAATTAGAATTTTAATAATAGCAAACATTCATATTTTTTTATGACTGTCTTGCCTACTAACATTTCAGGTCCATAAGATCAGACTGTAATTTGAACCAGCTCAAAATTGGGTAGGCTAGGTCTGAGTCAGTTTGTATATTTTTATTTCTTGAGTCTATTGTAAAAGATGTGGTTCATGATGCTAAGTAACCTTGCACACACACATAGGGGAAAATTTTTATCTATTGGTTAGATTTCTCTATTTTGATCACATCGTTCGAGACGATCCATAAATAGTCCTGGACGATCTGTTCAAAAATAGAAAATAAATTAGGGCATCCTGGTTAAGGCAGTTGTCATTAAGTACGTCATCTTGGATGATCTTTGTATCGGCTAGGACGATAGGATCAAATCAGAAATAATCAGCCGCTAGATCTATTTAGGTATTCTTTATTTTTGGACATCATCCTGGAAAATGCAGGACAATTATGCCTAAATTAATATGATAATTAATTAAAGTAATTAAGGTTTGATTGCATAATTACATCGTCCAAGATAATTACAGGATCTTCTGGGAAAATATCTTGGATGATTGACATCGGCCAATTTCATTTCAGGGCGATGCTCAGGATGGGTTTCATAAATTTGAACTAATCATCGGGGATGATCGTGAGATCATCCTTGACGATCAAGATATTTTTGCTTCATATAGACATTCTTTCAGAGCGATTATCTGGATGATATTCAAGGATTTATACTGATCGTACATAATGATATTATATCGGTCTGGATGATAAGACCAAAAATCTTCTGATCGTTTCAAACCGTCTGGGCTGATTGAGCATAATTTATACTGATCGTTCAGGATGATATGTATATCATCCAGGACAATAAAGTCAGTTTGTATAAAATAAAAGCTATTCCAAAACTCTTCTATATAAGAGCTCTTGTTCTACCCAAAAGCTCATCTTTGATGCTATTTTAACCTAAGAGAGCCAAGAGGAGAGGGAGAGAAAGGGATAGAGAGAGAGGATCTTATGAGGGGGAGTTTGTGAGGGAGTTCATAAAGGTTGCTCCAAGAAAGGATCCATCATGGTCTTCTCCATTCATCGTCCTTAGTTCATTGGGGGTTCTAGAGAGGTAAACTTCAGCATCTAATCAAGGTTCTCAACCTGCTTCAAGAGGAAGTAAAAGGAGTTGGGTTCTCTGTCTACTTCTGGAGGAAGCTAAAGGAGTTGGGTTCTCTGCCTCACTCGAGTTGATGGATAGGAGGTTTGTATAGGCTTCTTCGCCTTTCTTTGGGGGCAAAAGGAGAGATACTAAGTTTAGTGCAATACTTGGAGGGCGCCTTCAGGGAGTGGACGTAGGTCATGTTGCTTCCGCGTAAATTATTGTGTTCTTTATTACTGCTTCCGCATTTATTTTCTGTACTTTGAATTCTGTGGTAAATCTTAGTTTTGTTTTAAGATTGTGTTTTGATCAAAAGGTTTTTTTAAATACTAATTCACCCCTCCTCTTGGTTAGCCTTGGGACTAGTTCATAAGGGTTTAACATTCCTAACGAACTTTCACAAGGTTCACTTGGTGTAATAACAAAAGTAGGGGAGGAAGGATCTTGGAGAGGTTGGATAGGTGCTTGATGAATTCTTTTGCTTTGGAAAAGATTCAAATGGTGGTTGAAAGGCACATTGCTAGGGTGGCCTCAGATCATTATCCTGCTATTTTAAAAAAAATTTAGTCAACCAGTAGGAAGAATAATTGTTTGAAGTTTGAAGATGTGTGGGTTTCTTTTCATGCCTATTTGTGTATTATTTCTAAAGTATAGAAGATGTCCTTTGAGGGTGATGATATGCAAATTTTAAACAAAAAATGCAAAAGGAGGTGTTGCAACTACAAAGAATTGTTCTTTTGGAGTAAAGCAAAATTGAAGAACTTTTTATCTCTTAAAGATGGCTTGAAAAAGGAGGTGTTAAAACTACAAGAAGAGGAGGCTATGGAAGGTGGATTATGTGATGAAAAGCTGAGACTCTTTAGAAATAAAGTGGGCAACCTTAATGTTTACCTTGCTAAGTTAAATACTTGTTGGAGACAAAGGGCTAAGGTAAGGTGGATGAAGGAAGGGGATTCTAACTCCAAATATTTTTATGCTTTTGCAAATGCTAGGAGAAATGGCAACTGGATTAATCATATTAAAGGGATGGATGGAGTAATGGTGGAGAAACTGAAGGAGATAGAAGAGGTTTTTCTAAACTATTTCAAGGTTAAATGGAGGGAAAGGGATTGTTGTTTACTTGATTGGCCTTCTCCTTGGAGAGTATTGGATGAAGATGATAGAAATAAATTGGATACAAAATTTAGCACTTCAGAAATTCTAGATGTTATCAGGAACTTGAGAGAGAATAAAGCTCTGGGTTGTGATGGTATAACTTATTCCTTCTTCAAATCTTATTGGAATATTGTTGGTGAAGATATATGCAAAGCTATCAATAAATTTTTCTCTTCGGGGTTTCGTTGTGATGAATGGAAAGAGACTTTGTTTGTGTTGATTCCTAAGGTAAAAGATAAAGTTTCTCCATCAGGATACCATCCCATAAGCCTTTGCAACTCTATTTATAAGATTACTGCTAAAGCCTTACTAAATAGATTGTTATTGGTTGTACATAAGGTTATATTAGAAGAACAAGTAGCTTTTGTGAAAGGGAGGTCAATTTCAGATCACCTACTCTTGGCTCAAGAGGTTTGTAATAAAATTATGTGTTCTAAAGCTAAAGTTGGTTTTTTGGCAATCAAAATTGATATGGAACAGACATATGACAGTATGTGTTGGGCAACATTGAGGCAAATACTGAAGATTTTGGGTTTTCCTTCTAGATTTGCAAATTTGATGTTGGAATGTGTGAGAGATCTCATGTTCTCTATTATAATTAATGGAAGCAACTAGAGGTGGATCAAGGGAAGATGTGGCATTTGGCAAGGATGCCCTCTTTCTCCCTTATTATTTATTTTGTGCTCTAAATTACTGTCTAACTCTTTTTCGAATAAAGGCTTGGATGTCGGCATCAAATTATCACAAAATGCACAAAAAAATTATCATCTCTTGTATGCAGATGATATTCTACTTTTTCTCATATGCAAAGTTGAAGAATACCAAAATAGTGAAGAAATTGATTCAAGACTATTGTAAGTGGACCGGTCAGAAGGTAAATCTTCAAAAATATTCAATGCTAATGGGAAAAAGTATAGGGAGAAGAAAGAAAAAAACAATATCTAAGTTGTTCAATATTAAGGAGGTTGAGGAAATGGACTATTTGGGTATTAAAGTTGCTTTAAGAAGGTTGAAGAAATCTGATTTTCTAGATCTTTTGGACAAAGCTTCAAAGAGACTCAATGCTTGGGGAAACAGATTCATCTCACTTGTAGGAAGGATAACCTTGATGAAGATAGTCTTTCTTACACTCCCTTTATTTATATCTTCTCATTCTTTGGTTCCATTGAGTATTTTGAAAGAATTTGACAAGGTTTGTATGAATTATATTTGGAATAAACATGATGGTTCTTATGGACTTCATTTCGTGGCTTGGGATGTCTTGTACAAACCAAAGGAGTATGGAGGATTGGGTCTTTTTTTCAGCTGTGTCTAGAGTGGGGCCTCTAAGAGCTAGATTTTCTTGGGATCTATTGGAAAATCTGAATTCTTTGCTTAATAGGAACATTGTGGCTAAATATGGGAATTTTTTGTGGAGGAATGATGGGAAGAAGAGTTCTTCGGCCACATGGAGGATGGTAATTGATGGGTGGAATTCTCTTAAGGGGATCTTAAGGTGGAATATAGCCTCAAGTTCTTTGATTGATATCCGGAAGGATGTGTGGATCCTTGATAAAAGCTTAAAGAAATGGCAGACGTTTGTAACTAATTGGGAGGAAGATAATGTCACTCTAGATTCTCTTATGGTTAATGGAGCTTAGAATATTCCTAAACTTTTTCAATTTTTTGGAGAAGAACTTGTGAGCTTGATTAACAAAATTGATATACTTCATAACTTGGAGGAAGATAGGATGTAGCTTAAGTTTAAGTTGTCTGGCAAATCCACATCAACAATGTCTTTAGCAGCTCGGTACACTGAAGTTATGCAAGAAGAGTTTGATCCATGGTTCTACAAGCTTAAACTTAATCCCCGAGTTGAATTTTTTGTTTGCAGGCTATGTATGAATGCAATTCCCACAGCAGATTTTTTGTAGAAGACTTTCTGATTCAAACCTTTGTTCAACAAGATGCATTGAGGTGGAAAACATTGATCATTATATAGCTACATGCCCGAAATTGCTACAGGTAATAAGTTTGTTGAATTCATGGGGATTCTTGGTACTGGTTTTCTTCTCTTTCTTGAACTGCATGAGGAAATTAAAATTGATTTCGGTAAAGAAACCCTTCATGGCCAAGTTGTATCTAACTTTGCTATTACATTCATGTCATAATAGAAACATAGTGAAACATGGTGATGTGGAAGAAAGTGATATTGTTATTGCAACAAGAGTCATTAGTTTGATGGCTATTTTACATAAAGATAAAATCATTTTGGGTAACTAGGGAACTAATCAGCCTTCGGGACTGTTCAATTTTTGGCACCCCTCCTCCAAATTGGTTAAAAATAAACATTGATGGATCCCTATGCAAATCATACAAAGCTGGAATTAGTGGAGTGGTGAGAGATTGTAAAGGCAGATTTTTTATGGCCTTTAGACATGGCTATGTCCACTGGGATAGTGCACAGTTGGAGATTTTGGCTTTAAGATCTTTGAGGATTTTTATTCAAGATTGGATGTTGGAGGCAAATGGCATAGTCATAGAAGGAGATAATCAAAATGTCATCAACTTTCTTCATAAGTTGTATAGCATACCGGAGAAGATAATGGGAGGTCAAATAAATGAAGACCTATTATTCATGAAGAATTTCAGTAATGTGTTTTTTAATTTTGTTAATCATCAATGTAATTAGTTAGCAAATTATTGTGCTAACTTAGCTTGTGAGTATAATTTTTTTAGGATGTTATTTGTGAGAATAGTATTCCTCCTTCCTTTGTTGCCTTGTTAAAGGAGGAATGTGATAGGTTGCCTTTGTATCTAGGCTTTTTCCTTATTAATGCATCATGCATTTCGTAAAAAAATAATAATAAGATGACCACTATAAGATTTAAGTTGGTCAGTGATTTATACCAAAATCATGCAAGCCAATCTTCATAAGGCTTTAGCAAAATGAAAAGTAGAGAAAGGAGGATCCAAAAAAAACTCAGAGCTTAGAGAGAGAATATTTGAGTTTTATTTCCTGCATAAAACATTAAAGTGTATGACTTAATCATATTACATATCCAAGGGGGAACCAAAAATTAAATATGATATAAATAAATAGATGTTCTAAATTTTATTCATAATATTTATGTTTCTTAATATTTATTTTACTAATACATTTAAATACAAAATTTATAATTATTAATTTTCTTGCATACTATAATTTTGTGGCGGTCAAGAGATGTAGAGTTTAGCGTGTAAGCTCTAGTGCCTACTTTGTATGAATATCCAGTACACATACATATAAAGAGAGAGGGGTGCCAGAATCATAAGAGGCAACATAATTTTTTATGTGAGAAACCCTAAAAATGGAGAAAAACCACAGGGCCTGGCCTAGTTGAAATGAATTCATGGGTTTTCATTGTTGATTAGAATTTATGCCCTTTCTTGAGGAAGGTGTTGGAACAATGTATAAAATATAGTGCATAGTTTAGTTTGAAAGATTCTAGTGATATGAGGGTTCTTCTGAAGAGAATGTTGGTCGTAGTTTGGCAAAGTAGGTTGGAGGGGCCATCTTAAAGTGAATAAAGTCAAAGGGATCATAGTCAATAGGCGATGGAGGTCTAAAGGATCATAGTCGATGGGTAATATGAGGTTATAGAGATCATAGTCGACAGAAAAATGAGAGGTCAGAGGGACTGTAGTTAATAGGCCACTAGAGCTCAGAGGAATAATAGCTGTCAGGTAACAGAGGTGAGATGGGTCATTATTAGTACTTGATGGACGTAGGGATTTTCAATTGATGGACGGCATAGGTCGGAGGGTGATAGGTGACTTAGTAAATGGGCGATGGAGGTTGAAGGGACTGTTGTCAGCTAGTGATAATGGTTGGAGAAACCATAATCAGCATATGATGAAGGTTGGAGGGACTGTAGTCAATGGGTGATGAAGGTTGAAGGGGCTATATTTGATGGATGAAAGAGGTAAATGTGACCATATTTGAATGGTAATGGTGGTTGAAGGGACAATAGTTAGCAGATGACGATGGTAAGATACACCATAGTCGAAGAGAGACTATGGTCGGAGTGATCTAGTGAATGGGAGAAGGAAGTCAGATGGATCAATTTTGATGTGCGATGCAGGTTGGAGGGACCTTGGTTGGTGTGTGATGATAGTGGGAGCTTGGAAATGGTCAGTGACTGAACGAAGGTTTGATGGTGGTAGACATCCTGATAGAGGTTAGGTGGTGGTCATCAAACAAACTACTTTTTGACTATAATTGGTTGATGGGTAGTGGTCCAGCGTTCGTTGGTAGACCGGCGATGGTCTAGTGATGATTGGATATAGGTGATGTTCTTATCATTATAATCACAAGGTTTCCAAAGCTGGTCTTGAATAGGACTCTAAGATCCTCAAAGCCTCAGAGCTTTCACCAATCTCTATTCATAAGGTTCAAGTACCAAGCCCCACTAATGTGAGAAATCAGGGTCTATTTATATATTTTTAAGAGTGGGATGCTTCATAGATATAGAGAAGATCTAGGATAAAATTAGAGTCGTCAATCAGACGGCTTATATTGATCCCCTCATTCATAGAGCATTTATCAAGAATTTATATGCCCAATGGATGTCAGAATTATGCGATTTTGGGGCTTTTTGGATTTGTCTCAATGAGCCGCTAAATTCGATTATAAGTATGGTATATTTTGATTTCATTTATCATCTAATTTTTTCTTTGAATATTCAAAATGTGTTTCAACCCCTGATTTGGATCCATTTGGGCTCGGATTGGATGTATTTTTATGTCGTTGGGTTCGCCTCCTCAAGAGGCTATATTTAATTATAAGTTGATAGAAATTGGAGTTTGGATGGGTGCAAATTTTACATCAAAAGTTTCCAAGTTGAATATACCTCGAGATTTATGCTAGTTCAAGGTGACTTTTGATGATGTATTAGTTGCCTCCTATTTTTGGATGTTGCATCTTACGGAGTCCAAAAATATATATGACTATTCTTTAAAGTTGTCATGCCAAAACATATTTTTTTAATAATTATGAGATGTGACTGCTTCCTAGACATCAACATGGACCTTCCATTGGGGTCATGAACTATGCAAAATATCCTAAAATATAATTTAAGCAATCCACAAAGTTGAGGTATGGATTGAAGCAATAAATATCAAATATTTATCTCTAAAATATTAAAACATGCTTGAAAGTGACTTTAGAGGCGTCATTTAGTTTGAAAGAACTAAAATTTAGTCTAGAACATCAAAAAATGGTCCCAAGGATCCTTAAAACATCTAAATTGGACTATTCAGGCAAAAATCGAGCCCAAACATACGTTGGCAACTCAACTAGTCGGCCAGCCGGTTGACTGCCACAATTTTTATTCGATTGGTGTGGGTAAGATGAACATGATTAGCGCCTCTCATATTATTTATCTATTTTTAATAATATATTGCCTTCTTAAAATTTTTAAAAAAGGAAAAGAAAAAAAATTCAGCCTAAAAAAAATTTGAAAATTTTATAGAAAAATTCAGAAAATTTTTAGAGATAGAAATTATTAAATGTATGTATTTATGCATATACTTTTTTTCCTTTTTTCATTTATTTAATAAAGGAAATAATGATTTATTGCCCTAAAAAAATTCAATAAATCTAAATAAATTAAAAAAAAAAGTAAATGATATTCCAAACTTGCCCCCTCGATATATAAATATCCCCAATGGTGGCAGGGAAAAGGCATGGTTCTTCTTAGTTGGTCCAAAGTTTCTCCCATAAATTGAGGGAGAAATGAAATGGTAAAATTTTACAGGCTGCCAATCTCTAGTAATGGTTCGGTTCTCTGCGCAGGCTCCAATCTTCCTCCTTAACATGGGAGAAAACTATCTTGGAGGATTCAAAAGATCGTTAATCTCTTGTAAAGGCTCGGTCTTCTATGCAGACTTTGGTTATAATAAGGGTGAATATTATCATGGAAGAGTATAATAATTATAAATCTTTGGTAGATGCTTGGTCCTCTACACAAGATCTAATCTTCCTTTGTAATAGGAATGAAGACTATCTTGAAGGATTCTAAAGATCATTAATCTCTGTTAAATACTTGGTCCTACACATAGGCTCCAGTCATCCTATATAATATGGGTGAAGATGAGAGGAGTCTAAAGATCGTTAATCTTTGATAAATGTCTAGTCCTCTACATAGGCTCTAGTTTTCCTCCACAATAGAGGCAAAGACTATCCAGGACTTTAAAGACTGCCAATCTCTAATAAATGCTCGATCTTCTATGTAATCTCACATATTTCTCCGATCAGGGAAATATTATTTGGCATGAGTTTCAACACTTATAGTGATAATAATCAAGATCTGATACACTTAAGCAGGTCCCTACATAAGTGTGTTGATTGTGGCAATTAGGTAAAGGTCCAATGATGACTATGATCAAGTTCCATTCTATTAAAGGTAATGTATGTCCATGCTGACGAAGGCAAACAATGATGAAATCTAATGGGAGAGGTCGAGGCAGTGCACCATGATAGTAATATAGCCTCACACTGATAATGCTAATTGATTGGAAGCCTGATAGTGATAAGAATTTGCTCTTTACTTGAAGAAGCGGTTGAAGAGAAATGCTTTAAAATATTATATGAAAGTAGTCGATGGAATATACCAAGAATGTTTGACCGAGTTTGTTTGAGCTATTATAGATTGATTGGTAGAGTAGTGATTGATGGCATTAAGTTGTATGGGGAAGGTAGAGATAAATCCATTAAAGATGTTTAAGCTATATGAGATTGTTTGTCAGAGCATTGCTCATTGATTTTAACCTATATGAAAGAAGCCGAGATAAATCCATTAAGGATGTTAGACCTATTTGAGAATTTTTCCAAAGCGTTGCTTGATGATATTAATATATATGGAAGAGGTTAAGAGAGATCCACAATAAATATCAAGTTTATTCGAGATTGTTTGTCAAAGAATTACTAGATGACTTTAACTTGTATGGAAGAGGTTGAGGGAATCCATTAAGGATGTCTGACTTATTTGAGATTTTTTTTCAAAGTATTGGTTAATGATTTAACATATATAGAAGAAACTAAATGGAATCCCCCTAGGTTCGATTATGCCATGATTGGGATGGAGAAAATTCAATATTTATTTTAAATCAAAGGTGAAGAAATGGTTTATCTTTAAAATGTTACTGCCTTTTTGAGGTTGATACTACGACCTTACCCAAGGTGTAAAAGTTCAATTGTAAACAATATATAGTTTAGGATTCACTTTAAGCCTTCTTGTATTTATGAGAAGATTTATAGTATAAGGTTACCAATAAAATATTGGAGAGAACTTCTTGACCATAATTGTATTTGAGATTGTAACTAAGGCTACCCCTAGTCAAAATTTGCTTCCTAGGGAGTTAATATTGCAATGGCTGGCACTGAGAGGAGATAGAATAATGCCAGATTGCTATGGCAATAAAGTTGTCATCAATATTGAAGGACTTCTATATGAATTGATAATAAGTCATCGTAAAGTGACTATCTTGCTTCAATTATGCCCAAGACGTTGACTTGAACTACAGCTTGAGATTGAAGCAAAAATTGCACCGAAACCAAGAATCTTTTCCCGTTAAATTAATGTAGTTATGGTTGTTATTGATGAGAGATAATCAATATTCTTTATTTTAATGATGTTGTCCTCAATATTGAAATACTTCCTTTGAGCTTTATAGTAAATCATGATAAGGGTTCAGCTTTTCTTTATCCTAGCCCATGATGTTAACAAGAATGACCTTTCAAGGTTATAGCAAAGGTCAGTTATGGTGATAGAGAGATATAGAGTTTATCATCTATAATTTTATAAATATGCAACACACATAAAGATAAAAAGATAGAGGTGCAAAATCATAAGGGTCACCGTAATTTTTACTTGAGTAACCACAAAAAGAGAGAAAAATCATGGGTTATGGCCTAATTGGAATGAATCCACTAGTGTTTATTTTTCATTGCATATGATGCTCTTCATAAGGGAAGGTGCTTGTATAATGTAGAAAATACATAACATATTACATAGTTGGGTTTAGAAGAATCTAGTGATATGTGAGTTATTCTCAAGAGAGTGTTGGTCATAGTTGGGCAATTGAGGTTGAAGCGACCATATTCAGATGATTGAGGTCAAAGGGATTGTAATCGAAGAGAATATAGACAGTGGGTGATGGAGGTAAGAGTGATCTTAGTTGATGGGTTATATGAGGTTGGAGGGACTATAGTAGATGGGTGATGGTAGGTCAGAGGGACAGTAGTTGAAGGGAAATTAGAGGTCAAAGGGATCATAGTCGACATGTGATAGATGTCAGAGGGACCATTATCAGTGATTGATGGAGGTCGAAGGAATCACAATCAACAGGCAAAAGAGGTCAGAGGGACTGTAGTTGGCAGGCGACAGACTTCTGAGGGATCGTTATCGGTCATCAACAAAGGTCGGAGGGACCACAGTTGGAGGGCAACAGTGGACATAGGGACCTTTTTTTATGGGGAATGGTGGTCAGAGGGATTGTATTCGGTGAGGGATGGAGGTCAGTGAGGCTATTGTTGGCAAGTGATAAATGTTAAAGGGACCATAGTCAGTGGTGTTAAGAGAGTTGCTAATTGCATGTTTTACATTCTTACAACTTGTATAATTTTGATGATTCCAAATATTATTGTTTTAAATTTTGTTGTCTCCTAACACTTTTTGGAAGATTTATTTTTGCTCTTGTGTGGACTAACATTTCAGAAAATTCAAACTCCAGGCTAATGAAGACTTCAAATCAAATTCAGCAAGAGATAGTTTGTAAATTGAAGCTTGTATTTTTCTTTGAATTGATTTTGAGAATGAGTGATTGTAATTGTGTAAATAAACACACACACACACACACACTTAAGGAGATCTTTAAAAATTATATTGATCATACGGGACGAACACAGTTCGTACAAGATGATCAAGTCAGTTATCTCCTCGGAAGAGCAATGGAACGAACAGGAAGCAAAGAAAATTTTTCTAAGTCCTGATTGTCCAGGACGAATTTCCTATTCATCTCAGTACAAAATGGGCTCTAGAAAATTTTTGTTAAGACGAAATTCATATTTATGATAGGATGAAATGCTCTCTAGAAAATTTTCGTCCAGTTGAACTCCAATTCGTCCTAGGACAAAATGTCCTCTGAAAAATTTTCATTCAGACGAAATCCATATTCGTGCCAGGACGAAATGAACTATGTAAAATTTTGTATGGACGAACTCATACTCGTCCCAGAAGAAAGAGCACCGACTCTTAAAAATTTGGCAACTTCCTGTAGTTTTCGGAACCGACCTATGGTATAACCATTTGTACCAGATGAACCTTGTTCGTACGGGATGATTAACGTGTACGAAGTCAATTTGTACCAATATGCATTGGGTTCATTTCCAACTAATTTAAGTAATATCATCTAGGACGATCCACGATTATACTGGACGATCCACTACTGACAGACTTGAAATTTAGCAATTTTTGGACAGTTTTTTGTGTCTTTTTTATATAAAGTCCAATATAAACTACCACTTAATCTTTTTACCTACTGATCTTCGTACCTACTGAAAGAAAAGTCAAGGATAGAGTGTGAGAGAGTGTTTGAAGGAGGATTCTTACTACTGGAGCGTGAAGGTTTCATTTGATACTCAAACGTAAGAGCCTCAACTTGTGAATTTTTATTACTTCTCTCTTTTCTCTCTTCCTTCTAGATTTCTTGTGAAGAAAATCTATAAAGGAGATTCGGTTCTCTACCGACACTTGGAGAGTGTGAACTGATGAAGGGTTCTCTGCTCATATAAGAAGAGTGTGAAAGGACAAAGAGTTCTCTGCCCACACTAGGAGAGTGTGAAAGGACGAAGGGTTCTCTGTCCACACTAGGAGAGTGTGAAAGGTTGAAGGGTTCTATGTCTACACCGGGAGAGTGTGAAAGGACGGACGGTTCTCTGCCAACACTGAGAAGAGTGTAAAAGGATGAAGATTCTCTGCCGCATCGAGTAGTGGTGGAAAAGAGTTTTGTAAAGGCTTCTCTGCCTTGTTGTAGGGGCAAAAGGAGAGTCACTAGTGGTATTAGTGCAATACTCGGATGGTGCCTCCGAGGAGTGGATGTAGGTCGTATTTGACCGAACCACTATAAATCTCGTGTCTTTTATTTTTCCGCTACTTTTATTTTTGTTTTACTATTTCTAACTTGTGATTGAAAAATCTTTTTATATAAAATTCACTAAAGTTAAAATTCTCAATTTTAAAGTTTAAAAGAGAGTAAAATTTTTAATTACCAATTCACGCCCCCCCCCCTCTCGGTTTGCCGCTAGGACATAAGCTTAGATTTAACAATCTAATTCATATTGAACAAGTTTCAACAAGTGGTATCAGAGCTTTATTTCAAAATCATAAGTTTAGACTACTTTTTGATTAACGTAGATGGCTATATTTGGAAATCGAAATACACCTGAGGGTTACTCTATAACTAGACCTCCATTGTTCTACAATATTCCTTTTAATTTTTGGAAAACACGCATGTCTACATTTTTACAGTCACTTGATTACCGTATGTGGATCTTAGTTCAGGAAGAGAATACAAAACCAACTAGACTAGTTGACGGAGTTAAAGTTGAAACACCTTTTGTGGACTGGACATTAGAAGAACATGACTTAGCACGACTAAATGCCAAATGCTTGAATAGTTTCTTTTGTGCACTTAAATCAGAAGATTATATGCAGATTTCTACTTATAAGAGTGGAAATGACATATGGGATAGACTTTGTATAACGTATGAGGGGACTAATGAGGTTAAGCAATCTAGACTTAATACCTTGTTGCATGATTATGAACTATTTCGCATGAAACCTAATGAATCCATTTCTGATATGTACACAAGATTCACACAAATAGTTACCTCTTTACATGCATTTGGTAGGGAACTAACAAATTCTGAAATGGTTAATAAGATTCTTCGTTGTTTGCCTACTACTTATGATGCTAAAATTACTATAATTACAGAGTCTAAAGATCTAAACATTTACTCTATTGACAATCTTCTTGGTTCGCTAATTGGTTACGAGCAAGGAGTTAGCTAAAGAAAGATTGATGTAGGTGAACCACGAAAGGAGAAGAACATAGCACTGAAAGTGAAGGAGTCTGAGAGTGAACACTCACAATCTGAGTATGAAGATGACATCGCATTAATGACTAGATAATTCAGAAGCTTTCTGAGGAGGAAGCAGAGCCAGTAATGGAATAGACGTAAATTCAATAGAAATGCCAAGGTTTCAAATGATGTGATTTGCTATGAATGCAGGAAACCTGGACATATTAAGACAGATTGCCCGAAACTTAAAGCCACTCCTAGCAAGGAGAAGGTCGAAGAGAAACTATTTGTGAAGAAGGGCAAGAAGAAATTCCAAAGTTCTTTTTGGGCGGACTCAGCTTCGGACTCGTTAAAGATAGAAAAGGAAGAGGAAGTCACTAATATGTTCTTAATAGCCGATAGTCTTGATCAGTCAGATCAAGAAGAGGTATGTGACTTAAGTTATGATGAACTTTTTGAAGTTTCTGAACACATGCATGATGCATATAGGAAAATGAAGAAAATACATGCTAGTCTAAGTTTAGAATTTAAAGAACTACAAAAGAATCACGAAATCCTTAAAAACGATCATGCTTTAATTGATGACAACCACATGAAATTACTTGATGAGTTTGATAACTTAAATAAAAATTATGAAAATTTAAAATCATCCTATGCATAACTTGAAAAAAATTTTAAAAATTTTAAGGATGAATCGGAGAGTAAGATTTATAGATCAAATTATACAAATTGAATTTTGGAAGATATGAATTCATTTTACAAATTAACGATAAAAGCTCTCGAGGATAATAGGATACCCCCTAAACTTGAAGATTTCACTAATCCTATTTTGTATCCTAAATTTATGTAATCCCTAAATAGACAAATGAATAGTAGTAGACTTAGGAATCCTTTTCTAAAAGTCAAATGTAACAATTGTGGATTGATTGGACACATAGCTCACACGTGTACTTTGAAGAAGAAAACTTATTTGATGTGGAAACCTAAGATACATAAACCTAGATATATCATACATGCATATCTTTATAAATTTCCAAAAGGAGAACCCAAACTTGTTTGGGTTCCCAATTCTAATGTTTGATAATCTTGCAGGGTTGCTCTCACACAAGACCTCGTGAGAGCATATGGTACCTGGACAGCTGATGTTCAAAGCATATGAGTGGAGATACTACACAATTCATATCGCTGGAAGCCAGGAGTGGAGGCAAGGTTACACTTGAGGATAACACCACAAGGAAGGTGATTGGGACAGGTATGATTGGAAATCTTAAGAATTTTTATATTGAAATGTGTTATTGGTAGAAGGCTTAAAGCATAATTTTTAAAGTATAAGCCAGCTATGTGACAAAGGATATTGTGTAAAGTTTTTTCCTACTAGCTGCATTTTAAGCCTAAATGGAAATGATGTTTTGAATGGTATAAGGGTAAATAATGTTTATATGCTAGACTTGAATTGCATTCAATCTCCTACTACATTTTGTTTAAAAACTATTTCTGATGAGTCATGGCTTTGGCATAGGAGACTTTGTCATTCTAGCATGAAAAGTCTTAGGAGGATTACCCAAAAGAATTTAATGAGAGGTATACCAAAACTAAACTTTACTAAGAACCACATTTGTGATGCATATCAATTAGGAAAACAAGTAAAGGCCTCTTTTAAGTCCAATAAGGATCTTAGAACTATTAAACTATTAGAGATTTTGCATATGGATCTTTTTGGACCAGTTGGAACTGTAAGTCTAGGAAGGAAGGTCTACAGATTTGTGATTAGGGATGATTACTCAAGATTTATATAGGCTAAATTTCTATTTCATAAGAGTGAATCATTTGAGAAATTTAGAAATGTTTTGACTTGGATTCAAAGAAAACTTGGGTGTGAAATCATGACTATACAAAGTGATTATGGAGGAGAATTTGAAAATGAAAGATTTGAGGATTTTTGTAAGGAGAAAGGAATTGATTACAATTTTTCTGCACCTAAAACCCCTCAGTAGAATGGGATAGTTGAAAGAAAAAACATAACATTAATAGAAGCCGCCCAAGCAATGTTGGCAGAATACTCACTTCCTAAATACTTTTGTGCTGAGGCGGTTAGCACTGCATGTTATGTATTCAATAGGGTGAATGTGAGATCTAAATTAAATAAAACACCCTATGAGTTGTTAAAAGGAAGAATACCTAATTTGTCTCATTTGCATATTTTTGGTTGCAAGATGTTTATACATAACAATGGAAAATCTCCCTTAGAAAAATTTGAACCAAAATTAGATGAAGAAATTTTTGTTGGATACTCAAGTGTTGAAAAATCTTATAGAGTATTCAATAGAAGAACTTTGGTAATTGAGGAGACCACACATGTTGTATTTGATGAATCTGAAAATTTGGAAGAGTCAAATGTTGTAGAAGATGAGATTGAGGATAACTCCCAAAAGATTGATAAAATAAATTTGGAATAAAATTTGGAAGAAAATATGGAAGAAAATTTGGAGATAGAAAACCTTTGCCTAGAGATTTGAGATTTTCTAAAAATCACCTAAAGGAGTTGATAATTGGTGAACCTAGTGAGGGTGTAAGGACTAGGCATGGATTAAACAAAGAAGTCAATCATTCAGCCCTTATTTCAATTGTAGAACCCACAAATATTGATCAAGCACTTTTAGAGGAGTTTTGGATTTTGGCTATGCAAGAAGAGTTAAATCAATTTGTAAGAAATAAAGTTTGGGAATTAATTACAAGGCCAAAGGATCAAAGTGTAGTTTGAACTAAGTGGGTTTTTAAAAATAAAATGAATGACTCAGGAGTAGTCATTAGAAATGAGGCTAGATTAGTTGTTAAGGGGTATAATCAGATTGAAGGAATTGATTTTGAGGAGATTTTTACCCCTGGAGCTAGACTTGAAGCAATTAGGATTTTGTTAGCCTTTGCCTGTTTTAGAGGATTTAAAATATTCCAAATGGATGTGAAAAATGTCTTTTTAAATGGGGTAATTCAAGAAGATGTTTTTGTAGAACAACCACCAGGTTTTGAAAATTCTAAATACCCAAATCATGTTTTCAAATTGAAAAAGGCATTATATGGATTGAAACAGACACCTTGGGCTTGGTATGAGAGGTTGAGCACCTTCCTACTTAAAAGATCATTTGAAAAAGGAAGTGTGGATACAACTCTCTTTTTGAAGAGATTTAAAAAGGATATACTCATTGTACAAATTTATGTGGATGACATCATGTTTGGATGTTTAAATAAAAATCTTTGTGATGATTTTTCTAAAATAATGAGTAGTAAATTTAAGATGAGTCTAATAGGAGATTTAAGTTACTTTCTAGGATTTAGCATTAAGCAAATTAAGGAAGGTATATTTATTAGTTAGTCAAAGTATGTTAAGGATATCCTCAAAAAGTATAAAATGGACAATACTAAACCTGTTAGTACACCTATGAGTTCCTCAGTTCAGTTGGATAAGGACCCTAAGGAAAAATATGTTGATCAAAAGAAATTTAGAGGGATAATTGGATCTTTACTTTACTTGACTGCTAGCCGGCTCGATATCATGTTTAGTGTTTATTTGTGTGCTAGATTTCAATCATATCCAAAAGAATCATATTTGACAGCAGTAAAAAGAATTCTAAGATATATGTTAGGAACTCAGAACTTATGAGTTTGGTATCCTAAGTTTAGCTCTTCATTTAAAATAATTGTTATTCATATTCTAATTTTGCAGGTTGTAGGGTGGATAAAAAGATCACTTCTGGAACATATCAGTTTATTGAAAATTCTTTAGTCTCTTGGTCTAGTAGAAAACAAAATTCAGTGGCCCTATCTACTGCAAAAGCTGAATACATTGCATTAGAAAGTTGTGTGGCACAAGTACTTTGGTTGAAATAACAGTTACTTGATTTAGGATTAACTATAGGCACTATTCCAATTTATTGTGATAACACTAGTGCTATTTATATTTCTAAAAATTCTATTCAACATTCAAGAATCAAACATATAGACATCAGACATCATTTCATAAGGGAATATGTATCCAAAGGAGAAGTTGAACTCACTCATATTTTACTAAAAATCAACTTGCAGACATTTTTACAAAACCTTTAGCCTTTGATACTTTCAGTGCATTAAGAACAATGCTTGGAGTAATTGATTTGAATGCTTAATTAGAATATTTTTTTGCAACATTGATATGTGTTTTCTAGTTAATGTTTTTGTGTGTTTTTATGATTTTGTTTATCTTATGTTTATGATTTTCTGTATTTGAGGTTTTATTTTTGTGATTTTATGCATTTTTTGTTGTGTTTGTGTTTTAGTTTTTTATTGAGTGCATGTTTAAAAAAAAAATTTTTTTTGAGTGACAATCGTCCGGGACGAAATTTTTTCATACGGGATGAATTGTGTAGTGTGTCAATATATCAGATTTAAATCATTTGCGTGCAGTTTTTAAGTTTTTAAATTTCACTTCGTATGTACGATCGTCACGATCGTCCAGGACGAAATTGTTTAAACGACGGGATGATTGAATGTCAGTTAAACGGATAAGGTAGTTTTTATTGCTATATTTTATACATATGAATCTTTGGTTTGTTAGGACGAACACATGGCAGTTCGATGTGGGGGACAGTTTCAACTGCCATTAAAACGTCCAGGACGAACACCTTTTCATCTGTTCGATCGTTTGGTCAAAAGTCTATACGAAAGGATGCTTCGTAAGTTGTGTGATTACGAAAAGCCTTTTTATTTTGGACTCATTCATTCATCCATTTGAAATTTTTTCGTATGGGATGAATTGAATTTTGTACAGGATGAAAATAATTTTGTCTGTACGAACAGTCATTTTTCAATAAATTGGCGGGCTTTTGAACTAAATAGTCATACTCACACATCACTTTCAAAACCTTTCTTCCTTTAGATCCTTTTCAATGGCAAGTTCAAGCAAGCGGCAAAAGATTCTAGCCAAGGGACCACCTAGAAACTCTTCCGATAACTTTCTTTCCAAAGCCAATGAAGAGTCTTTTCCCAGATTCGTGTTCGCTAAGATCACACCCTCTAGAGTTCTCCTTCAAGAATAATTAACCTTTAAGGTAATGAACTTGTTTGCCTCCAATCAGTTTGGTTTCATCCTCACACTAGTTTATCTCTACAACAAAGAAACATTTCACTATTTCTTGACAAACATGTCTTTCAACTCCGACCATTCTGTAATATGTTCCTATGTCTTTAAGAAAAAAGTTGAAATCACCAAGGCTGACCTAGGAATCTTTTAAAACTTAAGAACTAAGGGAACTAAAGCACATACCTTGACCACCACTTCTAAATTTGAATGGTATGAAATTAATACAGTGATTAAAGGAATCATTTTTAACGGGCATATGCCTAAAGTATCCGGTCTCGTTCGTAATGCTCGTATAATTCAGCATGTTCTTAGAACTTCTATAATTCCTAAAGCTTGTGATAGAATCAACATTACTCCTCTTCTTTCTATGGTAAGATTATGACTGACCAACCAATAGATGAAGCCCAACTTAATCTTGACTATCTTTATGGACTTACTGAAATTGGTCATGTTGCACATAAAGAAAAAAGAACATTGCCTTAGGACATTTAGTGGCTTACATTCTGGAGATGAAGTACAATTTAGTTCATCCTTACCAAGATTATAAAGAACCGCTCTACAACAATGATGGATCATTTAGAGTAATCTTCAATAAAGATGAACCAAGTAAAACACATGTCATTAGTGATACTGAGGAATAACATGAAGCTGCACCTGCACCTGCTAACGAACCAAATTATCAGGATTCAGTTCAAAGATTTGACCGTTTAAAGACTCACTTTGATCAAAGGTTTGATCAAATTGAAGCTTATATGCAGCAGTAGGATGTACAATACATTCAAGATATGGGGTTTATGAGGGCACAGATGAATGATATTAGTACCAACATGCTTATGATAAGTACTTATTTCAATATCTTCTATGTTGCACGTCCTCCTCCTCCAGATCAAGGACCTTCAGAATGATTTTATGTACTTGATTATGTTTTTATTTTTCTTTAAATGATGTGTTAGTATTGTCATGTGTTAGATTGTTACGTGTTTTGTTTTAGTTGTGTTGATTTTCGAGTTCTATGTCATATTGATATCATTTGTTTAGATTGTAATATCCTTTATTTTGATATCAGTATAAGTTATTTTATTTTGGCTTTAATCTTATTTTGAAATGTGTGTTAGCAAATATGACAATCTTTAAAATTGTTATCTTAAAAGTGATACAACTTGAAATGTAACTTAAAATTGAATTCATTAGAAAATCTAATTTTTCTAAATTTAAGTTTTGCTTATAACTTGATATTATTAAGATTGTCAATTTCATGTCTCTTATTAGACTACATTAATGTTTAATATTATTATTGCAATTATGATGTTTTCTTACTTTGTATTTCACTTATCAATAAATATTAATGCATGTAGAAAAATTTGAAATTTTTAATTATTGATTTTGGAAAGAATACGATTACTATTAAAAAATGTACAAATATACAAAAATCAAAAGGAATGCGCAAAGGTTCGCAATTTGAAAAAGAGGCACAAAATAAGACCACAAGTGAAAAGATGCACTAAAATGTGCCACAAATTTAAAAAAGATGTGCAAAGCGCCACATGTGATAGTTATTTCTTTCCACAATCTTTTGATCTCTTAATTCAAATTGATCTTCTATATATTTATATTTTGTATTGAAATTTGAAATATACAAATTTTATATTCATCCTTTATGCAATGATATTTTTTATCTTAGTGTCTAAATTGATTCATATTTTTTATATGTACTTTTTATTATCAATGTTATACCACTTCTTAAATCCTATGAATCATATTGATTTGCCTAATGATTTGATTTTATTTGTAAAATTTAATTCAATCACTTTCAAAGATCAATTATCACAAGATTATCATATGACTGCTTACATTTCTGGTCTTTTTCTTCTTATCTTTTTGCTGTTGTCAAAAAGGAGGAGAAAATGTTATTTGTTTGTCTCTTTTCGTAACTTGTATCTTTTTGTATCCTTGTTTGTATCGTATTTTTGTTTCGTAGTATTATTTTTGTTGCATTTTAAAATTAAAAAAAAAAAGAGAGATAAAATTGTTGTGCAAAGCCTCCTTATTTTCCAATGTTCATCAATTCAAGGGGAGTTTAGGAGATTCTTAAGATTTAAAAATTATACAAACAATAATTATTTTGTCATCATTAAAAAGGGAGAGATTGTTAAGAGAGTTACTAATTACATATTTTACATTCTTGTAACTTATATAGTTTTTATGATTCCAAATATTATTATTTTAAGTTTTTTTATCTCCTAATATTTTTTGGAAGATTTGTTTTTACTCTTGTGTGGACTAACATTTCAGGAAATTTGAACTCCAGACTAATGAAGACTTCAAATCAAATTTAGCATGAGATAGTTTGTAAATTGAAGCTTGTATTTTTCTTTGAATTGAGTTTGAGAGGGAGTAATTGTAATTGTGTAAATAAACACACACACACACACACACACACTTAAGGAGATCTTTAAAAATTATAATGATCATACGGGACGAACACAGTTCGTACGGGACGATCAAGTCAGTTATCTCCTCGGAAGAGCAATGGAACGAACAGGAAGCGTAGAAATATTTTCTAAGTCCTGATCATCCAGGATGAATTTCCTATTCGTTCCAGTATGAAATGGGCTCTAGAAAATTTTTGTTCAGACAAAATTCATATTCGTGCTAGGACGAAATGCTCTATAGAAAATTTTTTTCCAGATGAACTCCAATTCATCCCAGGATGAAATGTCCTCTGAAAAATTTTCGTTCAGACGAAATCCATATTCATGCCAGAACGAAATGTCCTCTGTAAAAATTTTGTCCGGACGAACTCATATTTGTCCCAGGATGAAGCGCACTGACTCTTAAGAATTTGACAACTTCATGCAGTTTTCGAAACCAACCTATGGTATAACCATTCATACCAGACGAACCTTGTTCGTACGGGATGATTAACGTGTACGAAGTTAGTTCTTACCAATATACATTGGGTTCATTTCCAACTGAATTAAGTAACATCGTCCGGGACGATCCACGACGTACTGGACGATCCACTGCTGACAGACTTGAATTTTAGCAGTTTTTTGATAGTTTTTTGTGTCTTTCTTATATAAAGTCCAACATAAACTGCCAATTAATCTTTTTGCCTACTGATCTTCGTGCCTACTGAAAGGAGAGACAAGGAGAGAGTGTGAGAGAGTGTTTGAAGGAGGATTCTTACTATTGGAGCGTGAAGGTTTCACTAGGTACTCAAAGGTAAGAGTCTCAACTTATGATTTTTGATTACTTCACTCTTTTCTCCCTTTTTTCTAGAATTTTTGTGAAGAATATCTGTCAAGGAGATCTGGTTCTCTGCCGACACTTGGAGAGTGTGAACAGACGAAGGGTTCTCTACCCACACTAGGAGAGTGTGAAAGGACGAAGGGTTCTCTGCCCACACTAGGAGAGTGTGAAAGGACGAAGGGTTTTCTGCCCACACTAAGAGAGTATGAACAGCCAAAGGGTTCTCTACCCACACTAGGAGAGTGTGAAAGGAAGGACGGTTCTCTGCCAAGACTGGGGATAGTGTAAAAGGATGACGGTTCTTTGCCGTACCGGGTTGTGGTGGAAAGAGTTTTTGTAAAGGCTTCTCCGCCTTACTGTGGGTGCTAAAGGAGAGTCACCAGTGGGATTAGTGCAATACTCAGAGGGTGCCTCCGGGGAGTGGATGTAGGTCTGATTTTGATCGAACCACTATAAATTTGGTGTTCTTTATTTTTTCGTTGTTTTTATTTTAATGTTTACAACTTGTGGTTGAAAAATCTATTTCTATAAAACTCACTAAACTTATTTTTCATTTCCAAATTTTAAGAGGGTAAATTTTTTTTTAATTACCAATTCATTCACCCCCCCCCCCCCCCCCCCTCTTGGTTAGCCGTGGGACATAAGCTTAGGTTTAACAACCTAATTCTTAGTGAATGAGTTTCAACAGTCATGAACTATGTAAAATATCCTAAAATATAATTTAAGCAATCCACAAAGTTGAGGTATGGATTGAAGCAATAAATATCAAATATTTTTCTCTAAAATATTAAAACATGCTTGAAAGTGACTTTAGAGGCTTCATTTGGTTTGAAAGAACTAAAATTTAGTTTGGAACATCGAAAAATGATCCGAAGGATCCTCAAAACATCTAACTTGGACTATTCAGGCCAAAATTGAGCCCAAACATAAGTTGGTGGCTCAACTAGCAAACCAGTCGGTTGCTTGCCATAATTTTTATTCGATTGGTGTGGGTAAGAGGAACATGATTAGCGCCTCTCATATTATTTATTTATTTTTAATAATATATTTCCTTTAAAAAAATTTTAAAAAAGGAAAAGAAAAAAAATTCAGCCTCAACAAATTTTGAAAATTTTATAGAAAGAAAACTTTTAGAGATAGAAATTATTAAATGTATGTATTTTTGCATATACTTTTTTCCTTTTTTCATTTATTTCATAAAGGAAATAATGATTTATTGCTCTAAAAAATTTCAAAAAATCTAAATAAATTAAAAACAATTAGCAAATGAAATTCCAAACTTGCCCCCTCCTTGACCTATAAATATCCCCAATGGTGGTGGGGAAAAGGCATGGTTCTTCTTAGCTGGTCCAAAATTTCTCCCATATATTGAGGGAGAAATGAATTGGTAAAATTTTAGAGACTGTCAATCTCTAGTAAAGGTTCGGTCCTCTACGCAGGCTCCAATCTTCCTGTTTAACATGGAGAAAACTATCTTGGAGGATTCTAAAGACCATCAATCTCTTGTAAAGGCCCGGTCCTCTATGCAGGCTCTAGTTTTTCTCTATAATAAGGGTGAAAATTATCCTGGAAGAGTCTAATAACTATCAATCTTTGGTAGATGCTCGATCCTCTACACAAGATCTAAACTTCCTTTGTAATAGGAATGAAGACTATCTTGAAGGATTCTAAAGACCATTAATCTCTGTTAAATACTTGGTCCTCTATATAGGCTTCAGTCATCGTATATAATATGGGTGAACATGAGAGGAGTCTAAAGATCGTTAATTATTGGTAAATGTCTAGTCCTCTATGTAGGCTCTTGTTTTCCTCCACAATAGAGGCAAAGACTATCTTGGAGGACTTTAAAGACTGCCAATCTCTAATAAAGGCCCGATCCTCTATGCAGGCACAATTCTTTCTCCGGTCAGGGAAATATTATTTGGCATGGGTTTCAACACTTATAGTGATAATGATCAAGATCTGATACACTTAAGTAGGTCCCTACATAAGTGTGTTGATTGTGGCAATTAGGTGAAGGTCCAATGATGACTGGGATCAAGTTGCATTCTATTAAAGGCAATGTATGTTCATGCTGACGAGGGCAAACAATGAATAATCTGATGGGAGAGGTCGAGGCAATGTACCATGATAGTAATATAGCCACACACTGATAATGCTAATTGATTGGAAGCCTGATGGTGATGAGGATCTACTCTTTCTTTGAAGAAGTGGTTGAAGAGAAATGCTTTAAAATATTACATGAAAGTGGTCGATGGAATATACCAAGAATGTTTGACTGGGTTTATTTGAGCTATTAGAGATTGATTGGTAGAGTAGTGCTTGATGGCATTAAGTTGTATAGGGAAGGTAGAGATAAATCCATTAAATATGTTTAAGCTATATGAGATTATTTGTCATAGCATTGCTCATTGATGCTAACCTATATGAAAGAAGTCGAGATCAATCCATTAAGGATGTTATACCTATTTGAGAATTTTTCCAAAGTGTTGCTTGATGATATTAATATATATGGAAGAGGTTAAGAGAGATCCACAATGAATATTAAGTCTATTCGAAATTGTTTGTCAAAGCATTACTAGATGACTGTAACTTGTGTGGTAGAGGTCGAGGGAATCCATCAAGGATGTCTGACTTATTTGAGATTTTCTGTCAAAGTGGTGGTCAATGATATTAACATATATAGAAGAAATTAAATGGAATCCTCCTAGGATCGATTATGCCATGATTGGGATGGAGAAAATTCCATATTTATTTTAAATCAAAGGTGAAGAAATGGTTTATCTTTAAACTGTTACTGCCTTTTTGAGGTTGATACTATGACCTTACCCAAGGCGTTAAAGTCCAATTGGGAACAATACATAGTTTATGATTCATTTTAATCCTTCTTGTATTTATGAGAAGATTTATAGTAGAAGGTTACCAAAAAAATTTTGGAGAGAACTTCTTGACCATAATTGTGTTTTAGATTGTAACTAAGGCTACCCCTAGTCAAAATTTGCTTCCTAGGGAGTTAATTTTGCAATGGCTAACACTAAGATTAGATAGAATAACGCCAAATTGCTATGGCAATAAAGTTGTCATCAATATTGAAGGACTTCTATAAGAATTGATAATAAGTCATCGTAAAGTGACTATCTTGCTTCAATTGTGCCCAAGACGTTGACGCGGACTACTGCTCGAGATTGAATCAAACATTGCCCCCAAACCAAGAATCATTTCCCATCAAATTAATGTAGTTTGGTTGTTATTGATGAGTGATAATCAATATTCTTTATTTTAATGAGGTTGTCCTCAATATTGAAATACTTCCTTTGTTCTTTATAGTAGATCATGATAAGGGTTCAGCTTTTCTTTATCCTAGCCCATGATGTCGACAAGAATGACCTTTCAAGGTTATAGCAAAGGTCATTTATGGTGATAGAGAGATATAGAGTTTATCATCAATACTTTTTACAAATATGTAACACATGTAAAGATAAAATAATAGAGGTGCAAAAGTCATAGGAGACACCATAATTTTTATGCGAGTAACCACAAAAAGAGAGAAAAATCATGGGTTCTGGCATAATTGGAATGAATCCAATAGTGTTTGTTTTTTATTGCATTCGATGCTCTTAATAAGGGAAGGTCCTAGTATAATGTAGAAAATACAGAGCATATGACATAGTTGGGTTTAGAAGAATCTAGTGATATGTGAGTTATTCTTAGGAGAATGTTGGTCATAGTTGGGCAAATGAGATAGAGTCGACCATATTCAGGTGATTGAGGTCAAAGGGACTGTAATCGATGGAAATATAATCAGTGGGCGATGGAGGTAAGCAGGATCGTAGTTGACGGGTTATAGGAGGTTGGAGGGACTATAGTCGATGGGCGATGGTATGTCGGAGGGACAGTAGTAGACGAGCGACTAGAGGTCGGAGGGATCGTAGTTGACATGTAATAGAGGTCAGAGGGACCATTATCAGTGATCGACGGAGGCCGAAGGAATCACAATCGGCAGGCAAAAGAGGTCAGAGGGACTGTAGTTGGCAGGCGACAGACTTCTGAGGGTTCATTATTGGTCATCAACAAAGGATAGAGGGACCATAGTTGGAGGGTGACGGTGGACATAGGGACCTTTTTCGATGGGGAATGGTGGTCAGAGGGATTGTATTTGGTGGGGGATGGAGGTCAGTGAGGCTATTATTGGCAAGTGACAAATGTCAGAGAGACCATAGTCGGTGGGGGACAAAGGTCAAAAGGGCCATAGTTGGCTTGCGATGGTGGTTAGAGTTCGGCGATGCTCGACGACTGGGCAGAGGTCTGACGGCTGTTGGTATTTGGGAAAAGGTCTTGCGGTGGTCTGCAAATGGGAGATTGTTCAACGACAATCGACGGACGGGTTGTTGTCTATGGTGGTCAGTGGTTAGGTCGTGTTCCCGTGGTGGTCGACAGAAGTTTGCGGGCAGTGGTGCTTTATTTGGACTCTAGGATCTTTGAAGACTTAGAGCTCTCTCTAATCTTTAGCCAAAAGGCCCAAGCCTCTAGCCCCCTTTCATGATGGAAGGGAGGGCATATATAAATTTTTTAAAGTGGATTACTCTGTAAATATGAAGAAGATTGAAAACAAAATTGCGGTGACCAATCAGACGACCAATATTGATCTCCTCTCAAGCATTTATATGCCCAAATAATGTTAGAATTAAGTGATCTTAGGCTTGTTGGATTCTTCTCGTCGAGCCGCTCACTTCAATTAGAAGCATGCTATGTTTTCAACTTGAATATGCCTCGAGATTTGTGCTGGATTAAGATGATTTTTGTGACATATCAAATATTAACATAATTATTATTAAATTAAATATGTTATTAAAAAAATTGAGATTAAATGTATGCATGTTAAATATAATTTTTTAAAATTCATTTTTAGTTTCTATATCAGTTTAAATAAAAAAAATTAAAACTAATTAAAATATCTAAGTCTAAACTTAATTAATATAAAATTTAATTTTATGGATTTATGTAAAATATATTTATTTGTATATATTTTAATTAAAAGAAGTTTACTTAATAATATTTTATTTTTAATAATATGACATTTTATTAATTTATATAATAATACATTAATATAATATTTTATTATTTAATTATACTTTAAATAATATCAAAATTTATGTAAAATTTTGTTAATATGTTATCATTAGATAATAATAAATTTATATGAGTTGCAAACTTAAATTCTAACCACTGTTGCAGCGACTGTTTTATTAAATTTTTAATTAATTATATATTTATTAAATATTCAACAGAATAAAAATTCAAATGTTTTAAAGAAAATGTCAAAACGTTTAGTATTCTATGTAGAAAACGTGAAAAATGTTTGGCGTTATAATGAAAATGTCAAAATATTTGACATTTTTGCTTATTTTTAAATTTTTTTCTTAATTATACTCTTTTTACATAATTAAACTTCAACTAAGCTACTTTTAAAATTTAGTCTTTTTGTGAGCATATGTGAACATTTTCTTGAGCTAACACTAATTATAATTATTTATTTATTTATTATTACTCATTTTATTTGGATATATATATATATATATATATATATATATATATATTTTTTTTTTTTTTTTTTTTTTTTGGGACATTTAGGCCATTTAAGGCAAACTCACACACACAACGCATACACATAGACTCGAACCCTGAACCTCTTAGTTGGAAACCTAAGCTCTCAACCAATAGGCCAAGGAGAGTTGTGTAGGATTTTATATTTCACCATTAACATTTTTCCTGTGAACACAACTCACCTTGGCCTGTTGGTTGAGAGCTTAGGCTTCCAACCAAGAGGTCTTGGGTTCGAGTCTTTCTGTATGCGATGTGTGTATGAGTTTGCCTTTAATGGCCTAAATGTCCCAAAAAAAAAAAACATTTTTCCTGAGCTGGCTCTTACAGATCAGAGAAATTTTCAGCTCAATTTGGCCCAACTTGACATTTTATTTTCTTTTATGCATAAAATTGTACAACATGTAGTCGTTTGATTACTAAAAAACAATTTGTTTGGTGAGCTTAGACATTTTGTGGATAAGATTGTAGTCAAAACTCCCAACTAACAAATCAAGATGAGCCACGTAATGATAATTTTGAATTGTTAAATTTAAGACTTGTCGACTAAAGTGTGTCGGCAGATGCCAAAATTAACAACTATGACAGCTGCCTATGTTCTAACAAAGCAGTTATTAATAACACATAATAATAAATTAACATTCTGCTAGAAGAATAATTTGTCAACGATGAAAGGTCAGATTTGATAAATGTCACCGAACAATTCTAATATAATTGTAAATTTTTTTATAATCCTTATTAAAAAGTAGAAGCGTTGCGAGTCTATGTGATGAAAAAAAGATGTAAACTTTTTTTAAAGAAATTTGTCACAATATGGAACTCGCATGTTAAATGACTTCTTATTTTGTGCGGACCGCAGATGGAGAGAACCGTCCGGTTTTCTCATTGTTTATAGTAAAAGCGCAGTCAAGGAACAGCTTCTACAGTGATTGCGCTTTGACTGCGCCTTTACTGTAGACAGAGAGAAAATCGGACGGTTCTCTACGTCCGGTGTCACACATAATAATACGCCCTATTAAACAACAACATGTGAGACTCACCCCTCATACCACTACCAACACAAAGTTTACTAATATATTTTTCTTGTAATTTTATCATTTTATACGGCCTATATCATTGACCTTAGTTATAAATATGGGTCACTAGTGGAGTATATGCTTAATGTAATCTTTTATTTTTTGGTAAAACATTTTCATGTTGAATATACTCTAGATTTTCTCCAAATTCCTCTTCATTTCCCATTTATATCTTAGTTTGATATTATTATCTCTCTAAAAATGTTGAATTTGGACTATAATCCAATTAATTAAAGAGTCGTTGAACTCTCATCTACCCCCCCTCTCTCTCTCTATGGCTCAATCCAAATCAATGGGTTGGTTTTAATGTCACTTCACAAAGAATATAAAATATAACAAATATTAAATCTTGGAGCGAAGAGGTGGAGAAAATTAGAGATTGCTAAAGAAACTTAACCTAAACAAAAGTCCCAAAACTTCCAACTTTTTAAGTCTGACTCACTAATGGTATCATTAGCTAAATGAAATTATTAATGTAGTTTTTAAAATACATGATTACCGATTAGATCTCTCTCTCTCTCTCTCTCTCTCTCCCTCTCTCTCCCTCCCTCTCTCTCTCTCTCTCTCATTCCTCTTTCGTGATGGTTTGATACTTCTTTATTACATGTTATGACAGAATCATGAGAGGGATATATTATGTATTTTTTTTAATAATTAAGTTGATAAAATTTTTTCTTACTAAATTTACTTGATATGTTATGTAAACCTAGAGAGCAAAAATATTATATTAGCTATTTAAAATAATTCGAACATGAGATCGAAACTGAT
Organism: Dendrobium nobile; assembly: GCA_022539455.1. Classification (NCBI taxonomy): domain Eukaryota; kingdom Viridiplantae; phylum Streptophyta; class Magnoliopsida; order Asparagales; family Orchidaceae; genus Dendrobium; species Dendrobium nobile. Next base: position 38,468,228 of record CM039724.1, read on the forward strand.
TATACAATATGGTTCATAATAACATAGATGGATTTTTCAATTAAGCTTATTAGTTTATTTTGTTAATTTTTATTTTATTTGTAAGTCATCTTAACATCACAAAGTATGAAATTACAATAATTTATAAATTAAAAAAACAGTTAAAAGTTTTGCATATAAAACTTAATTTTGCAATGACACTCGGGTTCACTTAAGCCAAGAAGGCTACCAGCATATGTTTTATTTGTGATTTTAGCTTGACATAAAGCATTTAGCTCACTCTTGCACTATCTTCATATTATATATTAGCACATAACATATTATGTTTATGATAATCCTTATAATAATTACATGCTTAAGATCGAAAGGTTAATATTTTATCTCTAAGGGGTCAACCAAGTTTTCTAGAACCCAATTGGTGTGGACACCTTCAAAGTAAAAGATTTTTTTTCTTTTTTTTTTGACCAAACCGATTAATACTCGAAGTCATAGTTAACTAGTTTTCTAGATGATATTTATTGTATTTAATTATCATGATTTTTTGGCTTCTCTTTACTTCTCCAAGTCATAGTTAACTAGTTCTCCAAACATTGTATCATTTCTGTAGCTAAGGTATTTTGGCTATATCTTTTAGTTTAATACTCTATTTTGGGTGATTTTGAACTTGTTGGAAAGATAAGAGAAAGATCTACAAATCCCTAGTTCACATATCAGACTAAGGGTTCGTTTGGGGCGGCTTTTTTATTGCTTTTTAAAATGGAGTTTTAGTACAAAAATAAAAAAATTTGTACTAAAACTCCGTTTTTGAGAGCAGTAAAAAAGCCGTCCCAAACGAAGCCTAAAACAAAATTTAGCTTTTGAAAAGTTATAACCTTTTTTTGAAAAACATATAAAGACTAATTTTATATTGTTATAAGAGAATTTTAGTCTCATACATTTTTTTTTTCATATATTTCCTTTTTTATACTTGGCACCATATATATTAGGATACTACCATCCATGTAGGGCAAGCCTCCAGATAAATAAAATGTTCTTTTTTCTTAAGCTATATGTTTGTTTGAGTTCAAAATATATATTTTTTTAAGGTGTCGTGCCGTTTCAGTAGAACTTTGAGAGGATATGTGATGCTCATATAGTGAGTGCCATCACAAATCTATCATAGGGATAAAGTAAAAAAAGTCTCAGGTATATGCAGTTCTAAACACGTCTTCAAACTCTTACTTTTGATTTCAATGATAGATGATAATCTAATGGATTTCTAGATATGGTTGTTTTGTACTTATGTGATCTTCTATAAAAATCGTTATCATACTTAATATTTTCTTGTACTCTTTATCTGTCTTGTATTTTTTATTTTTTATTCTTTATCTGTCTAGTATAAGGAGTTAAACTTTTATAGAATCTCGATCTTCCTCATCAAGAACAATTGTTATGTGACACTTTTCTTGTGTTTCTCATGGATATTTTTTTATACTATACATCTCTGTAATAATGTCGTGAGTAAATTTAGTTATTCAAAAGATTAGCATATGTATGAGTCACATTTTACATCATTTGTATTAGGTAATGGTCTATTATAATCATTTGCATACCACATCAATATTTTAGGTGTCTCGACATTTAAATAATTTTAGCTTAGTTCTTTTTGTTAAACTTTATTTTAGCAACACAATAAAAAAATTATTGTTTTAGGAAAATAACTAGGCTTATCTCTTTAGACAAATAATCCAACTTGGATAAGAACATGACTATGCCCTTTAGCTTTGGATTGTTTGAAAGTGACCATACCTTCTCAAATTGGTTTGAGTGTGACTTATTATGTTGGTTGGCTCATGGGGGCCAAATATTAGTCTTAATATATTTTTTATTATTTTCATTCTTTTCTATATATATATATATATATATATATATATAGAGGTATCATGTAGACAATTCTATGAGAGGTAGAGGAGAGAGAGAGAGAGAGAGAGAGAGAGAGAGAGAGAGAGAGAGAGAGTACACTTTTCTTTAAAATGTGACACTGTGTAAAACCATATGCTAGAGTAGGCTATTCCGAGCACATCCTACACACTTTACAAATTCAAATAGTCTCCAGACCTATTTTAACTAGGTTAGAACTAATAAAGAGTAGATTGACTATTGTAGAAGGGGTAATCCACATTGTAATGCCTTACAACATGAAACTAAAAATCCACCACAACCATGAGGATAACCACAAACATCCACTTGCACATGAGTCAAACCGTATAAATAATGATGATAAGATTCATAATTCCATCAAAATTAAAGCTCCATCTTTTGATGGAAGTCCATTTCATAAAATGTAAATAGAATGGGGATCTAAGATAAATATATATTTTAGATAAAGGAATGTTATGTTTTTAAAGATGAAACTCATATATTAAGCTCATCTATACATTCAAAATCTTAAAAGCCAATATCTAAGAAGAGGTTTAGAGCAAATGAAAACTTGGAGACAGTTAAAAACTCATTTGAGGGGAAATTATGTACCATTATAATAATATGGGCAACTATTAGATATGAGACATAGGTTAACTTAGGGTGGTATACCTATGTCGAAACATATTACTCAATCGAATGAGTATTTGACGCTTTAAGGAGTAGAGGTAGATAATATTATTTAAATACCATTATTTAGAGTAAGTTTACATAGGAATACTCAAATAGAATTAATCTTAAGAGAAGTTGATACCAAAGATTTGGTATATATGATCATGGGGATTAGGAGTGTTTCCAAAGGCCATCAATAATAAAACTTGATTCTACATCTATTACTAAATAAATATCTTTCACAACCCAACTTGATAAGATCCTTATACTAGACATGTCCTATCTTGTTGGTTTGCAACATGCAAACCTCAAGATCTAGGTTTTGAAGATTATTCAGATTTTTCATCCAACTTTAAAACAAACAACAAATCATAGAGCTGCTAACAACTATCAATATATAGAATTACCCATTCCCACTTTGGCATTACATTTACTCCTTTGCAAGTAGTGAAATGATACTTCATAGCAGATTTCCTTGTAACTCACTAAGTTCAAGGTGATTGCCTAATAAATGAATAACTACCGGATGAACGAATCATGAAACTCAAGTCAAATGAGAAGTTTATCTGGGAATTCTATTTTGTCGACATTACTTCAAGTCAGTTAACAACATCAGATGATATTTCCCAGTGCCAGATGATTGCCTGATAAATTATGATCTACCGGATGAATAAATCATAAAACTCAAGTCAAATGAGAAGTTCATCCAGGAATTCAATTTTTTGATGGTGATGCTTCCACTTGATAAGAAGAGTCAAATGATATCTCCCCAAGTCAATCCAAAATTGGTATAATATTTGTCACATCTGATCATGATGTGATGTATCACTCATACTATATGTCAAAGCCATGTACCAACAATGAAGCTAAGTATGATAATAACTGGTTTAGATTTGATAATTCCAAATTAGATCAAAGAGATCAAAATCTTTGAAGATTAGTGGCTTCTGATTAATCAAGTAGCAATAATTTACAAAGCATTGAAAGATATTTTGATTTCTTATCTATTGTATACCATGCATCTGTCAAAACAAATTTTGAATGTAACATTATACAAAATTCCCCGCAAAGAGATCTTCGATGGATGCTCTTGCTAAGTAAACTAAAGCTCTAGCATATTTTGAGGAAGATTTAATTCTGATAGAAGTGTAAGGATGAAAAGTTTTATCTCCCGTAGATTCTAGATATGTAAATAGAAAACCCCCAGCTGAGATGAAAATTGTTTTAGTGGTTGACGATGAAGTGGTGCATTGGAGAAAACCATTCATCGATAACTTGCAAGAAAACAAGCTCCCTCAAGAGAAATTATCCCTGGATCAGATCAAGAGATGATTATTATCTTATACTCTTATTATTTGCACTCTATATAGAAGATCACTCGATCAGATGTGGTTGAAGTGTCTGGATAAATAAGGTGCAAGGTTTATCTCAAATAACAGTCTCTTATTCAGAAGATCTAAAATATATAATTTCTCTATATCTCACAACATCAATTGGAGATACTTGATCTTCTAGTACCCTTAGACAAATGGATTGGTAGAGGCCTTTAATGAACTACTGGTATAGTTCTTGATAAGACCTACGATAATAAGTGTCAATGGCATGACAGGTTGGTTGATGCTTTGTGGTCATAGCAAACCACATATATAACTTCAATTTAATTTATGATATTTTCTTTAGTCATTGGTGTAGAGGTTGTTATTTATTTGGAAGTACAACTACTTTCACTCAGAGTCAAAGTAAACTACATGCTTACCTCAAAACAAATGTTAAATTTTAGTTAGAAGAGCTCGCAGGTTCTAAAGAGAAGCATCTGCAGGCTCAATTAAACCTCGAGTTATATAAAGATGAAAGGTCCAGAATTATGACAAGCAACATAATCAACAAATTAACCCCTAGTGGATTTCAAATATTCTAGTTGTAAATCCACTCATTATGTAATCGATCTCCCATCTGGGTACTGCTTTGTCTAGAAATCAATCTTCCAGTCAAAGTTTAAATTTCACCTTTCGGATAATTGATCTATCAATTAGGTTCTAAATCAGCTCATTCAGGAATCGATTTCCCGTATGATTATCTACTTTATCTAAAAATCTATCTTCTAGTCAAAGTTTAAATTTCACCTTTCTGATAATCGATCTATTGGTCAGGTTCTAAATCCTCTCATTCAGGAATCGATCTCTTGTATGGGTATCTACTTTGTCTAGAAATCAATCGTCCAGACAAACTTTGAATTTCACCTTTCTAATAATTGTTCTATCGACAAGTTCTAAATCCACTCATTCAGAAATCGATCTCCCATCTTGGTATTCAGCTTTATCTGAAAATTGATCTTCTAGTAAAAGTTTGAATTCACCTTTTCAATAATTAATCTATCGATCAAGCTCTAAATCCACTCATTTGGTAATTGATCTCCCATATAGGTATTCAGCTATGTCTAAAAATCAATCTTCCAGTCAAAGTTTGAAACTCACCTTTATGATAATCAATCAATTGGTTTGGTTCTAAATCCACTCATTTAGGAATCGATCTCCCATATGAGTATTCAATTTGTCTGGAAATTAATCTTCTAGTCAAAGTTTTCATTTCACCGTTTTGATAATTGATCTAGGTTCTAGATCCACTCATTCGGGAATCAATCTCCTGTATGGGTATTCAATGTTTTTTGGAAATTGATCTTCCGTTCAAAGTTTGAATCTCACCTTTTTTATGATTGATCTATCAGTCAGGTTCAAAATCCACTCATTTGGGAATCAATCTCCCATCTGGGTATTCAAATTTGTCTGGAAATCGATCTTCCAATAAAAATTTTAAACTCGCCTTTTCGATAATTGATCTATAGGTTAGGTTATAAATTCACTCATTCTGGAATCAATCTCCCTTCTGGGTATTCAGCTTTGTCTGGAAATTGATCTTCCAGAAAAAGTTTGAAACTCACCTTTTCGATAATCGATTTATCGGTCAAGTTCTAAATCCACTCATTTAGGAATTAATCTCCCATATGAGTATTTGCATGTATTTGCATTGTCTAGAAATCAATCTTCCAGTCAATATTTTAAATTTCACCTTTCTGATAATCATTATATTGGTCAGGTTCTAAATCTATTCATTTGAGTATCGATCTCCCATATGGGTATTCACTTTGTTTGGAAATTGATCTTCTAGTCAAAGTTTAAATTTCAACTTTCTACTAATCAATCTATCAGTTAGGTTTTAAATCTATTAATTTGGGAATCAATTTCCCATCTAAGATACCCTCCTTCAGTTGGGAATCGATATCCCATTTAAGGTTTAAATTTCCTCTATGACAATCAACCTCTTAGTTAGATCCTACATTTACTTGACAAAAATCAATCTTTCATTCAAGTTTCCATCTTTAAAACTTCATTGATTTACTTCGGTCAATAGTTACACATAGGATTTACTCTTCAAGTTCATCACACATGTTGGGAGTCCATTTGTTAACCTCATTTTTATATGAGGTAATTAGGGCTTTTAAAACTCTTGATTATACATCTAATGGTTGATATTCATCCAATTATCAATCATCTAACACTCAATCAACCTGTCACTTAATCAATCAATCAAAGTTCAAATCATCCTTTAATCCTAACACTTAATCTTTAATCATTCATGTCAAATCTCAATCACTTGTAGTTGCAGCCTCACACTACAATCACCAGGTTAGTGTACTTTCTAGCACAGTGCATTGGCAACTTCTGACCTCATGTTGAATTTCAAATCATTTCACTAGGGGCTTTATACATTAAATCTTACATCACTAGCTTTTTGTTTCAACAATTGATCAAGATGATCAATTGAGTTGACTCAAGCTAGCTTAGTTGATCATCAAACATCAATCATTTTTAAATCCATCATCAAATGAATTCTAAATCTCACTAAATTTCTCTGAACCACTCTCCTAGTGAACTTGACCTAGTTGGTCTACGCATCTGGTGACCGGGTTAATTGGACTAAACTTGGTCAAATAAAATATATTTAAACCCAATCCTTGTATATGACTCAATAAACTTATTAAACCTATCAAAACAAATTTAAAGCAAGATTTAAATATTCTCAAACATTTCTCAACTCAACCCATGGTGATTTTGACTTAGTCAAGTCCAAATACTTGGTCAAACCCAACCATGCATGGCTCCTGCACTTCATACAATGCATGTAATCACCTAAGCTCCTTATAAACTATTTAAATAAATACCATTCATTCCCTCAAATTTTCCCCACTATACTTTTACTATTTGACTAATTAAATTAAGTCAACTCAAGGCTCGGAACCATTTTTATGGTCAAACTCCTCCATTCAACTTCTTTGTTTGAAACCATCACCATCCAACCAGCAAGATATACTCTAGGCATGGTTTAGATGCCAACTCAGTAGTCCTTAACCTCTGTTGACCAGTCAAATGGTTAATGGGAGCTTAAATGAGATTGAGATGTCAACCCAACTCACCTAGATTTACTCAGGTTAAACCAGGCTCATCTAGCCTGTGGAATTAATTTTAGAATCTTCCAGGGTTGTAGCCTGTCCCAGCCTAGTGCCTGGAAAGCCCGTAGCTCAAGCACCAACCAACCTAGTGGTCCCGTACCATGTGAGAAGGAAAATCTATCCTTGCCACCTGAGCAGTACACCTCCTTGTGCTCTAACGACTAGAGCTAGTTGTCTATTATCCAGACAACCTCTCTAAGTAATCCCAGCTACTCCTTTTGGCTCCAACTCTTAGAATAGGGTGATAGGGGCAGAATAGACTCATCCTAACCTATCTATCATTCCGCTCAATCCCTAGAGCATTTTGTATTTTGTTTTTCATCCTAGATGACTCCTTTACACATTCTAGTCATATCTATTATGTTTAGAGCTCTCCGGTGATGAGAGGAGCATATAACCAAACCTAACTCCATCCTAGCAAATTTAATTCTTAATAGAGGACACTCCTAAGCACTAACTCTTCAAGGATCTTGAGCATGGAAAAACTACAAGCTCAGATCACTTGAATCCATCATTTATACCATGGTAAAACCCTAACCCTATGCAATTTTCTACGTTCTTAAATAACTTCCTAAGTGTTGCATTAATAGCTTAGAAAATACCTCCCCACTTTTCCTTAGGTTATGTAATACCACTGTTCAAATTTTCAAGTCATTTGGTTAAGTATTTTATCAAAACAAGATCAAAAATGAGTTTAGGGTTCACGGAGTTTGAACAAGGAAAATGAAATTAGGACCACCCATTCATTCTATTTGATACAGACGATCATGATTTAATTATTTTATTGATTCAATCCCATTGTTCATAACCAACGGATGGAAAAATCTCATCTGATGCTATCTGACCCATTCATTCCAAATTGTGGGGTCTCGGATGGCCGTTGGATCGTTCTGCATCCAGATACTCCTTCGGACTTGATCTCAGTTGTTAGATCAATCCTGTAGTTGATCCAATGGTTTCCATCCCTACCACGCTGGATAAGTGACCTGTGTCTCCTGACCACTACCATTCGTGTTGTCGAATCCTACTGCGCCTTTTGGAGAACCCGGGCTTGGGTCAACGCCGCTATTTGACTAATCTTTTTAAAATCTTAACATTAATTCAAAAGTGCACATAACCTCAAAAAATCATAGGAGTTTAAGTGCTTGTCCAATTTTAGAGTTCTAGAGTTCATTCTCTTTGTAATTTCGTCTACTTTATTTTAAAAAAATATATATTTTTTTATTAATATTTTATTGATTTTTTCAAATATACATAAAATCCTATTTTAATTTTAATTAAATATAGATATATTATTTTAAATTGAAACTTGGCAGAGGTATTCTATGGCTTGAATCTGATCTTCCCTAATTTTCTCAAGCCCTTTTAATGCAATATGAATTAGTTTTATGAATTTACAAAATCTAGGGAAATATGCATATTTATCAAACCATGCATAATTTTGAATTGAAATTGAATTGAGCTTGGTTTAAGGTTGTTCCCATACATCTTCAAAATGTACTCAATCCAGTTTGAAGAATTCAATCTCTTATAGTTAAACATTGTTCATAGGTCACTAAGTGACCTATCATCTTAATAATTTACTATAAATCAATCCATAGGGTATTAGGGCACTTTGCTTTGTTCATGATAGTTATGATGTGATTATAGGTAGCGTATATAATGGGTTAGAAGAACACTGATTTCAATCTGATAAGTTAGTGCCACTAAGGATAACAATTAAGTACTTGGGTCTTAGTTAATTAAGTTTAATCTAGGATGAACATCACACATCCATTTTGGATGAAATTCAAACTTAGAAAATTAGTATCATACACCTTTGATTAAATATATATTGATTTGACATTAATAGTTCATCAAATAACTATTAGATTTAGTTAATTCCTTATTAATGAAACCCTAATTTTACCTAAGTGAAATAAAATCCTTAAAAATCTAAAATCAATTTTAATCAATCCTAATCAACCTTAAATCACATATAGAAACATTTAAAATTAAAACTTAAGTTTAAATATCATCAAATTTTAATAAATCTTAATTATACCTTAATCAAGAAAATATTGAATAAATTATAATAATCTAAATAAAATTCATAAGTTAATAATTCAACTTTAAATGAAATTTTGAAATAATTTCTAATAATATTTTATTAATTATTCATTAATAACTAATTAAATTCAATTAAAAATTTAATAATTCAATAAATTTTCTAAATATTAAAATAAAATTCATAAAAATTTAAATAAATTTTGATTCATTTAAATTTAAAGTAATTTGAATATTTGATTAATTAAAATTTATTTTAATCAATTAAATGGGATAATTAATTTAGATTAAATAAATCAAAGGTCTTTAATGCATAAAGCTTGATTCCTTTTGGAGGGCTTTAGGCATTTTTATTTTAAGACCTTTAATAAACCTAAACAACAAAGAGATTCTACCATATGTTGTCTATGATTCCTTTTAGGAGGGAACTAACATATTAAATTTGGAGGATCTTTTAACATTTAATAACATATAGACCATATGTGACATACACAACTCCTTTTATAAGGTATGTCACATTGCATTTATTAGGTCCCTTTTCTCCTTCTTGATTAAAATTTTGGGGCTCTCATATGTACATCTATCTTACAAAGAAGATGGGTGTCCATTTTGAAAGCCCTAGGATATATAAATTAATAACTTCCTGCAATTAGGGGGTTATTAATCTATAAGTTCTTTAAAACTAAATCATATAACTCTAACACCTAAAATTGGAGTAATTTAAAAATCAAATACACATTACTTAAATTTTAATTAAATTCCCATTTGGACTTTAATGAATAAACCTTAATAATAAATGCAATTCAAACATAAATCCTTATAGGGCATATCAAAACAATAATTCCTTTTTCACACACTTAGATGGTTTGCTATGACAACAACTGTTAGCCTAGGCTAGGCCGATGGTTTGTTGTGGTTTGATTGCGGGTGTCTTGCCTAGAGATCACCTATGTGTGTTTACTTATTTTTTTTGCAAATCATAACATGTAAATTTACTTTTTCTATCAGTGCACTAGAGAGCGAAGTGAATAAGTGAGGGCCGTGTACTTTACTTTACTTTTCTACATATATAACAGTAGACAACACACTCATAATTACCTTCACTTTTGTGCTTTTACTTACCTGCAAAGTAGAATGTTACTAGGTGATGATGTACTTGTAAAGAATTTGTATATTTCAATTCCTAGATTACTGTATATAGATTGAGTTGTATAATTTCATGAGTTGTAAAAGAATCAAAGATAGCTTCTTATATATATATATATATACAAGTGGGGCTCTAAAAAGTATTATCATCTTTTAAGAGGAAGTTCCTTTTTGGAATTTCATAGAAGACTTAGAGCTTGAAGACCATAAGCAGTTGTATTTGGTTCTACATTTTCTTATAGGATTATAACCCAAGTTAGTTTTCGGTGGAGCCTGACCACCTTTACTTTACTTTAGACCCTGGGTTATACTTTATAAATTTTATATTAACAAAATTAGCTCTTTTATATTAATTTGTGATTTTTGTTTCATAAGAATACGTGTAGATTTTTATTTTTTTTAAGCATATTTCATTGCATTTGACTTAAATTTCTTTAATAATTTCTTGATTCCTAGGAGAGAGCTTTTTTAAATCTTGCATTCGTTGACGATTCATTATCATTAGGATATTAGCTAACAGCCCACTTTAGGCAGGTGGTAAGTCTAGATTGTATTTACCCTTCTCCTCACACTCTCTTCCATCTAATCAAGTCTAAACCTCTAAATCCATTGTCAAAACTTATAATCTAAAGCTCGAGAATAAAAATTTAATTAGCCCAAATATTTCTGTAAACTTATATTTATTTTTTATAATTATTTAGTCTACATTTTAATTGAGAGTATTCCCTTAGGAGATATAATTAACTATAGGGTCTTGCCCCCATAAGAAGTCTAAACTCAAAATAAAATAAATCATATCTTAGTTTCTTTTCTAAGGTAGAGGAAAAATCTATGAATGTAGACTTTGCCTTATCCATATTTTAAATTTAATTCCATATTCAAAAGATAGAATGATACTTGATTTGCTTTTATAACGAGCTGAATATCCTCTATATCTGATTATGGAAATGAATATATGATTTATCTTTCTAATTGGACTGATAGGAGAATATGCTTTTCATCCTTTAAGATGAATTGTTTATTCCTTATGCCACATCCGATTAGAGAAATAGATCATAGTTTTCTTTATTTCAAATTGATAGAAAAACATTAATCTACCCCTCGGGGCGGTATAATGTCTAACTATGCAGATTCAATTGAAAGAAAACTTTTAAAATACAAATAAAGAAATCGTGTGGGAATCGAAGCATTTTAAATTTAAAATTTTCTCACAAAAACACATTAAATAATTTCTCCTACTTGATCAGGAACTTCAGTCTCCTATAAAATTTCTCATCCTGCTAGCCCATCTAGCATCACTTAGCCTCTCCATTCAACAAAAAATAACTAGTGGTACCTTCCTCGGAGGAGGAAACTACATACCATTATAGTCTTCTCCTGCCTCTTTAACCAAACCATATTGCCATGGGCTCAACAGTGCTCTCAAACCTCAAAGGATCAACCTTAGAAACATTTATAGGTGATAATCTACCTCATCCGATAGAATAGCACCTCACCCATCAACAAGGCTACTAGATTGGAAATTTTTAAAACAATATCAAAACTTGCTTTAGGAGCAGTACTATATCTTGGTGTCGCCTAATTGGCACTTTATCTGTTTATCATATATGGGTCTGCCTAATCCATAGTCATAGAGAATAATTACTAGGACATACATGTGCATCAAAATAAAAGAGCAAAAAATGCACAAATAAACCCAAAACTACCTCACTAGACATAAAAATTATTTATTATAGCTCTATTTTAGAATCAATTTTCTAAAGTATAGCTTTGATATAAAAAAAGCTTGTCACAAGATAACCAAATAAGGCATATGACTGGATATGCCTTATCGTATTGGTTCGTAACATGCAAACCCTAAGATTTAAGTTTTGGAAAGTATTCAATTTTTTTGTCTAATGATAACTTAAAAAAAGAACAAACCACAAAGTTACTAATAATTATCAATATAAAAAAAAAAAAAAAACTCATCCATAAGAGTTTCTTTTTATTTATCATCAAATTGATAATACAATAAGTATACTACATTATATGGTTAGAGATCAAAATGTAGAACAAAGTAGAATATTAACTAACCATGACTGTATCAAAAGCCAAAAGAATGAAATACCTATAAAGACTTAGACTAAATCTTGATATTGCTACTCAATTGGCCCTTTTTCCTCTTTGAAACCTTGAAAATAGAAGGCAAAATAAATGTGAGCTAACATAGTTCAGCAAGCCATATTTACCAATCTAAAATTTTTAAATGAATCCATTATTTAGGATTTAATTGAATGTCAAAACAAATATAATAAATCATTATATTGAGTAAAATAATCTTATAGTTATTAGGAATTCAAATATTTATAATAGGAAAATAATTAAATAAGAACATTATATTAGATAAAATTCAAAGAATTTTGACCCTTGTGTCTCTCATCTAATATAATTTAGAAAATTCTAACCCTTACGACTCCCAATGTCCAGCAATAGAACATAGTGTGCATATAACACCAGAATATGCATTTAACATTAGAACTGAACATCCTTCATCCACACAAAAACTCCTCATAATCACACAATTCAGTTAGATGAACACATAATTCATTACAGTGCAGTAAAGGACATAAATAAGCTTACTTTAAAGTTTACCAAAATGTCCTATTGATAGGCAGCATATTACACTACTTTACAAAAATTCACTATTTTATAATATACCAAATTACTATAGATTTTTTATAGTACTATATAAAAACATTAATTATAATATAATATTATTTTTTAGTGTTAAGATTATTTTCTAATTAATTAAAATACCATAATTTCCAAAATCTCCTCTCTAAAATTTTTAGAAAAATACCTAAAGGTTCAAAATATTTTGCCTCTATAATATATTAAAAGGAAGATGCAAATTTATCCTCTTTTTTAGATTATAAAATCTAAATTAAATATAAAACTTTAACAATTTCAAAATTTTTTAAAACTCAAATAAGTAAAATGTAACCTACCTCAATCTGAGCAACTTCAGGAATTATGCTATCAGCTTAAACTGGCTCAAAGCAACCATATCTTATTGTGTCTCTTTAGAAATCTCTCTTTCTCTCTCTTTCACTCACTATCCATTAACCTAAATGATAAAATGAATAGACATCTTAGGGGAAATTGATTTTTAAATAAAGAATTTATTCTAAGAGCCATGATACCCCATAACACCCACCATGGTGCTCCATTTGGGAGCCCATAGTGCTGCAATGCCACTCCTAGCACTATCACATTAAATTGTTTTCAAAAATTTTAGAGAATTTAGCACCAGAGCCTCACTAACCCAAGTGCCGCCGCAATGCCTTAGGGGAAAATTTTAGACTTTTCCAAATATGTAAAAAGGCCCCCATGACCCATTTTAGAATACATGCACACAAAACATTCTCATATATATATAGAAGGGATCAAGTGAAAAAAAAGGCAAAAAAATCTAAATCTGGTTGGTTTAGAACTGGCTGAATGGAACATTACCTTTAAAGCTATTACAATATCAGAAAACACTATTGGTGGTGCTTCCTAAAGTTCTATCTCACTTTTTGGTTTCTCTCCACATTTACTTATACTCCCTACAACCAAATGAGAAAATATAACTAATTCTAGCTTTTGAACCTTAGGAAGGCCAGAAGATTAAATTTTTAGTACAATGAAAGGACATGGTTATGTTAAGAGAGTTGCTATTTACATGTTTTATGTTTTTGCAACTTGTATAGTTTTGATGATTCCAAATATTATTGTTTTAAGGTTTGTGTTCTCCTAACACTTTTTGAAAAAAATTGTTTTTGCTCTTGTGTGGACTAACATTTCAGGATAATCTAACTCTAGACTAATGAAGACTTCAAATCAAAATTCAGCATGAGATAGTTTGTAAATTAAAGTTTGTAATTTTTTTTGTAATTGAGTTTGAGAAAATATGATTTTAATTGAATAAGCTTAGCACACACACTTGGGGAGATCTTTAAAAATCACACTGATCGTACAGGATGAACCTTGTTCGTACGGGACGATCAAGTCAGTTAATCCCCTCGGAAGAGCAATGGAACGAACAGGAAGCGAGAACATTTTTTTAAGACCTGATCGTCTAGACGAATTTCTATTAGTGTCAAGACGAAATGCTCTCTGGAAAATTTTCATCCAGACAAACTCCTATTCATCCCAAGATGAAATGCTCTCTGGAAAATTTTTGTTCAGATGAATTTCTATTCGTGTCAGGATGAAATGCTCTCTAAAAAATTTTCATCCAGATGAACTCCCATTCGTCCCAGGATGAAATGCACTATGGAAAATTTTCGTTCAGACGAGCTCCTATTCATTCCAGGATGAAATGCTCTCTGAAAAATTTTCATCCAGATGAACTCCTATTTGTCCTAGGACAAAATGCTCTGTCCATTAAAATTTTGATAACATCCTGCAGTTTCTCAAAATTGACCCTTGATATAACTGTTCGTCCCAGGACGAACATATTTCGTACAGGACGATCCACTATGTATAGAGTTGAAAATCAGCAGATTTTGGACGGTTTTTTTGTGTCTTTCCTATATAAAGTCCAATTAAAGCTGCCTCTTAATCTTTTAGCCTATTGATCTTCATGCCAATTGAAGGGAGAGTCAAGGAGAGAGTGTGAGAGAGTGTTTGAAGGAGGATTCTTACTATTAGAGCGTGAAGGATTCACTTGGTACTCAAAGGTAAGAGTCTCCACTTGTGGTTTGTGATTACTTCACTCTTTTCTCTCGTCCTTCTAAATTTCTTGTGAGAAGATCTGTCAAGGAGATTCAGTTCTCTGCCGACACTTCGAGAGTATGAACAGATGAAGGGTTCTCTTCCTACACTTGGAGAGTGTGAACAGCCGAAGGGTTCTCTGCCCACACTTGGAGAGTGTGAAAGGACGAAGGGTTCTCTGCTCATACTTGGAGAGTGTGAAAGGACGGACGGTTCTCTGCCAACACTTGGAGAGTGTAAAAGGACAACGGTTCTCTGTCGCACCGGGTAGTGGTGGAAGAGAGTTTTTTAAAGGCTTCTCCGCCTTGCTGTGGGTGCAAAAGAAGAGTCACTAGTGATATTAGTGCAATACTCGGAGGGTGCCTCCGGGGCGTGGATGTAGGTCGTGTTTGATCGAATCACTATAAAACTTGTGTCTTTTATTTTTTCCATTGTTTTTGTTTTTACTGTTTTAACTTGTGGTTGAAAAACATTTTCTACAAAATTCACTAAAGTTATTTTTGGTATAAAATTTTTTAGAAGAGGGATAAATTTTTAATTACCAATTCACCCCCCACCCCTCTTGGTTAGCCGCTGGGACATAATCTTAGGTTTAAAACCTAATTCATATTGAACAGATTTTAACAGGTTATTTTATTGCAATATATCTCACTAGGTTAGTGTGAATCACAGAAGGAGAAATATATCCAAACCATAAAGATGGGATTGAGTCTAAAAATTTCATACTTAAGGATGAGTTAGAAGATAAATATTATGATGATGGTTATAAAAATAACTTAGAACTCCAAGATCTCATCACCATTGTTACATGCATCTTTGTATATCCTAAAGTGATAATTGGAGCCATTCAATAATCTTTGAAATGCTTATCATGATAACAAAAAGATTTAAAGATTGTGATAAATAGTGGTTATTATAAATTTGATATCTATGGATATTGCATCCCTTCACAAGTTAGTCACCATGGATCATCGGAGGCCCTACATTATATGTTGTGTTAATGACACCTCTATTCTTATTAAAAAATTATCTTTTTATACCAATTTAATTTAATTTTTATTTGGAGGTTATCCTATGTGATGTTATTCCTACACAGTAAGAAATTTTATCCTAAGTAGTAACTAGGTTTTTGATAGAGACACTATATTGATAGGAATGGCCAACATAGGTGTGTTTAACTATGATGGAAAGAAGATTACATAATACACATTGCCACCAAAAATATATCCAACTTACCATTAACGAAAAATATAAATAAGGTAAACAAAAAGAAAAGGACTTGCAAGTATTATCACATAGAGGAAGGAAGAGAGTGTTTCCTAATTGATCTATCACATGGGTTGTGTAATTTACAAGTCTAGCTTATGGATTCTAAATTAATCATTCCTTCAACATTTGAAACTATACTACTTGCATTTAACGATGTATTTAAAGATGGTTAACTAAATAGTTTATGGAATTGATTTAGTCCTACGAGTTACATTACAAAATTTGCCTCAAAATAGGATTACTCCCATTGAGCATTATAAGTTTGCTATATAAGTTTAAGAGTTATTGGAAAATGTGTCACCATAAAAAGTCTTAGTCTATTTGATATTCTTACACTTATTACCCCTATGAATAGGCATCAATAGTAATGTAATCAATAAAATAATAATAAAGTATAGGTTTCCCTTTCTAAGATTAAATGACCTATTGGATCACATGATTGATGAAATAATCTTTCTAAAATAGATAAAACAAGCGGATAACATCGTATTATGAAAATGTTAAGCGATTAGTGTAAAAATAATATACAAATCTATAAATGACATTTATAAGTTGCTTATTACGATAACTATGACAAGTAAGACTCCAATTTTAATTTTTTTTTCTTGGGTAATTCATAGTATTACATTATGGCATCCTAATATTTAGTGAAACTCTAGGGCATCACCATAAACACCATTGAAGAGTTTTCTTTACAATTATAAAGCATTATTTATTTACCAATATTAGAAGTGTTCTTTTGTCAAAAATCATGTGAGCTTTTGGGTTTTATAGTCTCCAAGAATGGAATATCAATCAACTCTAAAAATTTGAAAACTATTAAAGAGTTTCTAACCCTATAATTTCTAAGGCTTTAAAAAATCAAAGAAGGTAAGACCCAAGCACTAATATTAATGTTAACTAATTTCTTTAGTATTTTTTAAGTGTCATGTGATGCTTTAGAAGTATGTATATAAGGCATCTTACACTAAAATGGAAAATTTATAGTCTTTTATGGCAAAAACTTAAATGAGTTAAAAAAAAAATTAATATATGATAAAGAGTTCTAAGCTTAGGTTCAAGATCAAGGCATTATAGGCATTACCTATTGCCCATGAATTTACCTTATATTGATATTATGTGGAAATTAGAATCTTAAGCTCATGAAGAAAATTGAGCCCTTAGCATGCTAAGTGGTTAGCATTCATTTAGAGTTATACATTTATCCATAAGAATAAACCTGAAGTAGAAAAAAAAGTAGCTGATCTTTTTAATCTATGAGTTGTACTTTTATTCACCTTAACTGTGTTGACTTCATTTTTATATGAGGTCATAAATTCTAATACAAATCTCTTTTTGATAATCTAAGAGCTAATAATTATCCACCTATCTGTCTTATATATCCCATCCAAAATCCAATCCAAATCCCTGATCAAATCCAGTTCAATTTCTAATTCTAGGTCCTAGATTAATTTTCAATCAAGTTTAAATCATGTTCAATCAATCTAGACCCTTCATGTGATAAAGATTGATATAAAAAATCCACTACACTTAACCAAGTTTAAAATCCAATCTAAACCCTAGATTCCTAAGTTCAAATTCAAGGCAAAAAGCATAAGTCCAGAAACCATTTCTAAGTGAATTTTTATCACCTAGAAATCCAATAAAATGGCCTCTGATTTGGGCTATTTCAATTGAATCTTGCTTAGATATGTCTCTAAGATCAACTCACCAAATTTGAACCCATTCTAATGTCTCTAATCCAAAAACTAAATCTATTCCAAAGGTTGTAAAATCTTCAAATATTTATGACTTATGACACTGGACTTGTTACCTTATGGAATTTGACTTTAGAACTCCCCCAAAAGCCTCTAGCCACTTCGATCTCCTCTATTATGACCTGTTGACTAATAAACTATATTTTTATGAACCCAATTTGACCTAAGATTGATTGGAGGTCAAAATGACCATAATGCCTTTGAGGGGATTTTTGGACTTTTGGCCAAAACTCAACATGGTTCAATCTCTTACACCCTTAAAATCTCTTCCATTGAATCCAAAATATCATTTGGGATCCATTGGACCAAAACTCAAGCTTTGGATTGACTAGGTTACCAAGTCTACTATGGTTAACCAAATTACCCTATAAGGGTTCAAATAGCCATTTTTGACCAAATGACCCCACCAGCCCATGGGATCACCTCCATTGGTCTTCAAACATCAAACAAAACCTGTTGGACCCAAACCTAGATCCTAGATCAACTTGAATGACTAAGTCAACCTAAGTTGACCAAATAAGCCCTTAAGGGTCCAAATAGTCAATTTGACTTAAATGACCTTCCCAAACCTTCAATCCAGCCCTAGTGAACTCCTTCAATCATTTCAAACTTGTTGTGTCCATCCCCTGCCCTTGGGTCAACCTCGTTGACCAAGTCAATCAAGGTTGACCATATCAATTATATGCTTTATGTTTATTTAGTTCAATCTCAAATCAACTCCAAACATAGTCAAACTTCTTTGAACACCTCTCTCAATTATTTGGAATTGATTGGACATGTTGACCCAATTAATAGTTTACTTGGTCAACTTAGTCAAAGTCTGGTCAAATTAGTCTTGGTTGGGCCAATTCTCCCATTCATTCAAACATGGCCCATCTAAACCTCACCAAACATTCAAACTTGTTTCGCTCTATGGCTTAAGAATGTCTTAATCATAGGTGACCCGAAACCCCTTGACTTTGACCAAGTCTACATTAAGCTCTTGGTCAAACCTTTATGTGCTTTCATTCAGGCATTGACTCTAACTCCTATGGTCCCTCCCACTTGACTCAACAACACATACACTACCTCTAATTCACATCATCAGTCAACAAAACCCTTTAACTGGTCAAATAGTCAACATAAGCATTTAAATCGCTCTTTGGAATGGTCAACCTTTCTTTTTTTTTCTTCAACTACATTAACTCCAAACTATGAACTCCCCTCAATCAGCTTCCCACACCTCTTCCCTGCCACCTCAACCTCCTTTGACCAGTTGACTAGTCAAAGAAGTTAATCCATGCTCAAACACCTCCAAATGGTCTAATGGCTACTCTAATCATTTTCTCCCAAGTTTAGGCTACTGGGAGGAAACCATTTAGAGGCTAAAGCTCTCCTGAAGGCTCCTTAACCAAGCCAAGTGCCTAGTTTATCCTTAAGAGGCAATGTGGTCCCCACATACATTAGAGCATCCAATGGAAATGAGGTCATCCTAGTCTTTCCCTCTGCCACCCAATGGCCTGGGGCATGTGGCAAGGATGCACGAGAGGTCTTTGATTGATCAGGACCACCCATTTGCCTCCAAGAGGTTTGAATAGGGCAAAACCCCCACATAAGCTCACATTCATCTTCACACACTATCTCTCTTCTTAAACCATCCTAGACTCTAGCCCCTATTCATTTGAGCTCTAGTCCCACCATCAAAGTCCCACCGTCAAAGTCCTGCCAGTCGTGATATCTCTGGTGAACCAAAGCTTAACTCTATCCAAGGAATCTAGCTCATTATCCAGACATCACTATCTTAAGGAGTCTTCTACAAACTTGAGTGTGGACATACTGCAAATTAGGAGATTCAAATATTATTAAAATCCACTTGTAAAATATCTTAAAAGCTCAAACCCTATGTCACACACTTAAGATCAAATAGCTTTTTAATAAGTGATTATTAAACTCTAAGGTTAAGCCTCCATGATTTCTATTCATGAGTGTTATTTAGGTTTAAAATTTCATTGCATTTAATTCATCCGATCAAGAGAATGAGGCAAAATAGTGTTTTTTGGGTGCTTTTGAAGACTGTTAAGTGAAAGTTTTCTAAGTAGTTGATCACGTGATCATTTATCGAAATCAAGCTATTCCGTGGTTTTGATTAGGCATGCATTCGATCCAGCGATTAATCTCTTATCCGGTGCGATCCTTACCATCCAATCAAAATTACGCTAACGAACAACTTTACAAAGTAGTTTATAGTAGATTCTTGAATTCAAGGAGTGAGACGATCTGGTATGGCGGGGGGTGGCCGAAGGTCACTTCCTCGCTCCGGCGGGGGAGGTGGAGATGGTTCAGGTGGACATGGTAATTCGGATCGAACATGTTCTGGTGTTGGTTCGGGTGGTGGATCAAAAGGCGGTAAGAAGGCTGGAGAAGGATCTCCGATCAAACCATCTTCGGGCCGATCGAAGAGTGGCATTCCGAATGGCTCAAAACCCTGTTCAGAAGGGAAGATTAGCCGTCAAACATTAGAGAAACATGTTTCTTGGGAAAGAAAGACAGTGGCTCCGGCGAATCCAGACGATGATACGTTAATGGAGGTTGATCGAGCAAGAAGTGATGATAGAGATGAACAGAAACTCAAAAATTTGGAAGATATAAGATTGAATGGAAGCAAAGATACAGGTGAAGATGTAATGTTGGATGTTGCAGGAGTGAAAGCTCTGGATTCGGTTGGGGTTGGAAACCTATGCTCGGGAAATTGCTGCAGATCGTGAAGAACAACAGACAGAGGGAATTAATGTCAAGTTGAAAGGAGCTCAACAACCTAATGCCTAGAAGAGGCCAGACCACATCAAAATCCAAAATATGGTTGACCGTTCTTTGATCTCCAAAGATGGTGTTACAGTGGATCTTAATATGGATGTGGTGCGGCACAATATTCAAAAACTGGAAAGTACGGTAGTTAGAAAAATTATTGGCAAACGATTACCTTTTTTTGTGTAAAACTCTGAGGTGAAACGTCAATGGGGAAGGTTTGGAGATTATCAGTTATCTACTATTGGTATAGACTGTTTTGCTTGTACATTCATTTCAATGGAAGCCAGAGATGCTGTTCTTTGTAGAGGACCATGGTTCTTTGGGGGCAACATTGTCGGACTTGATAGATGGACTCCGCAATTCTCTCCTGAATCTATGAACGGTTTATCATCCCCGGTGTGGATTAGAATTCCTCAGTTACCTCTGCAATATTGGGATCTTGAAAATATATCAAGAATTGCTGCTATGATTGGAAATCCTCTTTGGATAGATGCTCAAACTGGTGCGGAAGGACGTAGAGAATATGCTCGTGTTTGTGTCAGAATAGATTTGGCTAAAAGAATACATACAGGTGTCTGGATTAATGGGATTAATGGCCGATTCTTCCAAAGGGTGGAATATGAAGGGTTGATGTTGTCTTGCTTTCAATGCGGTAAATTGGGCACATAAAAGAGAATTGCCTATATAATTCTAGTACAACCAAGAATGAATCTAAAATGGGAAGGAATGATATGTTGGTCAATGAAAATTGCAGTCTTACTCAGCAAAATGTCCAAAGGGGAAATCAAATAAGTTCCAATGCTACTTGGAGGGAGGCTGGACCTTCTCATGAACCCGTGAGGAGTACGGAGGAAGTCTAGCTCTAAGAAGGTTAATGTTGCTGAACAGAAAGATGAGGAGAATGAAAGTAGTTTTGGACCATGGAATTTGGTTCCTCCTCGTAGGAGGAGGAATAATAAACAACAAATCAAGATAAATAATGTTGAGGACAAGGCGAATGGAAGGGATCTTCCCATAAACACTAAGTCTCTGGAGATTCCTGAGCAGAATTCCGTTAGGAAGAAGGAGGCTTTTTTGCCGGATTGGCGGGAGAGATGGAATGGGGTTCAGCAAAAAATGATATTCAAGGCAAAGGGTAAGCCATCGATGACCAGGAAGCATATTCAACCGCAAAATGCTAGAGATTCATAGCAGCTTGAGTCACGTGAACAATTGCCGAGGAAGCGGAGTAAAGAGATTGATGAAAGAGATGGCGGCGGGGACGCCTCCCCTTTGTTGATTAATGTCTAGCATCTTAATGTGGAATTGCCGAGGTGCTCGCAAGGCGGCGGCGGGCAACTATTTAAGGCAGCTGATAGGAGAATACAACATTGGTGTTGTTGGTTTATTTGAAACCAAAATTGAAAATTTCAGCAAAGAAGATATTGACAAGTTGATAGGAAGGAACTGGGATTTCGACTATCAACCATCCAGAGGTAACTCAGGTGATATTATTCTGTTCTGGAGATGGGACTTGGTACAATTTCAAGTTGTGTTTAAATCAGATCAATGTATTATGGGTCAAATACAAGCGGATAATATGGAAGTATTTGAAATTGCAGCTATTTATGCCAATAATGATAGGAATGTCAGGAAAAAGCTTTGGGAAGACATTTATGTCTTTCATAATGCAGGAATTGCTTTGGTGGCCGGGGGTGATTTTAATTGTATACTGTCACAATCAGAAAAGAAAGGAGGCAAGCCGTTCCAGTACTCTCTTGCTGCTAGAGAGATGGAAGAATTTATGACGGGTAATGATCTTATTGATCCAGGTTTTATTGGACCGAAGTTCACTTGGTCTAATAATAAAGATAACATAAGTAAAATTTGGGTGAGGCTGGATCGGTTTTTGATCAACTCAATGTCACTGGACAAATATCAAGAATTAAATGTGAGACATTTAACCCGATTGGCTTCGGATCATTGTCCAATTTTATGTACTTTCCAAGGTACTACCCGAAGACATTTCTCTAGTTGGTACAAGTTTGAAGACGTATGGATTACATACCCTATGGCATGGAAACTTGTGGATGAAAAATGGAAGGTGCTGGACCAAGGAGATGAAGCAACCAAACTTCAAAAGAAGTGTAAAAGAATGTTGAGAGCTCTTTTCTTTTGGAGCAGAAATAAATTAAAAGTCTTATCCAAGTTGAGAGAAGATCTTCAAGTGGAAATTGATGAATTGCAGGAGCTAGAATGCTCTAACCGTGGATTGACGCTGGAGGACACTGAGGTACTTAAAAAGAAGATTAAATTGTTAAATGTGACAATTGCTCGGATCATGGGGTGGTGGAAGCAAAGAGCAAAAATCAGGTGGACTGAGGAAGGCGACGGCAATACACATTTCTTTCACTCCATGGCATCGACACGCAAACGTATGAATAGAATTCAGGAGATGAAACTTCCTAATGATGAGAAGACGCAAGATAGTGATGAAATCTTCAGCTGTATTTTTGATTTTTTTCAAAAATAAATGGAGGGAAAAGCATATTGAAACAGCAAATTGGCCTATGTTAGCAGATAAAAGAGAGGTAGTCTCTCAATTTCACAATTTTTTGGATGGCAATGTAACTGATGATGAAATCTGGGCGGTAGTGAAATCACTTGGGACTAATCGAGCTCCGGACAGAGACGGGATCACGACCTCCTTCTTTCAAAATTTCTGGAGTATTGTAGGTCAACAGGTGATCGCAGCATGCCTGGAATTCTTTAATTCAGGTATCATGAGGGAGGATTGGAAGGAGACGGTTATTATCCTTCTTCATAAGGTAAATAAACCGGATCATCCATCTAAACTGAGGCCGATTAGTTTATGTCAGACCATTTATAAGGTGGTTGCCAAGATTTTAGTTAATAGATTAAAAGGAATATTGCCAAAGATAATATCCGAAGAGCAAGCAGCATTCGTGCATGGAAGGTCTATTTCAGCCCATTGTCTGCTTGCTAATGAACTTATGAATAAGTTTAAAGTTTCTAAATCTACTAAGGGGTTCATGGCAATCAAGATTGACATGGAACAAGCGTATGATAGAATGTGTTAGAGAACGCTTGAAATTGTTTTGGAAAGAATGGGATTCCCGGAGAAATTCTCAAAATGGGTGTTAAACTGCATCAGCTTCCCATGGTTCTCCCTGCTGATTAATGGGAAACTCACGGAATGGATTAATGCACAATGCGGCTTCCGCCAAGGCTGTCCACTATCGCCTTACCTCTTCATTTTATGCTCGGAGCTTCTTTCTCAAGCTTTTCATCAAAGAGATGTAGATGGGGGAGTGCCAATTTCTAGGGGAGGACCGAAGGTGTCACATTTATTATACGCTGACGATATTTTAATATTTGCAGGTACATCGAAGAAGGAATAAAAAATTGTTCATTATATTGTTCGAGACTACTGCTTATGGACCGGCCAAAGTATCAACCATAGTAAATCTATGATCTTGTTCAGCAAGGCTACGCCGTTGTTGAAGAAGAATGAGATCTCCAGGGAGCTTGGGCTTCGGAAAGTTGATGAGATGGATTATCTGGGAACTAAATAGGCTATCAGAAGACTAATTAAGAGTGACTTCTCCAAATTGCTACAGAACATAAGAGCTTCAGTTAGGACGTGGGGAATAAGGCATCTGTCCCTAGCAGGCTGTATAACTTTGATTAACTCATCTTTGATTCCTGTTGTTATGTACGTGATGACTAATACTCTTATTACCAAAGCTGTTCTTGAGGAGGTGGAGAAAATTTGCAGGAGTTTTATTTGGGATAAGGATGCAAAGAACAGAGGAATGCACTCTATGTCTTGGAAGAGAGTTTGTAAGCCAAAAGACTGTGGGGGTCTCGGGTTCCATGCCACTTCGAAATGGATAGGACCACTCAGAGCAAAGATTGCGTGGGAATTTATCTCCAAAATGGATACACTTTTTCACAAATGTATTAGTGCTAAGTATGGTTGTACCCCTTGGGAGCAAAAGCAAAAAAGGAGTGACTCTGGTTGTTGGAAAATTATTTGTGAAGGAGCTAGAAGTATTATGGACTGCACCCGTTGGAGAATTAAAGATGGTACACATGTGAATATTCTATCCCAGGTTTGGATTTGGGACCGTGCTCTTGCGGATTGGCCGTCATTCTTCAATGGTGAAAGCTTGGAAAATCTTAAAGTTGCTAAATTCATTACAGCAGACGGTGACTGGGATAGACAGAAGATTGAAAACTGCTTTGGAATTGAGCTTGTGGATCTGATATGTTCTATACCTATTTATAGAGAAGAGGTGGAGGACCGATTGGAACTTATCAAGAAACCTTTTGGAACTACAATTACTGCCTTGGCTTACAATAGACTATTTACGGCTGAAGGTGATCCAATCACAGATGTTTATAGACTTAAATTACATCCACGAGAAAGGGTCTTTTGGTGGAGGGTCTATCAAGGAATCATCCCCACTAATGTTTGGTTGAATGTGAGGGGACTTCAGGATACGATGGAATGTCCTATGGGATGTAACATGATTGAAGATCAAGATCATATTACTACTACCTGTAAACAGCTGAAGGATATGTTGGACGTTCTCAGTTCTTGGGGTTTTCCTACTCCGAGATTCAGTACATTGGATGAGTTTAAAATGATGCTAAAGGAATATGATAATACTAAAGATATATGGCCAATGGTGTACTGTTATTCCACTTATCAATGCTGGAGAAATAGAAATGCAAAGAAACATAGCAGACCAACGTGAATAGTGAAAGTTTTGGCAGCTAGTGTTATGGAAGCAATCAACCGCAATTCTCTTCTTGGCTACTCGGAGCACTAGGAGACCTCTCAACCCTATGGGTTGTTCTCACCGTCAGCTTGGTGTCCCCGCGCAATCCCCCCCCCCCCCCCCCCCCCCCCCCCCCCCCCCCCCCGAAATGGTTGAAGATTAATGTGGATGGTGCTTTGTTAGCTAATAATGCGGCAGGTGTTGGAATTGTAGTTCGAAATGAGCTAGGTAAGCCACTCCTAGCTGCAGGATGGTCTTTTCATCATTGGGATAGTAATGTAGTGGAATTGGAAGCCATGAAATCCATTCGGTTGGTGGTAGAAGATTGGATGTTGGAAGCTCTTGGAGTAATACTAGAAGGGGACAACTTGGCAATTGTTGAATTTATGCAAAAATTTAACAATCAGCAAATATGGAGGATTCGGCCTAAGGAATGCAACAATTTTGAGTGGTTACAATTTTTTCATAGAATACAATTTTTACATACCTACAGAAGAAAGAATAAAGCAGCCCATTACTGTGCCAATTTGGCAACTAAGTGGAGCTTCCTTTGGAATGTTTTAGATAGAAATTTTTCTATTTTACCTCAAGAATTTATTTCAATTCTTGAGTGTGATAGCTGTTTTTCTCATGCTTAGTTTTGGCCGAATTGCTTTGTACCTTTTTTATTACTTTTAAATGAATGCAATATTTGCAAGTTTTCAAAAAAAAAATCAAAATTACGCTAGATCAGACAAAATCTGAGAACTGCTGACTCAGATTAGTGACACCCGATACCTGTGGTTTTGATACAACGGCCCAGATGTTGCCGCGTTTGCCTCTCGACCCCACGGTTCTGATTCGAAGATCGAGATAGTGTCATGTAGCCCACCGCCATCATCGAATTCATTTTAATTAATATTAATTATATTAAAATCCTTTTTTATTAATAGAATTTAATTTAATTATTAAAAATTAAGCATAAACCCAAAAAAATTAATGTAATATATCATTTTTCTAAGAAAATTAAATCGTTCAATAATTTAAAATTAATATTAAATTAAAATACTTTAAATATTTTAAGTTATTTTAATTATTAAATATTTGATATTCTTAATTAATATTTAACTAAGAATAATTAAAATATTTTCTAAAATTAATTGTTTATTTTAAAATATTTTAAAAGTTTAAATAAAATATTTAAAATATTTATTTTTAAAATAATAATAATTTAAAAAAATTTCTTTAAATATTTTAAATAACTTCAATCTTCTAATATTTAATTAATATAAAAATTAATATTAACTTAATTATTTAAAAAAATCAAAAATTCTATTTTAAATTATTTAAATAAATTATAAACATATTTTAAGTATTTTAAAATATTTAACATAATTTAAGTAATTTATATTATTTAAATTCTTACGTAATAAATTAGTGTTTAATTTATTAAATATTTTGAATTATATTATTTAAATAATGTTAAATTAATTAATTATCAAAATATTTAATCAATATTTAATTAAAAGTAAATGCAAATAATTTTAAAAAAATTTATTTTAAATTGTTTTAAGATCCAGAAAACATCTTAGATTTAATTTATCTTATTTCAAAAATTATTTTGAATATTAGTTAAGTTTAAATTATTTTAAATAAGTTAGTAAACCTAAAACATCAAAAATTTAAAACAAATTCAAATAAAATCAAAAGAATTACATATAATACCTTAACATTTTTAAGAGTTGTAAATATTTTAATTTAAAATTAATTTCAATATTAAATATTTATTATATTTTAAAAGATTTTAGATATCTTTAAAACTTCAATATTTATTTATTATTTAAGTAAATAATAACTCAAATGATTTTAAAATTTGAGAAAAAAATTATTTTATTCTAAATTATCTCAGATTTTAAATCATTTCTGTAAAAAATTCATTTTTGGATTACTTTTAATATTCATCTTAAAATCCATGAATTTCAAATATTATATGTACATATATTTTGACTTATTTTTTTTTTAAAAAAAATTCAGTGCTTTGAGAAGGGATTTGAAATTTTAAACATAGGTTACTTTGAGTGATTAGATTCAATGGGGGATGATTAGTGAATAATTATTCTAGTTATTCACTAATCAATTTATTAAATACTCGTATTATTATTGTCTTTTGCACATGTAGGTTGCACTTGCACTTAGCCTATGCTCTCCTAGTTTTACGGACTTGATAGTGATTATTTTTTTATTTATATGTGTTTCTTTAAGGGTTAGAAATATTTATTACAAACCTATTTAACTTAGTGACACATTAAAGACAAAAATTAAGGACATGCCTTAGGAAATTTAAGTTAATTTTAGTAAATAAAATATAGATCAAATAGGAACAAAATTTTAAACACTTAAACTTTGTGACATCACTAACTTTAAGGAAATTTTCTACTGGGTTTGAAAATCACTAAGCCACCTAGGTAATTAACTTAAGATTAAACCTTTAATTAAGCCTTAAAAATTCTAAAAATTCCAAGAAAGTCTAATTAAATTAAAAAATCATAAATAATATCTTTAACAGGCCAAAATTCAACCTTTAATCAATGAAAAAAAAAACCCATCAGATCACCCTTAATATAACTTTAATTTAAAAATTGGTAATTAACTAAAAATATTTTAAAATTCCAAAAACAAATTCTAATCTCTTGGAAACTCCCTCTTTGATCATTTCGAATCTTTGGAGGTGATTCCAAGGAATTTGTGATTGGTTTGGATCAAAATCTAAAAGTCCCCTTTTATTAAATAATTTTAAAATTCCAAAAATACCCTAACTTTTAAAAAATTATAAGTAATTTTAGAAAATTCCAAATTGATCAAAATTAGTGTCATTCCACTCTAATTAAAATCCAATTTTTTCTGAAAATGTCAAACCTCCTAAATTAAGCCAAAGTTAAAAAGTCAACTTTCTAGTCAATCTTAGTTCAAAATTATATCTAAACTTCAAAAAATCATAACTTAATATAAAAGATCCCAATGTGAGTAAAATAATAGTCTAATTACTCTCATTAAGGTTTAGTATTTAAAAAAAAAAACTAAAAATTTGAAAATTATTTTTATTTTAAAACTCAACTTTTAGCCCCTTAATTAATGAAACTAAAGAATTTCAAAAAAAATTCTAAAAATTCAAAATCACTTAAAATTCATGAAAACTCTAATTCAATCATTCAAATTAGAAATCAACACCCTTAATTAAAATTCATTAATGCTTAATGTCCAGCTAATCAAATTAACTTAATCAACCCTGATTCATACTAGGTAATCCTAGTCTACGAGGATATTAACTTAGCCCCAAGAAAAGTTAAATAGACTTCACGGTCTTGATGAGTAACAAATGTAATAATCATTTAACAATTAAAACATACCTTAATTAAGCTTTAACACATTAATATTTAAATTGTAATCAATTTCCCCCCTCGACCTTTAACGAACTCAAATATTATAACTTCAATGAACTACCAAGCTTAGAATCTATCCCAGCCACATAGCATTTAGCACACACCTTAGATGGTTTGTTAGGATAACTAACTGTAGTCTAGGCTAGGCGGGTGTTTACATTTATTTCTATATGTCAGGCTTTCCAAATTTTCATTGTATATTATGATTAAAAATTGATTAGTGTGAGTGCTTATTTACTTTTACTGTACTCTGTGGATTGATGTGATGGGCATTAGATTACTACTAGGTTAGGAATGATTTGGTTGCTCATATGATTTTTTGTAGGTGGCTACACTTGTATAAGGTAATAAAATGGGGCTAAATTGATAATAAATATAATTGTTATATATGCTTCAACAACTTAGACCCTAAATAAATAAGAGTGTAACTAAGTGTTTTTATTCATTTAATTCAAAGCATATGTATAACTACTTGGGACCGATTTGATTTTAAATATTTTGGATAACCTTGCAGGAGAGTCCAAATTTTTTACTTTTATGTTGATGTAATTTGATTATGTATCGAGTTGTAAAAGTGCCTTTGAGTTAGGATACATATGTTAGAATAATTAAATATATTAATTATGCGAGACGTCGCAATAATTATTTAAGAATATATATTTAATTATATAAACCATTATATGGCCCATATATTTGAATTATTGCAATTTAATTATTCATGTTTAAATCCTATTGGTCAAGAAAAGATAATTTGATCATTCGTTTATGGACCGTTTGATCAAATAACTCCTATGAGCAGTTATTATAAATAACTCCTTTGAGTTATTATAAAATAACTCCTATGAGTTATAACTCATATGAGCGTTTATTGTAAAATAACTCCTATGAGTTATTTTAAGAGTTATTGTAAAATAACTCTCATGAGGGGTTATTATGTATGAAATAACTATTGGTCCTCTCTCTCTCATAAGGAGGAGTTATCTTGCTCCATAGATGATGAACTCATGATAGAAGAAAGTGAAGGGAGAAAGGAGAGAAACCGTAGTTCGAAATTCAATGAATTCAAAATGAATCAAGGTATGTTTTTCTTACGATTCATGATTGTGAAAATCATCTTGTTTAAGATCTTGTGGATTTGAGACTTATGTAAATTCAAGTTTTCGTTTCGATTTCTTTTACATAAATTATGATGCGAGTTTATGTAAAGAGTTAGAGAACTCCATTAAGTCTTACATGTGGTATCAGAGCATGGTTGAAAACTAGTGATTTTCTATTTAAGTTTTTTTTCTTTAATTTCTTCGATGATTCTTTCTAATGAAATCGAATTCATATTATTTGTTATCGATTTCAATTATTGAATCATATTTTGTCACGATTAATTCATGACAAATTAATTATATTTCTATTTTACTTTTGAAAATAATTTATGTTATTTATTTCATTATGAATGGATTTGTCATATGAAAGTTAATGACGTAAATCCATTTTTCTGCATTTAAAGAAATTTTGTTTGTATATGTGATTGTATACATTAAATATTTTCTTTATGTATTTCATTTATTTGAAATAATCATCATCATAATTATTTAATTTGATATTTTTATCAAGCATAGTTTGTTAATCACCAAAGTGGTCAAACTAGAAAGTTTTCATAAATATCAATTAGATAATATTTAATTACTCGTGAGTATGCAATGCTATTAACAGAATGACATAATGTTTTATAAAATTTTTATCACGAGTAATTAACATTCAAATTGCTACAAAATATTTAAGAATCGCCCAAAGGTTGATTAGTCATTTTGTACTATTGGATATAAATGTGATAAATTATCATACTTAATTAAATATATTTAGTATATCCAAAGATAGCAAATATATTTAATTGGAGTATGTATAATTATCAATTATGATATTTTTATTTAAGCATCAATTATGATTATCATTGTATATTGTAGTATCACCCAAAGGAGAACTTCAATATACATTTTATTGATTAATGAAATGTTATCTGAATCTGTTTTATGTTTTAAATTTAATTTTTAAATCATCGATATGTGAGAGTCTTGTATTTTATTTTGCAGCATCTAATTCTGTAATTCTTCATTCGCAAGCTTCATCTATTATAAAGTTCAATGGGCTTAATTATTCTGAATGGAGTGAACAAATCCAGTTTCATTTAGATGTTTTGGATCTGGATTTTGCACTACTTAATGATAAGCCTACTGCTCTTACTGATATAAGCAGTGCTGAAGAAAGATCTTTTCATGAAGCTTGGGAAAGATCAAATAGATTAAGCCTAATGTTTATGCGGATGACTGTAGCAAACATTATTAAGCCAACACTTCCAATAACAGATAATGCTAAAGAATTTATGAAGTCTGTGGAGAATATTTCTCAATCTGACTCTGCTGATAAGTCACGTGCTGGAACTTTAATGGGTATGTTAACCACCATGAAATTTGATGGTTCTCGTACTATTTATGAGCACATTACAGAAATGACTAATATAGCAGCAAGATTGAATACTATGGGAATGAAAGTGAGTGAAAGCTTCCTTGTACAGTTTATTATAAACTCATTGCCTCCTGAATATGGTCCATTCCAAATTAATTATAATACTATTAAAGATAAATGGAATGTGACTGAATTATAGAGTATGCTTATTCAGGAGGAATCAAGGCTTAAGAAACAAGGAATTCACTCAATTAATCTCATAGATCAACCAGATTTTAAAAGAAAATCAGGAAAGAAAAATCCAAAGGGCAATAAAGGACACCTAAAGCTTAACGTGTCATCTGTCCAAATCCAAAAGAAGGAACCAAAGAATGATAGATGTCATTTCTGTCACAAGCGTGGACACTATCAGAAAGATTGCCTGAAATGTAAGGCTTGGTTTGAAAAGAAAGGTAAGCCTAGTGCTTTTGTATGTTTCGAATCAAATTTGGCTGAGGTTCCTTATAATACTTGGTGGATTGATTCTGGTTGCACCACTCATGTTTCAAATGTGATGCAGGGATTTCTTACGACCCAAACCATAAAGCCAAATGAAAAGTTTGTCTTTATGGGAAATAGAGTCAAAGCTCAAGTTGAAGCCATTGGAACATATCGTTTGATTTTAGATACTATACATCATTTAGATCTTTTTCAAACTCTTTATGTACCTTCTGTTTCTAGAAATTTAGTTTCTTTATCGAAACTTGATACAGCTGGTTTTTGTTTTAAGTTTGGAAGTGGATGTTTCAGTTTATTTAAGTGTAATCAACTTATTGGTTCTGGTATGCTTTGCGATGGTTTATATAAATTAAAACTTGATAATTTATTTGCTGAGACTTTATTAACCTTGCATCATAATGTTGGAACAAAACGTGGTTTAATGAATGAAAATTCTGCTTACTTGTGGCATAAACGTTTGGGTCATATATCCAAAGAAAGAATACAAAGATTAGTGAGGAATGAAATCCTTCCTGATTTGGATTTCACTGATCTTGGTATTTGTGTGGATTGTATTAAAGGAAAATTTACTAAACACACAATTAAGAAAGCAGCCACAAGAAGCACACAGCTTCTTGAAATCATACACACTGATATATGTGGACCTTTTGATGTGCCTTCATTTAGTGGTCAAAAATATTTTATTACCTTTATTGATGATTTTTCACGTTATGGTTATATCTATTTATTGCATGAAAAATCTCAATCAGTAGACGTCCTTGAGGTGTTTATTAATGAGGTTGAGAGGCAATTAGATAGAAAAGTGAAAATCATAAGGTCTGATAGAGGTGGTGAATTTTATGGAAGGTTTGATGAATCTGGACAATGTCCTGGTCCATTTGCTAAATTTCTTGAAAGGCGTGGCATTTGTGCTCAATACACAATGCCTAGCACACCACAACAAAATGGTGTTGCAGAAAGACGCAATCGTACTTTAATGGATATGGTTAGATGTATGTTAAGTTATTCTTCTTTACCCTTATCTTTGTGGATGCATGCTTTAAAAACCGCTATGTATTTGTTAAACAGGGTTCCTAATAAGGCAGTTTCAAAGACCCCTTTTGAACTGTGGACAAGAAGAAAACCTAGTTTAAAGCACCTGCATGTTTGGGGTTGCCCAGCGGAAATAAAAATTTATAATTCACATGAAAGAAAACTAGATTCAAGAACAACCAGTGGTTTTTTCATTGGTTATCCAGAAAAATCTAAAGGGTATAGATTTTATTGTCCTAATCATAGTACGAAAATTGTTGAAACTGGAAATGATAGGTTCATTGAAAATGATGAAATTAGTGGGAGTATAGAACCTCGTAATGTAGAGGTTAAAGAAGTTGGGGTGAAAATTCCTTTGCCCATCACTTCTAGTAAAGTTGTTATTCCTACTATTGTTGAAAAGTTTGACAATATACAGGATGAGCAAATGAATGATTATACATCCCAAAATGAAATTGTCACCAATGAACCTATAATTGATGAACCACAAGAAATAGCATTAAGAAGATCTACTAGAGTTAAAAGATCTGCTATTTCGAATGATTATATGGTTTATCTTCAAGAGTCAGATTTTGACTTAGGAATTGATGATGATCCAGTTTCGTTTTCACAAGTCATAGAAAGCATAAATTCTAATAAGTGGTTAGATGCCATGAAAGAAGAGTTAAAATCAATGGATCATAATAAAGTTTGGGACATCGTTGAATTGCCTGAAGGTTCCAAAAGAGTTGGGTGTAAGTGGGTCTTTAAGACCAAACGTGACTCAAAAGGCAATATTGAACGATATAAGGCTAGACTTGTTGCCAAAGGTTTTACTCAGAAAAATGGTGTTGACTACAAAGAGACCTTCGCTCCAGTTTCTAAGAAGGACTCATTAAGAATTATTATGGCGATAGTAGCTCATTATGACTTAGAGTTACATCAAATGGATATGAAAACAGCCTTTCTTAACGGAGATTTAGAGGAAGAAGTTTATATGGATCAGCCTGAAGGGTTTTCAGTTGAAGGAAAGGAACACATGGTGTGTAAACTTAAGAAATCAATATACGGACTTAAACAAGCTTCCCGACAATGGTATATCAAGTTTAATAATATCATCACTTCTTTTGGATTTAAAGAAATTACTGTTGATCGGTGTATATATCTAAAGATCAGTGGGAGCAAGTTTATAATTTTGATTTTGTATGTTGATGATATTTTGCTTGCTACTAATGATCTTGGTTTATTATATGAAACTAAGAAATTTCTCTCAAATAACTTTGAAATGAAAGATATGGGTGAGGCATCCTATGTGATAGGAATTGAAATATTCCGTGATAGATCACAAGGAATATTAGGATTGTCTCAGAAAGCATATATTAATAAAGTTCTTGAGAGATTTAAGATGGAAAATTGTTCAGCAAGCATTGTTCTAATTCAAAAAGGAGATAAATTGAGCCTTATGCAATGCCCAAAGAATGAATTAGAACATAAAGAAATGGAACAAATTCCTTATGCATCTATTGTTGGAAGTTTAATGTATGCTCAGACTTGTACTAGACCAGATATAAGTTCTGCTGTTGGAATGTTGGGTAGATATCAAAGTAATCCAGGGCTTGATCATTGGAAAGCTGCAAAGAAAGTTTTACGATATCTACAAGGAACAAAGGAATACATGCTCACTTTTAGAAGATCTGATCACCTTGAGGTGATTGGATATTCAGATTCAGATTTTGCTGGATGTTTGGATTCTAGAAAATCCACATTTGGATATGTGTTTCTCTTAAGTGGAGGAGCAGTATCTTGGAAGAGTGCGAAGCAGTCCGTCATTGTTGCATCCACAATGGAAGCTGAATTTGTGGCATGTTTTGAGGCCACAATTCAAGGATTATGGCTGCGGAATTTTATTTCAGGACTTGGGAGTTGTTGACAGTATTGCCAAGCCGCTGAAAATTTATTGTGATAATTCCGCAGCAGTCTTCTTTTCTAAAAACGACAAGTATTCAAAGGGTGCTAAACATATGGAATTAAAATACTTTGCCGTTAAAGAAGAAGTTCAGAAACAAAGAGTATCATTTGAGCACATTAGCACCAATTTTATGATTGCGGATCCATTAACTAAAGGGTTGCCACCAAAAACATTTCATGAACATGTTGTTAGGATGGGCATTACTGAAAATCCTTATTAAAATTATGTTTATTTGCTCTTTATATTTTTGATACTTTGAGCTCTTTTAGTTTGTATCTGATAATTAGTGTATCCTGTTTATTATGATGTGTACACATAAATGTTTATGTGAATATTAATGGGATTTGTCTTTATAAAGACATTATTGATGGACCATTATGTGTGTATCTTATTATGCTTCATATTAAGTATAAGATTAATATCGTGATACATGGAAGGAAATGCATCGAACTAATGGTGTATGACCGCCATGATTCGTATTAATTTTGTACTTAACAATGAATTTATGATTTGACCAATTTAAGAAAAAAAAAGATTTATATATTGCGCTTATGTTAATTAAATTATTAATTGAATAATTTCATATGGGCCAAGTGGGAGAATGTTAGAATAATTAATTATATTAATTATGCGAGACGTCGCAATAATTATTTAAGAATATATATTTAATTATATAAACCATTATGTGGCCCATATATTTGAATTATTGTAATTTAATTATTCATGTTTAAATCCTATTGGTAAAGAAAAGATAATTTGATCATTCGTTTATGGACCGTTTGATCAAATAACTCCTATGAGCAATTATTATAAATAACTCCTTTGAGTTATTATAAAATAACTCCTATGAGTTATAACTCATATGAGCGTTTATTATAAAATAACTCCTATGAGTTATTTTAAGAGTTATTGTAAAATAACTCTCATGAGGGGTTATTATGTATGAAATAACTATTGGTCCTCTCTCTCTCTCATAAGGAGGAGTTATCTTGCTCCATAGATGATGAACTCATGATAGAAGAAAGTGAAGGGAGAAGGGAGAGAAACCGTAGTTCGAAATTCAACGAATTCAAAATGAATCAAGGTATGTTTTTCTTACAATTCATGATTGTGAAAATCATCTTGTTTAAGATCTTGTGGATTTGAGACTTATGTAAATTCAAGTTTTCGTTTCGATTTCTTTTACATAAATTATGATGCGAGTTTATGTAAAGAGTTAGAGAACTCCATTAAGTCTTACAACATATATCCAAAGTTGGATTCTAAGGATGAAAGGACATCCCTAGGGGAGGGTCCTTTTCCATTTAGAAGCTCAAATTTGGATCATTTCACTACCTAACGTGAAAAGAATAACCTCCCATTTGGGGGAAGAGTTTCCATTTTCACTTGGGTATCCAGACACAATGAGTACAAGGAACCTGAAGAAGAGGTGAATAAGGAGTTGAATATAAAGAGTATCCCACTCAAAGTCAACTTATGTCGATCTTAGGACAAGAATTTGGGTT
Organism: Dendrobium nobile; assembly: GCA_022539455.1. Classification (NCBI taxonomy): domain Eukaryota; kingdom Viridiplantae; phylum Streptophyta; class Magnoliopsida; order Asparagales; family Orchidaceae; genus Dendrobium; species Dendrobium nobile. The sequence goes on from CM039724.1 coordinate 38,504,676, forward strand.
TAAGCCACTTTAGTCTATATAATTTTGGGTTATAATAAATAGAAAGTTTGCCTATGTATAATTATTTAATTAATTTGATTTTTTAATGTGTTTGATTTGATTTGATTGTGTATAGGTTGTCTACTTTTTTAATTTTTTTTACGATTTGCATGTCATTTTTATTTTAGCCTGGATTTGATCGGAGGCTCGTCAGGGCACACATAAAAATTTTTTACACAAAATGAAAATTTAAAATTTAAGACTAACATAAAAACTCTAATGTTCTAAGAAGTAAGCTCGGGACCGCCGGGAGTCCGTATAAGCATATTTTACCTAATATTCCTTATCACGTAACTCTCCTCTTATGGGTTATGGCAAACCACCAGGCCTTTGAGGGTACAGATCCTTCAAGGGGATGTTGTGTAATCTCTATGAAAAAATATTTTTAAGCCTTTTTCAAAAACTACTACATATCCATTTTATGCATTTAATCAAGTCAATCAGCATGCATTGCTTTAGAAATCAATTTAAAAATATGTCTTAAAATTTAATTCCATATGACTTAAGCATTCTAACCCAATATAACAAAATGGACCAATTAGGATCAACTTTAGTGTCGCTCCAAATTCTCAAAAACTTTAATTACGACATCCCTACCACTCTTTTATTAATGACCGACTCATGGATTTTAAATTTGACTAGGTGGTTACCTGGCTCGTTAATCTAGGCTCGGGTAAGTCTAGATTTTATATTGCATTAGTTAGATTCAGGTTATTATGATTTAGTTCCCAATTTATATTTAGGTTATGGGGAAAATTTTGAATAATAAGACCCGAACCTCTCAGAATATAATCTCAAATTTTTAAAAAATCAATCAACCCAAAATAAAGATTTTCTCAATCTAAAATTTAAAGCTCAACACTTATATTATGTTGGGACGCTTTTGAATGATTTTAAAATTTGAAAGTCTCCCCTACCTCTCTTCCGTTGATTCCAGAAATAAGTGCTCCAAATTGATCTCATCTTAGTTGACATTCCAAATTCATCCTCTTTGATTCAAATCCTTCAAATCTATAAATAGAACTTCTTCTATTATTTCAATTGAGAGAATTCATAAGAAATTCAACCTCACTACGATGTAATTCACTATGAGGGCTTGCACTTAAAGGAGATTTAGGACCAAATTCAATTTAAAAAAAATTAATTTTTAATACTCAATTAATCTTCTTTGGAAAAATTAAAATCAATGACGATAATTATTATCATGTCATCGATGATAGATGATATATCCTTCCCCTAAGAAGATATATCATTTATCATCATAATTTTGAATATGAAATTAATGATCACCCGTAAAAATTATAGTGCTTAAATATTGATAGATTGTCATTTTGAACCTTCAGAGTCATTTATAATTCTTCTCTGAATTCAACTACTATTATAAAGATGGAACTTTTAGTTTCATTATCTAAACCCATTAAGAAATGACATCTTTGCCTCTTGGGGTGATATATAGTTCATAATGATGTGTACGATTTTGAGACTGAAATCTTGAATTAAAATTCTCAATAAAAACTAAGCACTTTCAAAAACCACTTTCAATACCTAAACAAACTCTATTACTAGTTCTATAAATTATTTTGGCTATACCCTAATTGTTCTATCTGTAGCACCAATCATAAGAATCTCTTTCAAGACCCAACCAATTATGCATATGATTATAATCTTGAAGATGGTTACCTTTTTAGAGGAGAGTACTCATTTTCCCAAAGTATTTGCTTTGAAACTTTCTCATATGAAATTATATGATGGTTGTTTAGCTGGTAGCTTCCTTAGTGATAAGATAATTAAATCCATAAATGATATATTTTATTTGTTATGACTAAAGTGAAGTGTTGTTAGGATTATCATCAGGAGTGAGTCTATTTCAAACTTCCATTAATGCCTTATAGGTGAAATTACCAAATGCTTGGATTTTCTTTTTACAAGAGTTGAATATGTATATAATAGATTGATAAATATGTCAATAAGACTTAGTCTACTTGAGGCATGTCATAGTTATAGACCCCATAGTTTAGTAGATTTACAACATATTCATTTGCATACATAAACCTCTATTTTTTCTTATGCATTTACATAGCATATCCATGACATGCATAAGAATACTAAAGAGAAAATAAAATAAAATAAAAAATGTATAAAACAAAATTTGATGTATATAATAAAATATAGAGTTTTTTTTTAAAGAGGAATATGTCATGAACTATGTGAGGCTTGAAAGATTTCTAGTTAGAACCATTCCAATGTTAAATGCTTTGGGTGCTAATCCATTTCAAATCTTAAAAAAGATTTAATTAAATATTTATGTATTGGATCTACCTAACGAATATGGTATTTGTAATACTTTTAACATCTCAAACTTTATAATATAGAAAGAACCATTTATGATATCCAGTGAGCCCTATGATCCTTTATCCCCACCCCTTGAGGGTGAGATCGACTAACCCAACATGGTAAAGAGAGTGAATAGATTGAACATATCCTAGATGACAAGATAATTATCACCATAAGCCACAATAATTGAAGGTATCTTGTATGGTAAAAGATTGGCCAGACATAAAAGACACATGCATTAGCTGAGAGGAACTTCAAAAAATCAATCGAGGATTGGTTGAGGAATATCAAGATGACTCCAACTTTTACACATGAAAGCCAAGTTCTCCTCATATTAGTAGAGTTAGTATAGATACCTTCAAAGTTAAATATTTTCAATGTACTAATCTAATTCTTGTGCTCATATTCAATTAAATTATATTCGACATGATTGACACTTTATATTAGTTTGCTTCTAAGTGACATTTAATGTGATTCACCAAGTTTGACATAGGGTCAAGGGTTGACTCCATTGAGTTCAAATTGTTCATATGAACTCAATGGAAGTAGTTTCAAATACAGAGGAGTTAATTGGTTTGAAATTGACATTTGAATTCTTTAGAGGCATTATGGTCAACAATGGTTGACTTGGTCAACCAGGTCAAACCAAAGGGTGGGTTTTAGTCCAATGTGTCCCTAATGATATTTATGATTCATTGGGATATGTTTCAAAGGTTGATAAGGTTGAGCTATGTTAAATTTTGGGTTAAATTCCAAAATCTTTCTTAAAGGGTATTTTGGTCATTTTGACCCTTGGTAAACTCTAGGTCAAATTTGGTTGAGCAAAGTGCAGTTTATTTGTCAACATGTCAGAAGGAAGACTATGGACATGGATGAAAGCTTTGATAAAGGCCCAAGGGTTGTTAGTTTCCACTTAGTTACAAGTCTAGTGGTATAGATCATAAATATTAGAAGATTTTTGTAGTCTTTGGAAATCAATTCAATTTCCTAAGCTAGAAAACTCAGATTGAGCTCAAATTTAGCGGGTTGATCTTTAGATACATGTCTAAATAATATGTAATTGATATATAATGATTCAGAGGTCAATTGATTGGATTTCAAGGTAACTGAAAAAAGACCTAAAAGGGATTACATGCGTCATCTTCTCAGCCCCTTCCATGATGGATTTATTATGAATAACTCTTATCATGGTAGTCTTATCCTCTTCCTCATGGATCTTTTGTTTATAACAATAAAACAAATTCAACAAATATAAAATCATACAATTCTTTATTTTGTTGGCTAGGGGATGAGGAGGTTTCTACGGATAGGGTTTGAGTCTTATGAATTTTGGATTCAATAGTTTCTCATTTTTAAGCCATATTCGAATATTATTCGGATCTTATTCGAACCTAATTCAAAAATTAGCTCAATATTCAATGATTGTTTAAAATATTTGCATTAAAAATATTTTGTTTGTTGTCCTTCTAGGCTTGGAGTAAGAACGACATATACAAATATATATAATCGAATACATAACATACCTAACCTTGAATTGTTCATCGGAGGCGGAGACAAAAAATGTACCTTAGCCCAATCACCTGTGCTCTTAGATCGCAATAGATAAAAATTATATTTTTATATGAAATAAACTTTCAAGTATATTTCTTTAATAAATCTCTAATAAATATGGAGCATTTTTTAGTCCCCTTGGAAGGAATAATTATTACGTCCAGTCAAATCCGAACGTATCTGAATATATACCAAGTAATACCGAGTGCCAATACTGAGTTTTCAGGTGACGTGGCGCATGGTTATTGGTCTATGAACGCATTCGGTAACCGGACGTAATAATTGCTCCCTTGGAAGACTGCCCTGTCTCATGCCTCCAAGACCTCCAAGACCCAGAAATTTTTATGCTCCACAGCTCATAATTTTAAATATTCTATTCAACTCTCTATTGCTTCTATGTTCAAATTTTCCATGCTTTGGGACCCTATTTCTAATGGATGTTCTTTATCCGATATTACTACTTGGAATGGCTTATCTCATATATCGGTGGATGATTCAATTTCTAATGGGCAGTGGCTTATCCCGGCTAATTTTCCTGAAAGCTTACGGGTGGCTTCCACAATGTCAAAATCATGGAGCAAGCAGCTTTGGCTTTGGATGGCTCTACGCATCCCACTTTTAAGCAACTCACTGATCTTTTTCACTCGAATCTAGAGAAAGTCTACTAGTTTCAGTATATTTAGCACAAAAAGGGATCTCTTAAATTTGCATGTTACTCTTGGATGGCAATTCTTGAAAAATTAAAGTGTGCGGATTTACTCATTAGGAAAGGCATTTCGGTTTCTCCTTCTCGTTCCTTCTATCATAGCTCACTGGAAACTTGCCATCACCTGTTTTTTGAATGCGATTTCTCTTTTATGGTATTGAGGGATTTGTTGCTGATCTTTAGCTCTTTCTACATCCATCCAAACATTATACAAGCTTTTGATTTTCTGGATTATGGAAGCCATTACTACTCTTTGGAGAAAAACTTTTGTTTCTTTTTGATTAGCTGCACTGTTTATCATTTATGAAGGGAAAGAAACAATCCTCGTTCCTCCAATATTTGGACCAGTCCTTCTCTATTATCCACGCTATTAATACGGCTGTTAGATTCAAAGTGAGAAGACGGAAATATTATAATAAGCTTAAAGATGGTTTTGCTGACATCCTGTAACTTCTCCCCTGATGTTTTGTCCACTGGACAATGATGAACCAGGCCGTTTTTTGGGTGTCTGTCACCAGTTTTTTCGATTTGCTTTCCTTGTGGGATGGCCTTGTGCTTACCGATATTAGTCTTGGCAGGCTTGTGGCAACCGCTGGTTAGTTGTGTTGCTATTGTCTTAAGCTTTTTTTCTGAGCTCTTGATGTTTTGCTCGGTTTCGTGAGTCCTGTTTTTGATCTTTTCGCCATTTTTGTTTATCTTGGGGTTTGCATGTTTTGTTTGTTCTTCTTTTGGTTTTCCAGATTTTTCTTTTGCTTTCACTTGTAACTCCCTTTAGATTAATACATGGGCTATTGCCCCAAAATTTTCAAAATAAAAAAAGAGCATTTTTGGCAGATTTCTGTTTATGTCAAATTTCTCAAACTTAAGTACAAGGCAAATAAAATTACATTTTTGCCCCCACATAAGCTACACAATACCAAACTACCGCTTGCGCTCTACCCGAAGAAGGAAACTGCAGGGTACATGGTACATACACAATATACAAGTGCAGAGATCTCGGAACCCATTAAGAAGATAAATGAAATTGGCCAAACATGGGCGAAGGATACCAGTATAATTTTTTAGAAGAGCAGGATCAGCTTGAAAGAATCCTACTGAATTCAGGCCGAAAATTTCACCGGCTAATAGACAGCAATCTCGCCGGAAGCGCGAATAGACCGGCAGATCTCCAGAATCAATCGCCGCTCAAAATCGCCCGTTTCCAACTTAACCGGATGGGCCTTAGGGATCCGCCGGTTTATTAAAACCTCTCCCCCCATCCCGCCCGACAGACCCGATCCTTTACCGGCTAGCCCGAGCATGGAATCCACATATGCATCTCTGAGCCGGGCCAGGAGCCGGACAGGCGAAAGCATCTTCGACCGAATCCCAAAGACCCGGCGTAGCCTGAAGGACCGGCTGAGACCGGAGCCTGCTGAGACCCGGTGACCTCCGCCGAGCTTGGCCACCTTTACCTTCCTCCTCTTACCTGCTTCCAGACGCTCATATCGTCGACGGCGCCAGTAAGATCGCACTGCTCTGCAGAACTGGATCGGGAAAGCCTCCATAGATCTGTATCTTCTCTCTAGAAGTTTGGTGGAGATATATTGGCCTAAGGTTTCTATATATATGTATATACGGTGGCTGTGATTTCAGTCAACAAAGAAGGTAAGAAGTAACCAATTTCGTGGAGAACATGGAGGCATGGAACATGGCTTCAAAGTCAAATTTTGATTATCTGGTCCTGAATATTGATTGGGGTTGCCATTGACGAGGCTTCTGGAAGTGTTTGGTCATGTGTGGTTATGAATTGCGCGACGCGTGGCCAAGATAGGTGTTTGGCTAATAATTGAATGGTGGTAGGTGCTTGGAAAAAAAAATCGGTAAAGATATGCAAAATGACTCATCAGAAACGTTGAGGAATGCTATGTGCTCTATTTTTAGTCTTAAGATAATCTTTATCATACTAATTAAGTGGCAAGTAGTTAATGAGGACTTACTTTTATGTTAATTAATAGTTAATCTTTTGAGGTTAATAGTTAGTAGGTAGATTTATATTAAAGTAATTGTAATAATCATTAAAGTTAAATTAAAATAATTATTACATATCATTTTAGATATTAAAGATTTATTTTAATATATTTAATGAGTGCAAATCTAATTCATTTTATTAAATTGATTTATATTTATTTATTTAATAAATTAAATTTATTGTTCATTAACTATTCTAAAATAACTAAACTTTATGCATTAACTATTCTGAAATGTGCTCCACACCCCAAATGATGCAATTAATTAGGAATTATATTTTTGTTTTATAGTTTTGCATATTTTTTCTAATTACTATCAAATATAAGAAAAATAAACGATTGTTCTTTTTACATTAATAAATTATAAAATTTAATTTTAATTAATGAATTATTTCTTTAATTTTTATAAGGTATTTATTCTGTTAAATTTATTATTTTTAAAATAATATTAAATATTATTCTTATAAATATATATTTTATTGTAATAAAATATACTAAATTATTTCAATTTATAATTTATTTCTTTAATTTTTATTAGGTATTTATTAAGCTAAATTTATTATTTCTATATGGTATAGTTAAACTTATTCTAAATAATACATTTTATAGTATTAATTCTATAAATTTTCTACATATTATATTAAATATAATATAAATAAAAAAAATTAAATATTCTACTAATTAGCATGTTAGGTAGAAAACATATTAAATTTGATTTTCTTAAAGAGCTAAATGTCATTGTGTTTTCTTAGAAAATGCAAATGAATTTTGGTTTTCAAAGAAAACTAAAACAATATTGCATTTTCAGATTTCGGGTTTGATCATTCTTAAATTGACCCGACACGGGACTATAGAGCGCGCGGGTGCGCACGGGCGAGTGGATGCATGCGGACAGTAGGTGCATGCGGGCAGGCGGGAATGGGCATGTACGGGGGTAGCCTCGGGCGTGCGGGCGGTGGGCTGGAAGGTGCAATCACGCATGTAGTTGCACAGGCAGGGCAAGAGCAGCCGCGGGCGATTCACGGGCAACCATGGCAGGTTCGCCGGCAGCTCATTTTAAATGGGTTTTTGGGTTGACCTGGCAACCCGTTGGGTCAACCCAAACCCGACCCATTTTTAAACGGGTCGAATCCTGGAACCCAAATCCGACCATTTTGAAATAGGGTCGGGTCAAATCCAAAATTTTTGGGTCGAATTCGAGTCAGATTTTTGTGTCGTGTTAAATATTGACACCCCTAATCATATTTAAGATTTCGCATAGAATTCTTCATCACAATAATGATTCATTTATTTTTGTATTGTAATTTTTGTCTCTATAAAATTTTTATCTTTCATAGGGATATATATTTGAAGAATAATTTCCATATCATAATGCATCTAGATCTTTGAGTTAGAAGCTTCACAAATTGACTTTAAGATTATTTGAACTTTGTCTTGAATAAAATTATAATCTCAATGATGTGATTTGATGAGATGAAACTGCCAAAATATGAATGCCTAGATATGAGTCAAAATAGTTTTAAATTAAGCAGTTAAAGTCATATTATAAATTTTTTTAGATTATTCAATGGGTTAAACATTCTCTAAAATCTGTACATTTATGAATAAAATGAGCATTCATTCTCCAACAACCCTTATCGTCCATGAACCACTAACCAATGTTGACAATCATCAACACTGATTTTTGAGGCATAATTTTTCCCTTTGATGAATATCCATCATTTCATTCACCATTATCCATTGACCAACACTTGTATCTTTTATTAGTCGTTCTTTGACACTAGCGCCTAACACCACCATCGGCACCTTCTATAATAGAGATGAAATTGGGCTATCCATGATAATATAAAGATTTCATGACTAAAGATAAGGCATTTTCATTTGAAGGAGAATATTAACATAATTAGATACAAATAAAGTTTTGATTGATTAATCATCAAAGTCTCATTAAAAGAGAGAACCACAAAATTCTATCATTTATAATTGCATACAAGCAACAATTTACCTTACGTAAGTCTTATTTGTCCTACAAAACTACTATTTATCTACGACTTCTCTTTTATAATTTCATGGAACAATTTTTTTTTATTATAAAACTATTACTTATTAATTCGTTAATAAATATTAGCAGAACATTTAACATTCATGTTTTCTTAGTCAGCCTAAAATATCTTAGGGTTTACTATTCCTCCTTTGAGTTAGGAGAAATTACTACGTGCAAAGTCCATACGTAGCTCTATATCCAGAGTCCAATTAAATCATGATACTTAGATTGTTAATATATATTTCTATTATTATTATTATTATTATTTGTTTCCATCCTGATGACTTGACCTAACCAAGAGTTTTGATTTTTTTGGAAAAGGCCTTCACCATCTCGTTCAAATTTAGGGTTTAGAGGTGGCAATCCATTTTAAGATAAATCTATGAAAGCTCCCAAAATTTTGGTTTTTAGCATAACAAAACTTTTGATACCTACTAAGAAAGAGAAAAAATGATAAACAATTGATGAAGATGCAGACTGGTTTGGAGGATATTACATTCTTTGTCAAGATGACATGCTCACAGGACGCAAAGGCTTAAAGGCATTATGCAAAAATCTAGGAAGACTTTAAGATAATAAAAATATAGCCAACCATGGAGAGTTTACGATATGAAATGCGAGTTAATTTGGTTAAAGTTGGTATAGGTTTCAACTTATCGGTAAATTTCTAACTTCTAAGTTTTATTGTCTTTCTTGTAAATGTATAATTTTTTTGGTTTATAAACATGCTAATTTCGTGTTTTTCCACTAATGAAATTTTTGTTGAATTGAATGTGTATTGATTGAGTGTTGACTACATATTGACCATGTATTAAGAGTATATTGACAGTGTATTAATTGTGTACTGACTATGTATTTACTATATATTGACTATGTACAATTATGTACACGCTATGTGCAAGCTTATACAGTTCCCCATATACACACCCTAGGGTGTGTTTCTACTACTTAACATTTTTTCCCTTGTACATAAGATGTGTATAAGGATGGAAAAAAGGCATACAAATTGTACTACAGGTATGCCCATAATACTGGTTTTAGTGTTCGTAAGGATCATCACTGTTTCTGGCCAAATTCTAAAATAATAAAATGCAAGAATTTTTTATGTTCAAAATCTATTTTAAGAAGGGTTTTGATTTGAATTACTAAATAAAATTTCAAAAATAATAGCCCAAAATGGGTTGTTCAGCTATGATTAGATTTATAGTTGAGGAAGATAAATATTGTAAGGTGAAAATTTTTATTGAAGACCGACATCTACTTAGATCATGTAGGTACATGGGTGATGAGGATGCATCAATTCTTAAATCAATGATGAAAGAATGAATAAAAACCATTGATGCATTTTCCTACTTTACAGATGAAGATGGTGGTATCAAGAATGTTTAAATATGGGAACATGAATTCTTTAATTTAATTATTTAAAGATCAAAGAGTTGATGACAATATGCTCACATGGGACATCAACTTGACCTCTACTAAGTAAGATGCTCCCAGAATATAATTTCATACCTGCAACCACAATTAATATGGTTACAAATTTTTCAAAGGAAATACACAGTACTTTGAAAAATAACAATATTAAGCATGACATATATAATAATCAAAACTCACTTATCACTATGTTTTTCAAAAAAATTATCCATGAAAAATTTGCATTTCCTGAGTTATCATCTTCTTGCCAATAAATTCTATCTTTAGGTTTACTGATACAATGACTTCGAGTAATTACTCCATCTTAATGATCGTCTTAAAAGAAGGTTCTTATTGCACAGGTGGGTTGCCTCTTTTCTTTTTGTCACTAGCTGTGAATGGTGGCATAACCTTCTTCTTAAGTAAGTCCTACCTCTTTTTTACTCTTCTTGTTATTGTTGATCCCATGGTTGGAACAAATGAAGGTTCATCCTCACTGATGTCAAGAACTTCCTAATTGGTCTCAGCAACTTCAAGAACAAGAATGATAAGGGATTCTTCATTAGTATCGTCAGCTTGAGGAATTATGCTAGTTGGAGTTTCCTCATTGGTGTTGTCAGCTGGAGAAATTAAGCCATCTTGGTCTTCCTCATTGATGTCAACAACTAGAGGAATTATGGTAGCTGGGTCTTCCTCATTAATGTCATTAGCTAGAGGAATTATGCCAACTAAGGTTTCTTGCCTCGTTGAGAATAACTCTGTAGAAGGTTTCATTTTATTAGCTTTACAAGCACCACCATGTTCCAAAAGCTTCTCCTCAATAGAACCAACTTTCATTTCTAGCTACTCAAGCCTCAAACCAAGCTTCTTTTCAACATTCTTGATTGAAGAATTACAAAAGGTGTGCATTTAAGTTAACACTTGGTTAGAGATGCTAGCAAACTTTATATCACTAGATGTTTTGCTGCAAACAAATTTCTTCTTTCTAGGTGGAGAGGGGACTTGTTGAGGAGAATGTAGGGGATGGGTGGGGGGTTAAGGGTAGATGGGCTATGATGTTTGGATGAAAATATAGTCTTTATATAATAGAAGATTTGAAAGTCCTTGGAGGGTTGTTAGACCATAATGAACTAGCCCTAAGGCACAATAATATGGAAGAAATATTATCACTTGATATGGAAGATATCACATTTATCAAAAGTTACAAAAATGTTGATAATAATCTAATCTATATTACATAATAACAATCACATATTTTTAACCAAGCAGTTATAATAGAAAATAAAATGCAAAAAATAAACTACAGGAAATAAAATCAGAAAGAACACATCATATTTATAATGGTTTGGTCAAACCATGACCTACATCCACTCTCTGAAGTCTCCCACTTTGGATATTGCACAATCATTATAGTATCTCTCTTATAGCCTCCATGGCTAGGTGAAGAAGCCCTTACAAACTCTCTTCTACCAACCCGGTGTGGTAGAGGAAAGAACTCCTTCAAAAGGCAGAGAACCTTGACTCATTTTCACCTTCCTAGTGAGGTAGAGAACTTGGACTCCTTTCACCCTTCTGGTGAGATGAGGAACCTTGAATCACTTTCACCTTTTCTGGTGCGGCGGAGTAGCTGAGTCCTTTGACAACAAAAAGATCTTCTTCTTCCCAAAACTTCCCTCAAGACAAACCTTGAATCTGATGGTACTAAGATGCAAGCATGCAAGAGCAACCATGTGAAACCCCCTCCACACTCCATTGAATCCCACAAGGAATTTCTCCCTCTCAAACTCCACCATTTTCTTTCTCCCTTTCACGTCTCTCTCTTCAAGTTTTCTCCAACTAAAAGACTGAAGACTCAATGCATGCCAAATACATTTACAATGTCTTTGGAGAAAGCTTAAATAGAGGGCTTTAAAAATCCTAAAAATTTAACTCTATCATCAAAGATTATATAGTACGATCATGAAATCATGTTGTACGATTAGTTCAAAAAAGTCCTTTCATCCAGTACGATCAGTATTGCCCTATACGATTAGTTCAAGTATTTGAATAAATTATCTAGTGATTATGAGATCATCTGGGATGATTAGTTCAATCAAAATGCAGTTTGACTAGGATAAAATATGGGATGGCCAAAATCATCTCTATTGATCATATAATATGATCCTATTCATATAGTAAGATCAAAATATCAAAATTAATTAGATTTGATTGAAAAATCATAGGATTAAATTAGGTTATATTTTAAACATCATACAATACAATTCTGTTCGTATAATATGATTAGAATAACTTTTAAAATTAAAATTTTACCTAATTTAATGGACGATGAGCTTTCTAATTATGACAAATCAACTAGTACGATGTGGTGCTCGTACTATATGATTAGTTATCTTTTAAAAAGATTTTTTTCAGAAAAAATAAAATATTTTAATTAATTTATGTAACATCAGATCGTATAGTATGATCCATATCATACAGTATAATTTATAGAAAAATTAAAATATTTAAAAATATTTTTGTTCCTCTTATGTGTGTGTGTGCATGATCACCAAGCTAACATATATTCTTACCTGCCTTGACTCAAGAAATTAAAAATAAATTAATTAAGATTATATACTCATTTAACATAACCAATTATATCAAATTTTGAGCCTTGAATTTTCAAAGAACAGTGTATGGTGTACCTGAAATCTTAGCCAACATACAAACAAATATGCTATAAAAATACTACGAGAAATAAAGAGGTAATCAATATTATTTGTTATCATTAAAATTATAAACTTAGAAACTTAAGTTGTAACAAAGTCTGCTTTCTCTTGAGTAACACCATAGAGGGAGTACAAAATTAATAATACATAATCAATACAAAGTAAATATATAGTAAATATATATTTAATACATAATCAATACAAAGTCAATACATAGTCAATATAAAGTAAATACATAATCAATACATAGTCAATACTGAGTCAATATATAGTCAATACGTAGTCAATAAACTTGCATGTGTACCTATCTATCCTTTAGCTGATAAAATATTTGGGTGACCTTTTTGGCATAATATATAATTTGACTGTCCCACCGGAGGAAATGGGGTCTTAAGTTATTAATTATAGAGGGGTATTATTTGAAGTGTGCTCCAGGAAACAAACCTATATGATATAAAAATATAATATTAGCTAATAAATTATTTAAATGAATTAATAATTAGAAAGATGCCTAGATATATGCTGTTAGCACTCATGATTAACAAATGTACAAATCCGTTTATATAACCTAGTGGGCTCTCTTCAGTAAGCTTTTTGGATACCCTATTAAATTAAGAAATTTCTAATGGCACATATCAAGTTATAAGATGAGAAATCATCTATCTTATGTTAAATACAACTGAGCCTTTTTGAGATTTTATTGTTATAAAAGGGGAAAAATAAATTGGACAGCATAAATATGATAAATTTATTTAAAATAATGAATTGGTCAGTTGATTTGTTGATAAATTTCATCTCATTTTTAATGTCAGTTGAGGTGTATGATGTTATTGGCTTGCTTTCACATCTAATATCAGCACCTCTGTTTGATAAACCTATATATAGAGCCATTTTATCTGTAGTGAATCATAGGTCATGCCCCTTGATGATGAAGCACTGATGGGGAATATCCCATAATATAAGTAGCATGTATATAAGGGGAACATTATGCTAGATTGCAAGGAAATCTAGAAATTTATGTGTAATTTATTCATGGTGTCCACAATTTCTTTGTCTGAAATACCAACTAAAGAGACATATATAGCTCTAAATGTTAATGGTTTGTGATGATAAGTGATTTGTGGAATGTACATTTGCAATACACAGCTAAAGAATAGCCACTAAATGTACGAAAGCACTACATAAATTATTTATATCTCTATATCTTAACTTCACACATAGAATATCCTAGGGGTGAGGTCACACTTTATATATAGTGTCTTTTTTTTTTCAATTTTCAATTAAAAGAAAGAAAGCTAATTACAAGCTAAAGAAAAGGCTCACATTCCTTCTTCAACAAAAAACAAAGAGAAGGAGGAATGTTAGCAAAGGAAGAGCTATCAAAGTAAAAGTTTGTATCTAAAGCTAAAGTAGCACACAAATCAGCTACCTTATTACAATCTCTATGAACATGATGAAGAATTACCTTATTGAAATCGGTCAAGAAAAGAAAGTCCTCCTCCATCCGATTGTAACCTTGCCAATTGGTCTTGTTCAAAGAATTCTGAAAGAATTTGATAACATTGATGTTATCACCTTCAATTATTACTCCTTTACTTTCAAGCATCCATGGTTGAATGAGTCTTCTAAGAGTCATAATAGCATCCATCTCAAGATGAGCAATATCCCAATGCATTCTCTTTTCTCCAAAAGCAATCAACAATCTTCCTATATAGTCTCTAAAACAGCCTCCAATTCCAACGGTATAAGAAGTAATGAGAGATGCATCCACTGTTGCAAACCTATTTTCATGGCTTATGTTTTGATGATTGACAAACACTATCTCTCTTGGACTACTTGTTGCTTCTAACTTTTCAGGAATCGAAGATCGGACGATCAAGAGGAAGCCAAGTCCAGGATCGCGTAGGTTTAGGGTTGAGTCAGTCTGTAATTTTAATTTTCACCTTTTGAGTCTACTTGTAATAATCAAAAAGACTGATGCTAAGTAACCCTTCACACACACACTTGAGAGGCTTAGAAATTCTGTTTTTGCCCACATCGGCCCGGCCGATATTTATATCATCCGGGACGATCAGCTTAAAACAGAAAGTCTAATTAAGGATTCTTAATTAAGGCAGCCGACATTAACATATCGGCCTGGACGAAACGTGTATCGGCCAGGAAGATAAGCTCAAAATAGAAAGAGATAGCCGGCTTAGACAGTTTAGGCATACTGAATTTTAAATTATCGGCCAGGACGATTCCAGGATCGGCCTGGACGAAATTACCAAATTATGCCTTAATTGATCAGGAAATCAAGGGAGTAATTAAGAATGATTGATATGATCATATCGGCCAGGACGATCGTGAGATCGGCCTGGACGATCAAGCCAAATTTCAATCGGCCAGGACTGTTCCCAGGGCTGTGCTCAGGACGATTTACCTCTGATTTGAACTAATCGGCCAGGACGATCGTGAGATCGGCCTGGACGATCAAGCCAAATTTCAATCGTCCAGGACTATTCCCAGAGTTGTGCTCTAGCCGATCTTCCTTGATTTGTACTAATCGGCCAGGCCGATGTCCATATCGGCCTGGACGATAAAGTCGGCTACTTGCAATTAATGAGCTCCTCTTGAGCTCTTCTATTTAAAGAGCTCTTCTTCAACGTTTTTAGAGACCTTTGGCTGCTACCTTGACCTGAGAAGACCTTGAGGAGAGAAAGAGAGAGAGAGGGAGAGAGAGAGGATCTTGTGAGGGGGAGCTTGTGAGGGGATTCACAAGGGTTGCTCAAGGATCGCTCTGCTTGTCTTTCGTCTGGAGTTTCTCGTCCGTGGAAGGGTCGGTAGAGGTAAGGAGTTTTGCTTTTGGTTGTGGTTCTCTGCCAGCTTCAGGAGGAAGCAAAAGGAGGTAGGTTCTCTGCCTTGCCGGGGTGGCTAAAAGGAGTTTCTTGTGAGGGCTTCTCCGCCTAGCTGTGGGGGCTAAAGGAGAGTCACGTTTTGTAGTGCAATACTTGGAGGGTGCCTCCAAGGAGTGGACGTAGGTCGAGTCGACCGAACCACTATAAATCTTGTGTTCTTATTTTTGCTTCCGCACTTTTAAATTTCGCATTTGATTTTGTGGTGTTATTTAGTTTGTGAATTTATTTCTTTGTTTTAAGAATTTTTAAAATACCAATTCACCCCCCCCCCTCTTGGTTAGCTTGGGATTAAGTTCATAGGGCTTAACATCCCGAACGAACTTTCAAGTGGTATCAGAGCGGGATTCGAAAAATTAAGTTTGAAAACTTTTTGAATTTGATCCATGGCTAACGTAGGGAATAGAAACACTACTAAAGGTTATTCGATTACACGACCACCTCTATTTGACAACTTACCTTTTGATTTTTGGAAAACCCGCATGTCAACGTTTTTACAATCTACTGATTATCGCATGTGGATGCTTATTCAAGAAGGTTATTCTCCACCTTCTCGTGAAATTAATGGTATTAAAACTGAAGTTGCTTTTACTGAATGGACTTTCGATGAACGTGATTTGGCTCAGTTAAATACAAAATGTTTGAACTGTTTTTTCTGTGCTTTGAAATCTGAAGATTACATGCGTGTTTCAACTTACAAAACTGGTAAAGAGATTTGGGATAAATTATGCATCACCTATGAAGGTACTAATGAAGTTAAGCAATCCCGTTTGAACTTTCTCTTGCATGACTACGAACTTTTTCGTATGAAACCTTATGAATCGATTTCTGACATGTACACTAGGTTTACTCAGATTGTTACTTCATTGCATGCACTAGGAAAAGAGCTTTCAAATTATGAAAAAGTTAACAAGATTTTGAGATGCTTGCCTTCGTCTTATGATTGTTCTTCCCTATGTTAGAGAGAGAGCCCTTATTCTCTAATATTTGGATGATATACTCACAACTAAGTTTTTTTAAGAGTATATTAAAGAATTTCTAGCTTGCAAAAGTTAAAAAGGAAAGAGGCCAATGAAGCCAAAATTGAAAAGAATATTATATACACAAAAGTGTATCAAAGAATCAAAAGATGCTCAAAAGAGCAAATCAAATGACAAGAGGCATAAAATGAGCCCACTAAATGCAAGCTATTCTCTCTTTGGTAAAACTCTTAAAACTTAGAAAACTCATTAATTATGTGATGTTTTCAAAGACTTGATTTCAATTTCCATGATTGAGAAAAATTACTTTGGTTTATTAAATATGAGATATTTTCTTTGTAAACAAGCTTTGAATGGATCTTATTATCCCTATTAGTTATTCTAAGCTGGATTTTTGGTTTCCAAAAGAATTTTTGTACCCTGAAGGATGTCTGATCAAGGGTTAACAAAATCAGATATTCTACCTTCTTCTGATTGAGATTTGTTAAACTTCTTGATCTCTTGGAACTTTAAAAGGCTTAACTTTTTGAAAAGAATTCTCATATGAAGCCTCCATAAATAAATAAAAAAAAGGGGTCTCTTTGCTTTGCTTTCTTGAATCCTCCTTTTTGATATGTCAAAAGGGGGAGAAGTTTATGAGGTTCTTTTTTTTACATCAATCCTGAATTTTTCCCATTAACTATTTTCGTAGTGGTTTGCCATCATCAAAAAGGGGGAGATTATTGCAAACCTATTTTCATGGCTTATGTTTTGATGATTGACAAACACTATCTCTCTTGGACTACTTGTTGCTTCTAACTTTTCAGGAATCGAAGATCGGACGATCAAGAGGAAGCCAAGTCCAGGATCGCGTAGGTTTAGGGTTGAGTCAGTCTGTAATTTTATTTTTCACCTTTTGAGTCTACTTGTAATAATCAAAAAGACTAATGCTAAGTAACCCTTCACACACACACTTGAGAGGCTTAGAAATTCTGTTTTTGCCCACATCGGCCCGGCCGATATTTATATCGTCTGGGACGATCAACTTAAAACAGAAAGTCTAATTAAGGATTCTTAATTAAGGCAGCCGACATTAACATATCGGCCTGGACGATACGTGTATCGGCCAGGACGATAAGCTCAAAATAGAAAGAGATAGCCGCCTTAGACAGTTTAGGCATACTGAATTTTAAATTATCGGCCAGGACGATTCCAGGATCGGCCTGGACGAAATTACCAAATTATGCTTTAATTGATCAGAAAATCAAGGGAGTAATTAAGGATGATTGATACGATCATATCGGCCAGGACGATCGTGAGATCGGCCTGGACGATCAAGCCAAATTTCAATCGGCCAAGACTGTTCCCAGAGCTGTGCTCAGGACGATTTACCTCTGATTTGAACTAATCGGCCAGGACGATCGTGAGATCGGCCTGGACGATCAAGCCAAATTTCAATCGTCCAGGACTGTTCTCAGAGCTGTGCTCTGGCCGATCTTCCTTGATTTGTACTAATCGGCCAGGCCGATGTCCATATCGGCCTGGACGATAAAGTCGGCTACTTGCAATTAATGAGCTCCTCTTGAGCTCTTCTATTTAAAGAGCTCTTCTTCAACGTTTTTAGAGACCTTTGGCTGCTGCCTTGACCTGAGAAGACCTTGAGGAGAGAAAGAGAGAGAGGGAGAGAGAGAGGATCTTGTGAGGGGGAGCTTGTGAGGGGATTCACAAGGATTGCTCAAGGATCGCTCTGCTTGTCTTTCGTCTGGAGTTTCTCGTCCGTGGAAGGGTCGGTAGAGGTAAGGAGTTTTGCTTTTGGTTGTAGTTCTCTGCCAGCTTCAGGAGGAAGCAAAAAGGAGGTAGGTTCTCTGCCTTGCCGGGGTGGCAAAAAGGAGTTTCTTGTGAGGGCTTCTCCGCCTAGCTGTGGGGGCTAAAGGAGAGTCACATTTTGTAGTGCAATACTTGGAGGGTGCCTCCAAGGAGTGGACGTAGGTCGAGTCGATCGAACCACTATAAATCTTGTGTTCTTATTTTTGCTTCCGCACTTTTAAATTCCACATTTGATTTTGTGGTGTGATTTGGTTTGTGAATTTATTTCTTTGTCTTAAGAATTTTTAAAATACCAATTCACCCCCCTCCCCCCTCTTGGTTAGCTTGGGACTAAGTTCATAGGGCTTAACATCCCGAACGAACTTTCATCCACATTAATCTTAATCCAGTCAAGCGGTGGAGGGTGCCAAGAAGTTTGAAACTCCCTAGGGAGGTTAGGACCCCAGCTATCAATGACATGATTAAAGATATTAACAACAGAATAAAGCACATTAGCTGCTAGAACAGGAATGGAAATTGTTGTTTTTCCATGTTTTACAGCATTTTTGCTCTTCCAATTATGATACACTGCATTGCAATAAAGTCCAACTGTGTTAGGTGTAAAAGTAGAGAGAATTTTCAATTCAGCTAAGCATTCATTCATGGATTCAAAAATCGGAATTTAGATCCTGCAATTCTGGATCTGTTTAATGATTTTCTGCAATTCTTTACACCGGACAGTGATATGCTCCATATTTTCACACTCTAGACATCCTCTAGCACAAAGTTCTTCATCTGTAAGTTTTCTATGCTTCAAAAATTCATTGGTAGGGATTGTTGCTTTACTCACTCTCCACCAGAAGAGTTCAACACGAATAGACAACTTTAATTTCTTCAACCAAGTGTAAAACCCCACGTCTCCTTCACCATTATTTTCCTTGCTGGAAGCTTCAACAGTACGGGCTGTTATAGTTTTCCCTGAAGGAAAGCTAATCTCTTCCAAATAATCCTCATTAGCATCCCTATCCATTGGTAGCTGTAACACCAAAGTGATGATTTCTTCAGTAAAAAAAACCTTTCAATTTCTCCAAATTCTAGAATCCGTTCTCTGTAATGAAATGGCTGAGATTTAATCCATCCAAGTCTACACAGTTTGCTATAATTGACCATTCAATTAAATGTTTATCTAACAGCCAAATGTCCTTAAGAACATCAATTTTCTTCCCATTAACCACTCTCCACCACAAAAGAGGCTTTAAGTGTGCAGCACCTTCATTCAAAACCTTCCAAACAATTGATTTGCCATGACTACCACTACCATGCCACCAACTATCACCATATTTGGCTGTCATAATTTGATATAATAATGAGTCTTAATTTTTCAGCAATCTCCAAGTCAATCTTGCTTTGAGAGGACCATCTCTACTCACTGCCGAATGAAAGTTCAACCCTCCTTGAACTTTTGGTTTACATAAAGTTTTCCAAGCAATGTAGTGCATACCCTTTTTACCATCCCTTTTATGCCAAATAAAATTCCTGCAACATCTATCAATCTCATGGAGAACCTTCATTGGAACCAAAGTGTGAGCAGAAATGAAGTTAGGAAGACTTAATAGAGAAGTCTTAGCAAGAGTCATCTTCCCTGCCAAAGATAGGCATTTACTTCCCCAAGTGTTCAGCTTAAGCATCACCAAATCCAAGATAAATTTGAAATCTATTTTTACAGGTCTTCTCAACATCAATTTGACCCCAAGATACTGAAATTCTTCAACTGTTTTAAACTTCAGAATTTTCTTCACCTGTAATATATCCACTCTATTCATCCCCTTACTAAACAAGATTTGAGATTTGGCATTGTCAACCCTTAATCCAGTCCACGAACAGAAATCCACAATGATTCTATTCAACTTGGCGGCAAGATTCTTAGAAGCTTGAGAGAAAATCGAAACATCATCAGCAAACAACAAGTGACTAACCTTTTGAGCTCTTTGTGAAATCTGAATTCCCAAGCCTTGACCTCTTTGCTCCATAGTCAAAGAAAAAAGCTGAGAACACATAATATACAAATATGGCGATAAAGGGCACCCTTGCCTAAAGCCATTCTCTGCAATTATCCATTTGGAGGTTTTACCATTTATAATAAAGGAAAATCTAGCATTCCTAACACATTCCATAATGAGCATAGTCATCTTCCTTGGAAACCCAAACATGATTAAAACTTGAGATAAGGTTTCCCAATTCATACTATCATAAGCTTGCTCCATATCAAGCTTAACCGCCATTAGACCCTTTCTCCTCTTAGAAATTCTAAGCTTATGGACAACCTCTTGAGCTAGTAGACAATAATCAGACATTGATCTACAATTAAGGAAAGCTGCTTGTTCTTCTATGATACACTTAGCAATGTAACTTTTTATTCTATCTAAAATCATGGTAGCCACAAACTTATACGTCGATTGACACAAGCTAATACGCCTATAGTTGGAAGGTATAGTAGGCTTTTTAATCAATATATAGTGTCTTAGACGCAAGCAAGAATAATGATTTTTCATTTTTAAAGGTTTTATATAAGTATTGTGAAAAATATAAAAAAAAAATTTAATTTTAAATTTGATTAAAAAATAAATAATTTCTTTTACTATTTTTAATAGTTTTATGAGTTCTTAGAAATTTCTTTGGCTATAACAAAATTTTTCTTGAAATATTTATGAATTTTATAATTGTTAATTTACTAAATTAATCTAAAACTAGATTTTTTTAAATGTCTGCATGATATCCAAAAACTTTAAAATAAGTTATAGACATTAAGATTAACCACAAAATTATCCCATAAAAATTTCAATATATATATATATATATATATATATATATAATATATATATATATATATATATATATTGTTAAAATGAATGAAAAAATTATAAGAAAATTTCAAGTGAAAAGGCATAAACAGTAGATAACCTCATAAAAAATTTTTGCTTATTTCGATTTAATTCTAAACTTTTTAGAATTTTATATTATTTAATACATTAATTTAATTTTTCAATTAAATTCACTCCAAATTTGTTAAAATTTTTGATGGGAACCATATTTAATCCCCTAATAATCTTATAAAAATTTTGAGTCAATTGGAGGTCTTTTGATATATTATGATCTATTTGATTTTATTTATTATTTTATTCAAAGAAATATTACAGTTACTTCTATGATTTTAAAATTTTAAGGAATTGAATTTCTCCTTTTTTAGAGATCATCAAAAGACCAAGAAAATTTATTTCATACTTTAGTAATGTATTTGGTTTTTTAATGAAGTTTCTTAAAACTAGGTCACTTATGAAATTTTACCTGCCTCGGACAATGATTTTATATTTTGGACAAGCAAATTAATTCACATGTTAAATATGACCTAAAGATTATTCCCTAAAATTTTGAGATCAAATATGATTTATTGAAATTCAGTTATTTTTTAATAATAAAAATTTGATAAAATGTATTAATTATTTTCAAATTCAAGTTAATTATTAATATCTATTTTATGGTTAATTTTGAGTTTTGTGCAACCCGCAAGGTTTTAAAAACATGATCGAACTGGCAGGCCCAAGTGGTTTAATCATGAACTAGTCTACATGCCTGTCTTATTTAGCATGAAAAGTTGTTTTATATCACCAAGATGAACTAGGCGGAATTAATAGTTCAACCGACGAACCGGTCCTAATTGTCTTGAACCAGCTGATTAAATTTCTAAATTTTTAAATAATTAAATAAATTAATTTTATACATTAAAAAAAATAGCAAATATATTTACATTTAGAATACTTAAAAGGAAGTAGATCCAGCTGCTGTTAAGGAAGAAGATCCAGCTGCCATCCTGCAAGACAAAGACGAAGATTGTCTCAGAAGCCAAGAGCCATAAGTTCACTATGAAGAATCGAAGCCGTCCAGCTCCAGCATAAGGAACGACTGGATATGACCCACGTGCATTCACGACAGCCAAGTATTTAGACAGCTGTCAAGATTAATATCAACCACATGTATTAGTAGTAGATAACTATAAATAGAGTCGATGATTAGTGTAAAGATCAATGAATGAATAAAAGAATTCATTTCTCTCATATTACTTCCCCTCATTTTCTTTAAATACTAAATTTTTAAATAAAAAAAATCTTGCAAAACATTCGATATGGCTCCATCAATGGAGGCGAGTTCTTATCTCATTCAAACTCGATCGACAATATAAAGTGTAAACATTACCAAGAGGAAGTTCCCTAGGAGATGTTGGATAAAATAAGTTGAAGTTTCTCTTTAAGTTTTTTACTTTTTAAGTTTTCAACATACACTTTTTTTTAAAAAATAATTTTTAAACTTAAACTTTTTGTGCTTTAAATAGTATTTATTTAAATTAATAATTTTAAATAAATTTTATATTATATTTCTTATTTATTTAATATTAAAATTATTTATTTACTACAAATTATTTAATCTTAATAATTTATAAATGTAAATTTATGATAAGAATTTAATATTTAATTTACAAGTATAGATTATATGTAAATATATAATATAAATTAATAATTATTTATACTAAATTTATAAATTTAAATTTATATGTAAGCTAAATTTTCACTATGGGCATGCTCAATGGTAAAAGAATTTACCTTATCAATTCTACTTGATCTTATTACTTTCGATGTGGTATTAGTGCTAAGGTTAACCATTCCATTTCTCCTAAATGGAAGAGAAATTTCTCTTTTAGCTCATTTTGAAAATTTCAAATTCATGTAACTAAAATAATATGCAATGTTTGCAGGGAAGAGAAATCTTTTTTTTTTTAATATAGAGTACTTCTTTTTAACATATTGAAATAGCATGCAATTCTTTCAAAAACAAAAGTAACTTGTCATAAAAAATGTTATGCACCTACTCTTTATTTGAATCCGCTGATGATCCTTCATTTTAAATTTTCATAAAACTACATACAAAATAGTTTATAATCGTGCAATAGTATATTCATAAGTCATGCAAATTCTATCTTAAATTTTCTTACCCAGTTTGCATGTAGAGACACACAAATAGTCATATAATTTTTATGTTTAAAAAA
Organism: Dendrobium nobile; assembly: GCA_022539455.1. NCBI lineage: Eukaryota > Viridiplantae > Streptophyta > Magnoliopsida > Asparagales > Orchidaceae > Dendrobium > Dendrobium nobile. The sequence goes on from CM039724.1 coordinate 38,528,237, forward strand.
GATGCTCTGAATTTTGTTATGCAGATCAGATTATCTTTCATTTACTTTTCAGTCATTGAAAGGATTTAAATATTTGTTTTTTATTTTAAAATATTTTAAATATTTGTGTATCCTATTTAAACCAAACTCCACATTCTATAATAAATGAATTATATTAATATGTGCATACAAACTTTTGAGTGATCAAAAGGAATATTGTTAAATAGAGGTGGTTGGGTAATGGAATAACCTTCCAAGAAGTTCCAAATTTTTATTTTTTTATTTTATTTATTTATTTTTTTTAATTTTTTTTATACTATAACCAGATCAACTTGAGGAGGTAAAACTTCTTTAATAAGCAACCGCTTTGATAGTAATTGGAGTATGTGGCATACCCATTGGGGTGAATTGGTGTGTTTTCAAATATTTGGAATTTTTATTTAATGTGAAAGAAATATTAGCTGTAAGATGAGCTAGCAAATAATTTAATAAAACCTTTTTATTTAAATTTAATAGTTAAATGTGATATAACACTAAATGTAAAAGATAATTGTTTAGAATGAAATTAAAATTAATTTTTTTTATGAACCTTAATTTCACTTTAGGATGACATTACCACTTATGAAGACTAAATTTTATTTTCCATATTCATCATATAAAAAGATAATATGAGGGCATGAATAAACATCATCATTATAGATTCTATAGGTAGCACAATAAAACAATGTGCCAAAAAAAAAAAAAAAAAAGATACATGGAAAAGAAGCCTACAATGCAAGGATTGTGTTTCAACCAACCATCCTATGTCCACTTCCCAATTATTCTAAAAGGTAATTGTACTACCTCTCTTTTATTACTCCATGCAAGGAAAAGAAGCCTCTCTCCTTTAAAAGATATTGGAGAAACTATTTTACTTGTTTTCCTCCACAAGAAGCATGCACTACGGGAAAGTTAGCGTTTAGCCACAGATTTTGGGATTTTGTTTTTGTTAAAAATGTCAAAGGATTTGCATTGAATTTTTTGTTGATTTGTTTGTGGCAGATTTGCAGCGGCATTTCCACCTTAACATTGCAGCAAAATTCCCGCAAATCCTCACTAGTCCAACGCAAATTACACTACAACACTAACTAATTCGGCATTCATGTCACTTCTTTATCTGTTTTTGACTTCCCTTCACTGTCCTTTAGTTCTCCTTGGACTTCGCTTGCCTCCTTCGATGATATTCCTTACGGTCACATCACCTCCTTGGACGACATTCCCTCTTGTAACATTCTAAGTCACACCTCCTCACCGTTCTTCATCACATCCAAAGTCACAGAACAGGAGCTTGGTCGTTGCTAAGGTATCCATCTTACTTCCTTTCGCATGCATGCTTCTTTGTCCTGTCATATTTGAAGTCATACCTCATCATTCTTCTATCGCAGCCAAAGTTGAACCTCATCCTTTTACACTTTTTTGTCCAAATCTATAAATTTGCTGAACTCCCTCCCTCACTATTGCTAGATGGTATGCATTTTTCTAATGATATTCTTCTTGTAGATAAGACTAGTGAAAGAGAGACTTGAAAGTAATATTGAATTATAATGTTCAACCCTAGAGTCTAATTAGACAGATTGTGACTTTGACCAAACAAGTCATTAAAAAGAAAACATATTTTTGTTGTAGATTTGGTTTCATGAATTATGGTTTTGATGATAGCAAACAATAGGACTGACTTTTTTCTACTGACATTTCAGGGCCAAGAGATCAGACGACAAACGGAACCAGCTCAAGATTGGATAGATTAGGGTTGAGTCAGTCTGTAACTTTTCTTTTCCCTTTCTTGAGTCAATTGTAATATTGGAAGTGACTAATGCTAAGTAACCCTACACACACACACTTGAGTGATTCTTTTCTTAATTGATTTAGAATTTCTATTTTTACTCACATCGCCCTGGACGATCGGGTTTAAAACAGAAACCCTAATCAGGACTCCTAATCAAGGCAGTCGTCATTAAGATATCGGCCTAGACAATACATGTATCGGACAGGATAATATGCTCAAAATAGAAAGAATTCGCCGACATGATCTATTTAGGTATTCTTTATTTTTGGATATCGGCCAGGACGATTCGATACAATTATGCCTAAATTCATCAGACAATTAAGGAAAGCAATTAAGGATGATTCTGTTGAAACTCGTTCACTATGAATTAGGTTGTTAAACCTAAGCTTATGTCCCACGGCTAACCAAGCGGGGGGGGGGGGGGGTGTGAATTGGTTATTACAAAAAAAATTTAACCCTCTTTTTAAATTAGGAAATGAAAATAAAATTTTCATAAATTTTTCTAAAAAACATTTTTCAACCATAGTTTTAAAAGTAAAAAAACAAAAATAAAAAAGTAGCGAAAAAATAAAGACATGAGATTTATAGTGGTTCAGTCAAAACCCTTCATCCTTTCACACTCTCCTAGTGTGGGCAGAGAACCCTTCGTCCTTTCACACTCTCCTAGTGTGGCCAGAGAACCCTTCATCCTTTCACACTCTCCTAGTGTGGGCAGAGAACCCTTCATCCGTTCACACTCTCCTAGTGTGGGCAGAGAACCCTTCGGCTGTTCACACTTTCCAAGTGTCGACAGAGAACCGGATCTCCTTGACAGATCTTCTTCGCAAGAAATCTAGAAGGAAGAAAGAAAAGAGTGAAGTAAACACAAATCAAAAGTAAAGATTCTTACCTTTGAATACCAAGTGAAGCCTTCACGCTCTAGTAGTATGAATCCTCCTTCGAATTCTCTCTTACACTCTCTCCTTGACTCTTCTTTCAATAGGCACGAAGATCAGTAGACAAAAAGATTAAGTGAAAGTTCAGTTTGGACTATTTATAGGAAAGACACCAAAAACCATCCAAAAACTATAAATTTTCAAGTCAATACGCATTGGATCGTCCGGGACGATCGTAGATCATCCTTGACGATTTTACTTAAATGCGCTGGAAATGAACTTAATATATATGGGTACAAAATGACTTCGTACACGCATATCATCCCGTACAAACTAGGTTCTTCTGGTACGAACGGTTATTCCATAGGTCAGTTCCCAAAAACTACAGAACATCACACAATGTATACAACCTACATAAAACACAAGAGCAAAAACAACTCTTCCAAAAAGTGTTAGGAGATAACTATACATAAAATAAAAATATTTGTAATCATTAAAACTATACAAGTTGCAAGAATGTAAAACATGCAAATAGCAACTCTCTTAACAATCTCCCCCTTTTTGATGATGGAAAAATATTTATTGTTTGTATAATTTTCAAATTCTAAAAATCTCTTAAACTCCCCCTGAATTGATAAACACGTGTAAATAAGGAGGCATTTTTAGAAATATACAACAATAAAAAATAAAACAAACACACAATGTATACAACGTACACAAAACACAAAACAAAAAATAAAAATAGACACACACACATTCAATAGGAATCAAACAAAACCAAAACCACGATACAAATAATTTCTCCCCCTTTTTTACAATAGCAAAAAGTAAAGAAGAAAAAGATTTGAAATGTAAGCAGATATTTGAAAATCATTTGATAATTCAATCTTGAAAGTGATTGAAATAAGTTATGCAAATAAAATTAAAATATAAGGCAAATCATATTAATTCATAGAATTTATGAAGAGATATAACATTGATAATAAAAAGAATATATCAAAAATATGAGTCAATTGAGACTATAAGATAGAGAAAATCATTGCAAAAAGGATGAATAGAGAATTTGTATATTTTAAATTTCAATACAGAATATAAATATACAGTAGATCAATTTAAATTAAGAGATTAAAAGATAATGAAAAGAAATAATTACCACATGTGACGTTTTACGCATCTTTTTCAAATTATTGGCACATTTTTGTGCATCTTTTTACTTATGGGCTTATTTTGTGCCTCTTTTTTTACTTACGAATCATTGTGCATTTCTTTTGATTTTTGTACATTTGTATATTTTTTCAAGAGTAATTTTGATCTTTCCAAAATCAGTAATAAAAAATTTCAATTTTTTTTAAGTACATAAATATTTATTAATAAGTGAAATATAAAATAAGAAAACATCATAGTTGCAATAATAATATTAGAATTAATGTAGTCTAAATAAGAGACATGAAATTGACAATCTTAATTATATCAAGTTATAAGTATAACTTAAATTTAAAAAAAAAATTAGATTTTCAAATGAATTTAATTTTGACTTGCATTTCAAAGTATAGCACTATTAAGATCAGAAATCTAATGATTGTCATAAAGGCTAACACACATTTTAATACCATTAAAGCCAAAACACGAGAACATATATTGATATCACTATGAAGATATTACAATCTAAGCTCAGGATATCAATACAAAAATAAAACACTAAAAAAAAGAAAATATAACAAACTTACTTATAACATCAACTAACACACAAACTATAAAAAATACATAAACTTAAGTGCAACTATCACTGAGAAGGACCCTGATCTGGAGGAGGAGGAGGAGGTGAAGCACCGAAGATGTTAAAGTAAGTACTCATCATAAGCACATTGGTATTGATATCACTCATCTGATCCCTCATAAAACTCATGTCATGCTGATACTGTGCGGCCTGCTGCTGAAGATGAGTCTCAATTTGATTAAAATGAGTCTCTATGCGATCAAATCTTTGAACCACATCCTGATAATTTGGTTCATTGGTGGGTGCAGGTGCAGCTTCTAGTTCTTCCTTTGTATCACTAATGACATGTGTTTTACTTGGTTCTTCTTTGAAGATTGCTCTAAATAATTCGTCGTTATAGTAGAGCGATTCTTCAAACTCTTAATCAGGATGAATCAAATTGTATTTCTTGTTCAGAATGTAGGTAACTAGATGTCCTAAGGCGATGTTCTTCATTCTCTTATCACTACAGGAAAAAGGCTGCTTACTTGCGGTTATAACCGGCGGTTAAAGGACCGCCAGCATTACTGGTGGTTTGTCCGACGGTGTGGCCGCCGGCTAGTGCCGGTGGCCTACCCGAGGGTTTCGAAACATCAGACAGCCGGTATTAGCGACGGTCCTGTAACCGCCGGTCTTCAATCGTACCGGCGATTTACCGGTGGACTATACTGCAGTTGATTAGTGATGAAATTACTGGTGATCACAACCGCCGGAAGACCATCGGTAAATGCCCTAAAATGAACAGGCCCGAGCCTTGCATTTCATTTCTAATATTTCCTTCTCTCTCTTCGGACGAGCTCTGCCGTCACCTCCGCCTGTCTCGCTCGATCGTGCGCACTGTCTTGCCACCGACGACCCCTCTCCGACCACCGACGAACTTAGTCTGACCGCCGACCCCACACCGGCCGCCTATCGCGCGATCAAGGTCTGTTATCTTGCCGCCGTCGATCTCACACTGACTACCCTATTTTTTGTGTGAGTTGAAGAAAAATCGGGATTTGAAGGTATTCTTTAATGTTTTCTATATTTATTTATTCTTACTAGACATTTGCAAGAGTTTGTAATTTACTTTATGATTGATTGTGTCTTTGGGTTAGATTTAAATTTCCATGATTTAGGTTTGTAAGAGTTTGTAATTTATTTTATGATTTAGGTTTGTAGTCATTTATGTAGATCTAAATTTCCATTTATTAATTGTAAATTTAGTAGTGATAGATCTAATGGGTTGATTGTGACTTTGGATTAGAGCATGATAGCAAAAGGGAGATTGAGAGAGAGAAAAGAGAGAAAGAGAGAGAGAGGGAGAGAAAGAGAGATAGATAGATAGAGAGAGAGCAAGAGCGAGAGCTAGAAAGAGGGAGAAATATGTTAAGAATAAAGCACGACCAGAAGGATCAATATGTGATGTCTACTTGTCTCAAGAAACAACTCACTTTTACTCATACTACTTCGAGCCCCATGTAAGTAGTACAAGAACAAAGATTGATCGTAACATGGACTTCGATGTAGAAGAATAATCACATGCTGCACTACCAGTATTTAGAAGGCCAAAAAAGCCCAGTGACAAATGTGTTGAAAGATTTCTTAACGATTTAGAAATAAATACAGCGAATTTGTATGTACTATTGAACTGTGAAGAAGTTGAGCCAATCTTAGAGTAAGTTGTTGCATAATGTTAATAATGAGTAATATTTATTAATTTAAAATACTAAAGTATTATTTGTCACCAGGTATTTCGTAAGCAATTTGCCTTTGACAAATTCGTTGGATATTGAGCTAGCAGTTGCAAAAGAATTTCCAACTTGGTTCAGATCATATGTGAGCACATCAATTTTAAAAATTTAGATCTTATTTATTATAAAAAATACTAATATTTGAAAATGTTTCTAGGTACAAAACCCTGATAATAAATGTTTTGATAAAGGTTTGCAAGCACTAGCATGAGGTCCAATGCGAAAAGTAAGAACTTGGCCAATATATATAGTGAATGAGTTCAGATTTCATACAAAGTCGTGGAGTGAAGGAAGCAAGACTGAAAATTATGGAGTATGTGTTAGAGGGAACACTCATAAAGAAGATGAGTGTGATTATTACGGTATTTTGAATGAGGTTCTTAACCTGGAGTACACAGGCGAAGATGAGAACTTTGTATGCTTGTTTAACTGTCAATGATATGATCCAGTACAGAATATAGGCACAAGGATTCATCCTGCGTATGTTTTAGTAGATGTAAAATATAGTAGAAGATACGGGAAGTTTGATCCATTTGTGTTAGCAAGTCAAGTTATTCAAGTTTATTTCAGCAAATATCACAGTGGTCGTAGAGACAAACAAGATTGGCTAACTGTCATAAAAATAAAAGCACGGGGAATAATTGATCAATAATATATTGTAGCAACTACACATCAAGAGGATGATATGTCAAGTTGTAGGCTTGTTGAAATTGAGGAGATGCCAACTACAACCTCTAGTATTGAAATGGAGTTAGAAGATGTGAATAGTTCAACTAGCTCAGGCGAAGATGAGAATGAAGATGAAAGTGAAGATACCCTTGAGAGCAATGAAAATAGTTTTGATGATTCTGTGTAGTTGTTGTAATTTAGTATTGTAGAATTTTACTTTTTTGTAATATTTTAAAAAGTACTTTTGAAATCTAAGAAATAAAAATGTTAATTTTCAACTTGTATTCGCATTCTTTACTTTTGTAATTCATTAACTGCTTTTTTAATTGCTTATTGTATTTGTATTCTGTTATATTTAGAATTGTAGAATTGTACTTTTTTATTAATTGCTTCTTTTATTTGTACTTTTTATATATTGCAATGCTTTACTAATTATTTCTTTTAATGCAGATGGCTTCAAGCGATGATCCTCCTCATAAATTATTTGCCTCAAAGTTCCGACGGAAGAAGTTTACTGTTAGTAGAGCCACACAGCCTGATGAAGGTAAGGGACCTTCAGTTCCACCTGCTCTTGTACCTACACCACCACCACCACCTAGGGGCCAGCAGCAGTCCCCGAGTGAGCAGAGTCAGGGACATTTAGATCCACCCCCTGTTGTACCTCCATACTTCCCTGGCCAGTTTCCTCCTCCCTCGATGAGTCCTCACTTCCCCTCTCCAGACCAGACACATGCTTCTCCATTCTATCCATATTACCCCCCACCATCATCATAGGCAGCTGGTCCTTCCACTGGTCCCCACCCTCCTTACCCTTACCCATATTACTACCCCTATCCGGTGTAGCATGAATAGGGTGGACCATCTAGACCACCAGAGGTTGGCACTAGCGATCATGCAGCTGCAACAGATAAGCTTCAATACATTGAGCCTGAGGGTGATAAGTAAGTCAGTTTATGTTATTAATTAAGTTGTTTGTATTTTGATATATTACATGTTATTGACCCAAAAAGTAACCTATAGCTTCAATCCTTCAAGGCCACCTATACATATGATCCGGGATATTATAAAGAATAAATATGATGCTCCTTATCTTGGAAGAAGATCCCAAAGCCAGTTAGAGATATGTGGTTTGGAGAATTTCAGGTATATTTTTTTGGTATGATTTAAAAAATGTGATTTAATTTGTACTAATCTTTTTGGTATTGCCTAAATTTTTATAGAAAGAATTAAGGTGGTTGCTTGAGTACAGCACGAGGATCAGAATAAATTTTGAGAGGAGAGGAGCGACCCGTTTCAGGGACATGTTCACGGACATTAGAAAGTCCAGGCAGCATCCTAATTTGATTGGAGAGGGTGTTTGGGCTGATTTGAGTAGTGCTTAGACGACCCCTGAGTTTATAAAAATAAGAGAGCAGAATAAACAGAACAGAGCCTCTGACTATGGTGGTTTAGGAAGCTCTCTTCATACTGGTGGATCTGTACCTCATACGGAACATAGGCGACGACTGGTAAGTATTTTGAATTAGTTTATTATATATATTTATGTTATTATAACTAAGCATCAAATTTTCAGAAAGAGCACCTTGGTCAGGAGCCAACACCATTGGAGTTGCATACAAGAACTCATCAACATCAAGCTGACCATCAGTGGGTTGATGAGAAGGCTAAGAAGGCTCATGTGAGTAAAATTTTTTGGAGTTTTAGAATAAAAATTTATTTTAATAAAACTAATTGTAACTCGCAGGATGATTTTGTACGAGCTAGAGAAAGTCGGCAGTCCACTGGCGAGGGATCATCTTTTGGATCGACCCACATTTCTGAGTATCATATATGGTCAGATGTTGTTGGTGGAAGACAGAGGGGGAGGGTATATGGCATGGGTTCACAGGCTTATGCTATTGAGGGCAGTTCATCCACCTTTGCATTTCTTGATCCAAGTGGAGCTGAAGAATCTGTAAGCGAGAGGGTTGCAGCGCTGACTAAGGAGATTGAAGAGATGAGAAGGGTTCAATCTAGAGAGATTGAAGAAATGAGAAAAGTTCAAAATGAAATGCAAGTAGAGCTGCAATCATATAGAGTTGAAAATCAAAGGAAGAAGGAGCAAGAGGAGCAGCCATCTCCAGATAGTGAGGATACAGCTGAGGATTAGATCTTTTTTATGTTTGATGATTGTATTTAGAACTTGTGATTGTAACCTTATTGAATTTAGAACTTGGTGAACTTGTTTTATGTTTGATGAACTTATTTAGAACTTCTTAATGTTTGATTGTAAACTTGTTTATTTAATTTGTGGTTATGTATATAATTGTGATGAATATAGCAGCGTGTTGCCCAAAATATCTTATTATGTATTGCTATTTTTGCAGGTTTAGAATTTAGGGTGAACCTCCCTCAAATAGAGGGAATGCTGTCAATTTTTTTTTAACTGCTACAGGTTTCCGGCGGCCAACCGGCGGTTTGGCCGCCGGAAACGACGATACCGAACGGATAAAGCTAAGCCGCCGGTAATTTTCTCAAATCGCCGGTAATATACCAGCGGTTATCCGATGAAAGCCCGGTGGTGTATACCGCCGATAATACCGTCGGACGTGACCACCGGGTGCCGTCGGTAAAATAACCGGAGGTGTACCGACGCTAGCCGGTGGTTAAGCGAACGCACGACGGCCTCTTTAACTGCCGGCATACCATCGGTAAAGTGACCGCCGGTTAGCCGTCGGTAATATAACCGGCGGCTTAACGGCCGGAACACCACCGGTTGCAAATCTGGTATTCACCAGTGGTATAAGCCGCCGGAAAACCACCGCCTAACATAACCGCCGGTAATAAGCCGCTGGTAAATGTTTCCTACGCCAATTTTACCGGCGGCTTAAAAATCGCCGAGAAACCGCTGGTATAATTTAAAACCTCCAGTATTGTCTTACTAACCGCCGGATTTTGGCATTTTTCCTGTCGTGTATGCTTTACATGACCAATTTCAGACAGCTCATAAAAATAGTCAAGGATAAGTTGGGCTTCATCTATAGGTTCTTTAGTCATGATCAAGAAGGTCACCATAAAAAGAAGAGGGGTAATGTTGATACTATCACCGGCTTTAGGAATTATAGAAGTTCTAAGAACATGCTGAATGATACGAGCATTACGAACTAGACCGGATAATTTAGCCACATGTTCGTTCAAATTATTTCCTCTAATCATATTATTAATTTCATACATGCATAATCATGTGTGTTGATTAAGTGATGAGCTCTAGCTCCCTCTGTCCTTAAATTCAAAAAGGGTTCTAAGTCAGCCATGGTGATTTCAACTTTTTTGTTTAAAGACAAAGGAATGGATTATAGAATGGTCAGAATTAAAGGACATATTGGCGAGGAAGTAGTGAAAGGTTTCTTTATTGTAGAGATAGATGAGGGTAAGAATAAAACCAAACTTTGTTGAAGCAAATAAGTTCATCACCTGAAAGGTAAGTTGTTCTTGGATTAGGATTCTGGAGGGTGTGATATTTGCTGAGACAAACCTAGGAAAAGATTTCTCATTCTCTTTGGAAAGAAAGTTCTCAGAAGAATTTCTATGTGGTTTTTATTGAGATTCGTTCACAATAAATTAGGTTGTTAAACCCAAGCTTATGTCTCAGTGGCTAACCAAGAGGGGGGTGAATTGGTAATTAAAAAATTTGAACCCTCTTTTTAAACTTTGAAAATTAAAACTTAATTGATAGTGATTTTTTTTAGAAAAAAAATTTTTAACCACAAGCTGTAAATGATAAAATGAAATAAAAGCGAAAAAGTAAAGAACACCAGATTTATAGTGGTTCGGTCTAAACCAGACCTACATCCACTCCCCGGAGGCACCCTCTGAGTATTGCACTAATACCACTAGTGACTCTCTTTTAGCACCCACAGCAAGGCGGAGAAGCCTTTACAAAAACTCTTTCCACCACTACCCAGTGCGGCAGAGAACCGTCTTCCTTCTACACTTATCCCCAGTGTTGGCAGAGAACCGTCCCCTTTAACACTCTCCTAGTGTGGGCAGAGAATCTTTCATCCTTTCACACTCTCCTAATGTGGCCAGAGAACCCTTCGGCTGTTCACACTCTCCTAGTGTGGGCAGAGAACCCTTCATCCTTTCACACTCTCCTAGTGTGGGCAGAGAATCCTTCGGCTGTTCACACTCCTCAAGTGTCGACAGAGAACCGGATCTCCTTGACATATCTTCTTCACAAGAAATCAAGAAGGAAGAAAGAAAAGATTGAAGTAAACACAAATCAAAAGTAAAGATTCTTTACTTTGAACACCAAGTGAAGCCTTCATGCTCTAGTAGTAAGAATCCTCCTTCAAACTCTCTCTTACACTCTCTCCTTGACTCTTCTTTCTATAGGCAGGCTGATCAGTAGGCAAAAAGATTAAGTGGCAGTTTAGTTTAGACTATTTATAGGAAAGACACAAAAAACCGTCCAAAAACTGCAAATTTTTAAGTCAATGCGCATTGGATCATCCTGTACGATCGTGGATCGTCCTGGATGATTTTATTTAAATACGCTGGAAAAGAACCTAACATATATGGGTACGAAATGACTTCCTACACACACATCATCCCGTACGAACTAGGTTCGTCCGGTATGAACGGTTATTCCATAGGTCGGTTCCCAAAAACTGCAGAACGTCACTAAAATTTCAAAGTCAGTTCACTTTGTACTAGGACGAATATGAGTTCGTCCGGACAAAATTTTTCCAGAGAGCAACTCATCCCAGGACGAATACACTCCGTCCTGGACAAAAATACTCCAGAGAGCAACTCGTCGTGGAACAAATACACTTCATTCTGAACAAAAATTTTTCAGAGAACATTTTATCCTGGGACAAATACACTTCATCCTGGATGATCAAGACTTGGAAAATTTTTCTTCAACTCCTATTCGTTCCATTGCTCTTACGAAGTAATAAATGACCTGATCGTCCCGTACGAACTATGTTCATCCCGTACGATCAGTACAAATTTCTCAAGATCTCCTAAAGTGTGTGTGTGTGTATTCACTCAATTATAATCACTCCCTCTCAAACTTAATTCAAAGAAAAATATAAGTTTTAAATACACAAAGTATCTCATGCTGAATTTGATTTGAAATCTTAGTAGTTTTGAGTGTTATTTTCCTGAAATGTTCGTACACACAAGAGAAAAAACAACTCTTCCAAAAAGTGTTGGGAGATAACTATACATAAAACAATAATATTTGAAATCATCAAAACTATACAAGTTACAAGAATGTAAAACATGCAAATAGCAACTCTCTTAACAGATTGATACGATCACATCGTCCGGGATGATCTCAATATCATCCGGGACGATCAGTTCAAAAACCTTAGTTGCTTCTGGACGATTAACATCGTCCAGATCATATTTAGGGTGATGTTCTAGACAATTTACCTCTGATTTAAACTAATCATATAGGACGATCGTAAGATCGTCCAGGATGATCAAGCTAATTTTGAATCATCCAGACCCCCATTCAGAGCGATGTTCAGTACAATAGTCCACGATTTGCACTAATCGGCCAGGATGATATCCATATCATCCTGGACGATAATGTCGATTCTTGAAATTCTATTTAAAGGATCCAATTTTTCTCATGTATGAGACCTTGAGTACTACTGTCTTGACCTAAGAGAGCATTGGGAGAAGGAGAGAGAGAAAGAGAGAGAGAGGAACTTGTGAGGGGGAGTTTGTGAGAGGGTTCGCAAGGGTTACTCCAAACAAGGTTCCATGTTGTCTTCTCCAGTCTTCGTCCTTCGTTCTTGGGAGGTCTACTTCAGCAAAAGGTTCGGGTTCTCTGCTCACTTCAGGAGGAAACAAAAGGAGTCAGTACTCTGCCCGCTTCAGGAGGAAGCAAAAGGAGTCGATTCTCTGCCGCACCAGGGTTGGTGAAAAGGAGTCGGTTGTAAAGGCTTCTCCGCCTAGCTGTGGGAGCTAAAGGAGAGACACTTACTTAGTGCAATATCTGGAGGGTGCCTCCAGGGAGTAGACGTAGGTCAAGTTGACCAAACCACTATAAACCCTTGTGTTCTTTTTACTACTTCCGCATTTTAATTTTCCGCAATTATTTTTCTATGGTGATTTTGGTTTGTGCTTATTGTGATTTAATCTAAGAAAGATTTTTTAAAGTACCAATTCACCCCCCTCTTGGTTATCCTCGGGCTAGTTCTCAAGGGCTTAACATCCCTAATGAACTTTCAGTTTTAGATATATTGATTCTATTATTCATAGTGACGTATGATAGAAAATTCCCCCTCAAACATAGGGAAAAATTCTATAAGATGTGGTGAGACCTACAATGCTTTATGGAGTAGAATGTTGGCCAATAAAAGTGAAACATAATATTAAGTTATGTGTTGTAGAAATGGGGATGTTAAGGTGGATGAGTAGATTTACTCTTAGTGGAATGGTTCAAAATGAGCATATACGTTAAAAGGTTTGAGTATCTCCAATGGAAGATAAGATAGAGAGAACCATAGATAGTTTGGTTACATATTATTACTATATGGTTAAAGTGGAGGAATACATCAACTTGTTGTGTGATAGAAAAGTCGCCCTCAAACTCAAGGGAAACTAATATTAAATGGCGGCAAGACTTGCAATGCTTTACGGTGCTAAATGTTAGCCATTAAAATAGAAGCATAATATTAAGTTAAGTGCTGCAAATATAAGGATGCTCAGGTGGATCAGCGGCATTACTCTTAGAGACAAGTTACAAAATGAGTATATACGTGGAATGGTTAGAGTAGCACCGATGGAAGATAAGATTAGAGATAGTCTCCTTAGATAGTTTGGTCACATATTATTACTATATGGTTGAAGTGGAGGATTGCATTGGTCTTGTTGTGTGATTGAAAAGTCCCCCTCAAACTTAAATAATTAACATTAAATTGATACAAACCTCATTGTTTACTTGTAGAAATCTATAGCCCAAGTTTGTTGTGGATATTCAAAAATAGAGAAGTTGAATGTATAACCGACAATTGTCTGGATGCAAGATGTTAACAAATAAATTTTTACACGGAGTGAAAATTTTCATCTAGTTAGGCTAACAACTACCTTCGTTTATATCAGTGGTTATGTTTCATTGTTCATGTTCTAAATAAGCTATCATATGACTCTCAAACTAGTTTTCTTAGTACAAGGAGAAATTCCTACAAGTTAATAGATCTCTTAAAATCAACATACTGTTGAAACTTATTAATTATGAATTAGGTGTTAGACATAAGCTTATATCCCAATGGCTAACCAAGAAGGGGGGTGAATTGGTAATTTAAAAAATTTTCCTCTTGTTAATTGGAATTTTAAGAGGTCAAAACCGATGAAATTTATTAGTGATTTAAAAAAAAAATTTCAACCACAGATATCAACGAAACTAAAAATAAAAGCAGCGAAAAATAAAAGACACAAGATATATAGTGGTTCAATCAAACACGACCTACATCAACTCCCTGAAGTCTCCCACTTTAGGTGTTGCACTATTATCACTAGTGTATCTCTTTTTGCTCTCACAGCAAGGTGGAGAAGCCTTCACAAAAACTCTCTTCCACCACTACCCGGTGCGATAGAGAACCGTCATCCTTTTACACCCTCCAAGTGTAGACAGAGTACCGTCATCCTTTTACATCCTCCAAGTGTAGACAAAGTACCATCGTCCTTTTACACCCTCCAAGTGTAGGCAGAGAACATTCGGCTATTCACACTCTCCAAGTGTAGGCAGAGAACCTTCGGCTGTTCACACTCTCCAAGTATAGGCATAGAACCTTCGGCTGTTCACACTCCTCGAGTGTTGCTAGAGAACCGATTCTTCTTGAAAGATCTCCTCACGAGAAATCTAGAAGGACAAGAGAAAAGAGTGAAGTAATCCCAAATCATAAAAAATAACCTTACCTTTGTATAACCAAGTGAACCTTTCACTCTCCAGTAGTAAAAAATCTCCTTCACAAACTCTCTCTCACTCTCTCCTTCAAATTTCCTTCAGTATGCACGAAGATCAAGTGACAAAAAGATCTCAAGATAGTCTAACTTGGACCTTTTATAGAAAAGACACGAAAAACTGTCTAAAAATTGTATTTTTCAATTTCTAAACATTTATGATAGTCCCTACGATCTCATTTCGTACGTACGAACAGTGTAAAAATTGTTGCGTATGAACTATATGTGAATTAGTACGAACTATCTTTATACTCGATAATCATCTCAAACGAATTAAGCTCGTTCGGTACGAATCATTATTCCCAAGATTCGTTGGTATGAAAATATAGGACGAACGATAAGTTTAAAGAATAGTGGACATCGTCTTGGGACAAATTGGTAACATCGTCTAGACAAATAGTTCAAAAGCACAAGTCTAGAGGACTTCATCTTAGGACGAATGGGTTAAATCGTCTGGACGAATAGTTCAAAGCACAAGTCCAGAGGACATTATCCTGGGATGAAAGGTTCAATTCATCTGGACAAATGGTTCAAAGCACAAGTCCAGAGGACATCATCCTAGGATGAAAGGGTCAATTCATCTGGATGAATAGTTCAAAGCATAAGTCCAGATGACATCATCATGGGACGAAAGGGTAAATTTGTTTGGACGAATAGTTCAAAACACAAGTCCATAGAACATCATCCTGGGATGAAATGGTAAATTCATCTAGATGAAAAGGACAAAAAAATTTTTGCCCGCTCTGTTCGTTCCATTGCTCTTTGGGAGTATAACTGACCAGATCGTCCCATACGAATATGGTTCGTAGTGTACAATCAAATTTAAAAATTTTGAATTTTAACTCTCCCCCAATATGTGTGTGTGCTAAGTTACTTAATTTCCAATCACACTCTCTTAGACTCAAATAAAATAAAAAATACAGACTCTAGTTTTAAAAAAATATTCTAAGCAGATCTTGATTTGAAGTCTTTAATAATCGAGAGTATGACTTCCCTGAAATGTTAGTACATACAAGAGCAAATACAAATATTTCATAATATGTTAGGAGAAAACAATAATACTTGGAATCATAAAAAATATACAAGTTGTAAGAGTGTAAAATATGTAAAGCTAAGTAGCAACTCTCTCAACAATCTCTCCCTTTTTGATGATGGCAAAATAATTATTATTTGTATAAGTTTGAAAGTTCTAAGTTTCTCCTAAACTCCCCCTGAAGAAATAAGCATGTGAGAATAAGAGACATTTATTTTGAACAAATCAAATTTTTAATTTTTTAAAGTTTTTCAACACACAAAAATAATCACACATAAAAAAATGACCCTAAAACATCAAAATAAATACCAAAAAGACCCTAGCAAATGAAACACCAAAAAGATACAAACAAAATAATCAGATGTAAAAAATAATCAGATGTCAAATCAGATGTCAAAAATAATCAGATGTCAAATAATATTTCTCCCCGTTTTTGACAACAGCAAAAAGAGAAGAAGAAACGAACATAGAAATGCAAGAAGTCATATGAGAAGCCTTTGATAATTGATCATGAAAGAGATTAAGTTATATTTTTAATAAATAAGATAAATGTTATTAGAGAAAAAGAAAAATTCATATGATTTAAGTATAGATATAACATAGACAAGAAAATAATTATCAAGGTCATGAATTAGTGTAGACTATGAGATAAAAAATATTATTGCAAAGTAGATGAAATGGAAATTAATGTATTTTAAATTTTAATAAAAATAAAATTGAACAGAAGATTCATTTGAATTTAAAGATTAAAAGATAGAAGAAATAGCATAAACTTGTGGAGCTTTGCGCATCTTTTTAATATTTGTGGCACACTTTATGCATCTTTTATAATTATTGGCTAATTTTGTGCTTCTTTTTTCAATTTGCAAACCACTACGTATTCTTTTAATTTTTGTACATTTTCAAGTTTTTAATTGATCTTTCCAAAATCAATAATCTAAAATCTTAAATTTCTCTAAGTACAATGATATTTATATTAAAAAGAGAAATAAAAAATAAGAATACATCAAACTTGCAATAATAATATTAAATTATGTTAGTCTAATAAAAACATGAATTTGATATCCTTAACTTGATCGAGTTATAACACAACTTAAATTTTTGAAAAATTAGATTTTCTAATGAATTTAAAAAAATTTATTGCATTTAAAAAAAAAACACTTGTTAAATGAATTAGCCCGGAAAAAACTAACATTTCTAGAAACATGATAGGATAATTTTTTATTGATATCATGGTGAATGATAGTACATTGAGCATGATAGATATCAATACACAAAAATTTTCAAAAATACATAAAACATAAAAACATAAAGACATAAAAACTAACAACACATCACATCACATAACATCACCACTGGTAGAGAAAATCACAAAAGAAGTACTGTCATCACTTTGAGAGACCCTGATTTGGAGGAGGTCCCTAGTTGAAGAAGTTAAAATAGCTACTCATCATAGCCATATTTGACCTCACAGAGTCGAGTTGACCTCTAATCCATCCCTTATCCTGTTGGTATTGTGCATCCTGCTACTGTAAATGAGTCTTGATTTGATCAAAATGTTGATTAAAGTGGCTCTCAAGACGATCAAATCGCTGGACCATCTCCTGAAAGTTTTGAGTACCAGTAGGTGCAGGTGGATGTCTTCTCCTTTCTTTCTCAGATGCAGTACTTTCAAATTGAGCATCCTTATTAAAAATTGCTCGGAATGATCCATCATTATAGTAGACAGGCTCCTCTAGATTTTGAATAGGATGAACTAGATCATACTTCTTTTCCAGAATGAAGGTCACAAGATGTCCTAAGGCTATATTCTTCTTTCTCTTGTGGGAGACATTGCCAATCTCAAAAAGTCCATACAAGTAGTCAATGATCAGTTGTGCTTCGTTTATTGGTTGGCTAGTCATAATAAGATATATTACAGTGGAAAGAAGATGAGTAATATTTACTCGATCACCAGCTTTAGGAATAATGGAAGTATGAAGAACATGCTAGATGATTTGGGCATTTCGGTTAAGAGTGGACACCTTAAGTATATGACCTACCTCACTAATCCCTCTAATAACTTGATTTATCGCAGTCCAGTCAAAGTTGGAGGAAGAGGTCAAAGTATGGGCTCTAATCCCTTGAGTCCTTAAATTTAAAAATATCCCCAAATCCTCCTTTGTTATTTCTATCCTCTTTTTAAAAACATAGGATCTAATCACACTCTGGTCAGTATTAAAAGACATGTTTGCAAGGAAGTAATGGAATGTTTCCTTGTTGAAGATGTGGATTAAAGTCAAAATAAGAGCAAACTGGGTAGAAGCAAAAAGGTCCATAACATTAAAGGTTAGTTGTTCCTGGAGAAGAACTCTAGAATGGGTGATTTTTGAGGATACGAACCTAGGAAAATACTCTTCATTTTCTTTGAACAGAAAATTTCCTCCAATATTTCTAGAGGAAGGTCCCCTAGTCAGTTCCTTAGCGTGCCTAACTCTCTTGCTTGAACTCGCCATAGAAAAGATCAAAGGGAATAGAGGATTGAAAAGACTTTTGAAGTGAATGAAGTTCTAGTTCTAAATCCTTTCAATTTAAAGGAAAAAAAAACTTTCGTACGTATAAAAATAATTTTGTCTTCTACGATATAGGGTTCGTACGTACAAAATAAAATTCGCATGTACGAATGAATGTGCCCAAAAATAGAATGGTTTTTCGTAACATGCAAGTTATGAGGCATCCTTTCATATAAACTTTTGACCAGACGATCGTACAGATGAACAAGTATTCATCCTGGATGATCAGTTAATTAAGATCATTTTTATGACAGTTTGAAATGTCCCCCACACAGAAATGCTATATGTTCGTATGTACGAATTGAATGTTGGTATGTACAATCAGAAATAAAAATTGATCTTATCCATATAACCATCTACATACGTATAAATGAATGCATACACATCGTCCGGACGATCTGGGGATCATATAGACCAATGGTAATAAAAACTAAAAAATTGCATGCAAACTATTCAACTCAACGATTGATACGCTACAGGATTCATCGCGTACGAAAATATTTCGTACAGACAAATATTGAACTTAGAAATTTTCATATGATTACTAAAAAAATATGAATTTTGATGTGAAAATACATAAAATAAAATAGATAATAATTGCAAAAGCAAATACATACAAAACTTGAAAAAACACACAAGGAAAATACACAAAATAAAAAAGCACACTAACAAAACACAAATCAATGTTGCAGAAATCATTATTTAAGCATTCAAATCAATCACACCAAGCTTTATTCTTAATGTACAGAAAGTATCAAAGCTTAGTGGTTTTATAAAAATGTCTGCAAGTTGATTTTTAGTTGAAATATGATTGAGTTCAATTTCTCCTTTGGATACATGATCCCTTATGAAATGATGCTTGGTGTCTATATGTTTAGTTCTTGAATGTTAAATAGGATTTTTAGAAATACAAATAGCACTAGTGTTATCATAATAAATGAGAATAGTGCCTATTATTAATCCTAATCAATCAACTGTTATTTCAACAAAAGTACTTATGCCACACAACTTCCAAAGGAAATGTATTCAGCTTCAACAGTAGATAGGGCTACGGAATTCTATTTTCTACTGGACCAAGAGACTAAAGAATTTTTAATAAATTAACATATTCCAAAAGTACTATTTCTATCAACCCTACAACCTGCAAAGTCTGAATCTGAATATCTATTTATTTCAAATGAAGAGCTAAACTTAGGATACCAAATTCCTAAGTTCTGATTTCCTAAGAGATATCTCAAAATCCTTTTCACAACTATTAAATGTGATTCTTTTGGATCTAATTGAAATCTAGCACATAAATAAATACTAAACATAATATCGGGTCAGCTAACTGTCAAGTAAAGTAAAAATCCAATAATTCCCTTAAATTTCTTTTGATCAACAGATTTTCCCTTTGGGTCCTTATCTAACTGAACAGAGGAACTCATAGGTATACTAATAGGTTTAGCATTATCCATTTCATAATTTTTGAGGATGTTCTTAATATACTTTGACTTACTAAGAAATGTACCTTCCGTAATTTGCTTAATTCTAAAGCCTAAAAAGTAACTCAAATCCCCATTAGACTCATCTCAAATTCACTACTCATTATTTTAGAAAATTCATCACAAAGATTTTTATCAGTAGATCCAAAGATGATATCATCAACATAAATCTATACAATGAGTATATCTTCTCCCAATTTCTTCAAAAATAGAGTTGTATCCACATAAATCTATACAATGAGAGGTCTTTAATTTGGTGGCATAATTTATGTACCTTTTCTACTTTTTTTTTTAAAATAGTTTGTCTAGCTCATGCCTTTCAGTCCACGGTTGCTATTGATTTATTAATAGTGTGGCTTTCTTTATGTTGTTTTCATAATCTCTTTGGTACTTTGGTGGTTTTTGTTATTGGTCTAGCTGAATGCTTAACATTTCGGTTGCTATGGGATTGTGTTGTTATGGGTTTGGATGATGTTTTAACTTGGGGGGTTTTTCGTATCCATGGTTGGCTCTTATGGTTGTCATGGTAGGGTTGTGTTATTTTGACCAATTCATAGTCTATGATTCTATGTATTTTTTACTTGATGATGTTCAAGTTGATGCTAAATTGTTGTTACTTATTGATGGCCTTTTGGCCTAATACTTTGCAGCTCTTCATGCTTGTAATTTTGTTTACTAATAACAATGGGAGCTAGGTTTCGGTCTACAAGAAAGTTCTTGATGGATTAATTTTATTTGGCTTTTGTTCTTCATTTTATGAGCATATGTGGTCTGTTGATGGGTTACCTCTACTTTACGATTTATATTTTGTTTACATTGTTATTTCTTGCTTTTACATTTTCCCTATTGTTATTTAATTATTTTTGAAGGGGATTATTACTGATATAATTCTGCCGACTAGAATTTTTGGGAGAAAGATTGTACTTGAAGAATATCAGATGATATTGTCTCTTTTTTGGGGTGTGGGCTGCTTGCCCCATTCTAGAATGTAACTAGGTTCTTATGTATTTTTTCTTCGTAGGGACCTTGATCTCGTATGATCTTTTTTGCCTTTTTTGTAGCTCTTTTTAATATGGATTTCAATGAGGACATCATCCACCATCCTTAACCAATACAAATGTCCACAATCACCCATCATCAAATGAGTTGATGCCCATTGTTGTCTCTCTTTCATCTTTGTCATGTAGTGCACCAATCATCAGTGGAGGCCATCCTTGCTCAGACCAATCATCACTGGAGGCCATCCTTGCTCACCCTCCTCCATCATCATCAACCAACATTTGATGCTACTCATCCTTCTTCACTTTTTATCTACTAATGTCAGCAACCATCTTCTCTTATTGCCAATTTGCTTTGATAACCACCATCAACCATGCAACTATCACTAACATTTGTCGTATTTCAATGCCTTCAAATACTCTTTGCCAAAAATAGAACCACACTTCAAATCATACAATAACACTTTCTCTAACTCTATTGATAGACTTTTTTCTTTTTATGTAACATATACTAGTAAAGTGAAACTTATATGGTGTTGTTGCCCCAACTATGTTAGGCTTCATGGATTTTCATTTTTTTAAGTTTTCATATTAAAATTGCTACATCTCCTAAGAATTTTTCATCATTTATTAATACATATGCTTTTTTTATGCAATATTAAGATGATAAAGTCCTCCACTATTGCCATTAATATTCTTGTACATAATAATTTATAAATATAATCATATGAAATAATTTCATAATTTTCTTACACTCAATTAAGTATCATATTTGACAGTGAAATAGTTGTATATGAACTATAATTATAAAAAATTAAATTATATATTATTGTTATTTGAATTATTGTGTGATATCCAAAATGATCATGAGATATATTTTACAAAGAAGTGATTTATATAAAACTCCCTATTGTTCTTTAGTTCACCATGTTATTCAAATAATGATAAATGGATTCTAGTTTTAATTTTTTCAGATACTAAAATTTTTAGTTTTTATCGTTAAAATAATTTTATAATTTTTTATGCAAATATAATTTTAGTTTCACTTAATTTCTTAATACAAATTATTTTAAAAACATAATTACTATTTTTAAATAAAGTAAATTATTTAATTTAAATATTAGTTACAACTCAAAGAGCTTTTCATAGTGTTTTAATGATAAAATTATAATACAAGTAAAAAGTAAACCATCTCTCGTGATGCTCCTTTCGCTCTCCTAGGGCTTTGCCCTAGCTTGTCCTTCAGTGCCTTTTTTATGCTCTCCGCCTCCAATTCTCGGATTGCATCCTTCTTGAGTTGCAGGAAAGTCTCCTTTCCTTCTCCTCTTATTATTATGCTTTTGTTGCTATTTTGTTTTGGTTTGGCTGCCTCGTCCTGTTCTCCTCCTACCCTTTGCGGCCAGAATGGTGGCCCAACATGTTCTTGATCCTGGTTTTTTGAATGGCTCATTTAAATCTTTTTCGTTTATTGATGCGCTTTCTAGTTCTCCATCGGCTGATTGTTTTTCTGAGCTCTGTCAAGGCTCTTTCCGTGGTTTACCGTCGTTGTGGATTTCTGAGGAAGAAATTAGAGCTCATTTTATTCCTTTTCAATTCACTTTGATTTGTTTTTTCCCTACGAGACATTCGTCTCTGGATTCTATTCACAATTTTTTTCTCACTTTAAAGCTTATTTCTGAATTCTCTGCCACAGTTCTTGATCAGACGCACGTTTTGATTAAACTTTCTAATGACTTAGATTATAGCAAAGTGTTTTTCCATCGTTCCTATTTGGTGAATAACTGTTTCATGAAACTCACTAAATGGTCCCTGCTCCTAGATGTCTGTTTTGAATCTCTGGTAAAAACAATTTGGGTTTCCTTGACTAATCCGAGACCCCATCTTTACTCTCATTGTATCCTCCACGCTTTGGGTTCTATGCTGGGTCGACCATCGAAGGTTGATAGTGCCATTTTCATTGGATCTAGGCCATCCCTTGGGCTAGTTTTAGTGGAACTGGACATTACTAAAAGCTTTCCATCTCAAAATTGGCTTGGGCTTGAGGAGTTTGGGTATATCCAAAAGGTGCAAATGCAGGTTTTCATGATTTCTGTGAGTCCTGTAAGCATCTTGGTAGTCTTAAGGGTGAGTGTGCTTCTTCTTCTATGTCTAATCCCCGTTCTCTTCCTGTTGGGGTTAAGTGTCAAGCTTTGTTTGTTAATGAGGAAAAGGTTGGGGAGGATCCGAATGTTGTGGATCGTTCTTCGGCTGTTTATGAGGAAAAGGTTAGGGTGGATATGAATGTTGTGGATCGTCCGGTGGAAATTTTGGTTCTTAGGACTGTAGGCTATGCTGTTGGTTCTATG
This sequence comes from Dendrobium nobile, assembly GCA_022539455.1. Classification (NCBI taxonomy): domain Eukaryota; kingdom Viridiplantae; phylum Streptophyta; class Magnoliopsida; order Asparagales; family Orchidaceae; genus Dendrobium; species Dendrobium nobile. Next base: position 38,551,448 of record CM039724.1, read on the forward strand.
GCTTTGGCTGAGGGCCATCTTGTTTTAGATATTAAAAATGATAATACTAGAGGCTTTAATAGGGATTCTAGTATCCCTATTATCAGTGTTGGTTCTAGTGGGTGTAAGGAAGCTGCTGGTATAAATTTGGATTCTAATGCTGTGGGTGCCTTGAGCCATATCCCTTGCTTGGTTAATCATGTTTCTACCCCTACTCCATCTCCCACAAATGTTTATGATGAGGAAGAACTTTTTTTTCTAACTAGCTCTTTGATGCCAGTTAGTCCAACTCCAAACTCTGAGGTTCTGGGTCATGATGGTCGTGTGGGTTTTGCCTCTAATCCTTTAAGGGCGGTTGGTAATTACGATTCTATGGCTAGTGTGGGTGTTGAGGCTTCGGTTGTTCTTGAAGGGACTCTGGGTGGGGATGTGATTTATCCTTATGTTAACTTGGTTTTGTTGACAACTGTTGTTGATATTCCTATTTTGGTTGTGTCCAATGCGGAGTTAAAAGCCCATCTGGCCGCCTCAGTGAGTAAATCCTGCATGGACCATTTGGATTGGTCAAATGTGTCTAACGACGATTTTGATGAGAATGAAAATGAGTTCCAAGATTTTCAAGATAAGTTCAATTTTGTCGCAGGCTGATTTGTTGATCAAGCTATTTCTTGTGGAGCTAGGAAATGGTCTAAAAATAAATCAAGGAAAAAAAAAGTGATTCTGGCTATGCTTGTGTGGCTTTTCATTTGGTTGCTCACTATGATGAGGCAATCTTGTAACCCTGGGTTGGCCTTGAGCTGGCAACCTTGGTGGTTAGTGTGGCTAGTGCCTTATAGTGTTGCTTATTGTACTTCGGCTGGTTGCTTTGTAGCTTATTCTGCCAATGGATGGTCACCTCTTAGCTACTCGATGGGTGCAAGATTGCCAGACTGATACCTCTTGGTTGGCTTTTTATACGGCGTGTTTTATCTGCTTAGCTAGGCCTTTTGTAACGTTGGGAGTTTTTGTTGTTTTTGTGCGTTGTTGGCTTTGCTTGGCTATTGTAATTATCCTTTTTCTTTCAATAAAATTTGGGGCTAGTCCCCTTTCCCAAAAAAAAAAAAAAAACTAAAATAAAAAAATGATAAAATTATAATAGAATTTCGAAGGCTACTAAAAATTTAGTAAAGTTTCAATTAAAATAATAAAATTTGATTGATTTGTTAGCTTAATCAAATTAAATTTTCTAAAAATTCTTGATTTTCAGTCAAATCCATAAATTTGGTCAGTTTTGAAATAATAAGAGAACATTTTGGAATCAATTTTATTCTTAATTAGTTTGAATAACCGGATTTAAATTGTTTCTTATTGAGTTCAGTAGATTTATTTTTTTATAATTTAATATAATTTGGCTATAAAAAATAGGATGTTAAATTATAATGTTTTCTTGAACATTTTTTATTTTAATTCGGTAGTAAAATTTTCGTCGTGCATAAGTTCAATTATCATTAATATTAGTATATATTACAGTGGAGGGAGATATAAAAATAATTTTTATTATTTTGGATTTTAAAAACTAATAAGTTTGCCAAGGTATATTTGGAATCAAATTAGTCATCTAAAATATTTAAATCAAAACGACCAAATAAAAATTGGAGAAGTCCAGACCAAAATTTCATAAGATAGATTTTAAAAAATTATGAATTTATTATAAGATAAGTATAATATAAAAATTAATTTACAATTTATTAATTAAATATATCTCACAATAAATTTAAAATTTTAAAAATTTATTCTTATAAATTTTAGTCAAAACATTTAGAGGTCATCCTTAGGGTCTAAAGATTTTCATTTGATGGAGATATTATTAGTAAAAGTCAAGCTGGATTGTTGTAGTTGTGGAATTTATCAGGCCTACTATGTGAAGGAAAAGCACCCGTCAAACTTAAAAGAAAATTCCAGTGGTGAGACATGCAATACTTTATGTTGCAAATTGTTCGACATTAAATGAGAAGCCTGAAAAGACTTAGAAAGTATTAGAAATGACCCTTTTTATTATCTTTGAACAAAAATTTGATCTTAACATGACAATGAAAAAAAAGATTCATATTGCTGTCCCCACCTATAAAGGCTTGATGTTGAAATTGTTTGGCTGTTGTTAGAATATTATGACCTAAAATTTCTCCCACACTATCTTGTTGATTTCGTTTTAAATTACAACAACAACATCAATAATAATAATAATAAAGTAATGAACTAACTCCCCCACCCCCCCAAAAAAAAAAAAAAAACGTTGGGAAATATAATTTTAAAATTTTATATTTAAATAGAAAACAAGTAAAAAGATGCCATGAGATCTATTTTGGTTCTAATTTTCTTTTTTCAAAATATTATTTTATTCCACTTAAGTTTACTAGATGATCAATTCATCTTATAAAAATTCATTCTACACAATCTTTATTTTTAAGGATTTAAATAATATATATATACGCATAAGCTTCCTCTTGGAATTCGTTGGGATGGAATCCTCCAACTACCTCCCTCCCTCCTCACGAACTATCGCCAACGTATTTTCGGTCAAATCTAACATCCAGGAATATATATTCTCTTTCAGATTAGCTGGGATCTTGGGCTTGAAGCCAAAGATTATGTGCCATTTATTTATTTATTTATTTTTTTTTTTTTTGCGGTTTTTTTATATGAAAGGAGTTTTAGCTTGTTCGAAACCGGCTTGAATATGACTCATTGGTTGTACCAGATCTATATCAGGTTATATTCTTCTCACATTTTTTGCGCTGAATAAATATTGTTTAAATATCAAAATCAATTGAAAAGGATCATAATAAATTAAGCATGCATGCAACTCATCGGCTGTTGTTGGCGGCCAATGGCCACTTTACATCTAGAGGTTTGAGCAACAACTATGGACTCTTGCATACGAAGACGACTCTCATTTATAGACTCACGCCCTACATATCGGATTCTAAAGACTTAGGCATTCTCCTTGAATGACTCACATAGGGAACTCACCTCTAAACTGGGAGCCACGCAAGAGGTAGGGATCCACATGGTGTTGAAACAGAGGATTCGACCGACAGCCTGAAGTAGAGAGCGAAGGAAGAAGACGGTGAACAGTAATTGCATTGTGTATGATTAACTTGTAAGCTGCATTACATGAGATTTTATAATGGAAATAACTAAGTGACAAATTACTAAAATGCCCTAGTTAGTTATGAAAAGTAAACATGAAACAGTAAGCAGTGGCGGCTTGGCAGGGAATCAGGCAGAGACGTTAGTGGACGTTGAGCTCTGCTTTATGCCAGGTAATGATTTTTGGTTATGGTTGAGCTGGCCATCCGTATCACCGTCCCTCAAGCTTATGGTCGGGAGGACCATAAGCTTGTTTCGCAATGTGCAGAGGCGAGATGATGACAGTGATTTGGTAAATATGTCCGCAGGTTGATCGAGTGTGGAGATGTGGCGGACGACAATGTGCTTTAGTTGAATACAATCCCGGATGAAGTGGTGATCAACCTCAATGTGTTTGGTACGGGCATGAAAAATAGGATTGCTGGAAATGGACATGGCTGAGACATTGTCGCAAAAGAGCTCAGTCGGAGACAGTGGAATGAGAAAGTCTTCGCAAAGACGCCTTGTCCATATAATGTCGGTGGCAGCAGTAGCAGCCATAGATCGGTATTCAGCTTCTGTAGAGGATCGTGCTACCGTGGACTGTTTTTTTACAGACCAGGAGAGCAGAGCATCACCGATAAATAGGCAGTAGCCAGTTGTAGATTTCCGATCTAGTTGATCGCCTGCCCAGTCGGAGTCTGAGTAGGCAGAAAGAGTTAAGCTGGTTTTAGGAAGAACGAGAGCATGATCCAAAGTGCCTTGCAGATAACGCAAGATGCGTTTAAGAAGATGAAAATGTAGTTGAAGGGGATTGTGCATGTGTTGGCACAATTTGTTGACGGCAAAGGCTATATCAGGTCGGGTAGAAGAGAGATACTGTAAGGAGCCGGCAAGAGTTCGAAAATGTTCTGGTTGAGCAAACGGAAGGTGAAGTTCGGGGTCTGTAGGATATTTGGAGGGTAGGGGTGTGAGAAGCGGTTTGCAATTGGACATGGAGGCTGCGCTAAGAAGCTCCTGGATATAAGAGCGTTGTGATAAATAGTAGCCTTTGTCGGAGCGATGAAAATCAATGCCAAGGAATGTTGATAGTAAACCGAGATTCCTTGTTTGAAAGTTCTGTTGCAGTTTGGAGATGAGTTGGGAAATAAATGATGGATCACTGCCCGTAACGAGAATGTCATCTACATAGACTAAGATATAGACGTGGACAGCAGCATTGTGGTAGTAGAAGAAGGAGGGATCAGCCGAACTGGTTAAAAAGTGTTGTTGTTTGAGGTAGTCTGAAATTGTAGAAAACCAGAGACGAGGAGCCTGTTTGAGGCCGTAAATGGCCTTGTGTAGTCGGCAGACATGATTGGGATAAGTGGAATCCTCGAAACCTTGTGGTTGAGCCATGTAGACAGGCTGATCGAGTTTGCCATGTAAGAAGGCATTCATGACGTCCAGTTGATGAACATCCCAATCATGATGTAGAGCAACAAGAAGGAATAGACGAACAGTCGTAAATTTAACCACCGGACTGAATGTCTCCTGATAGTCGATGCTGTATTGTTGTTTGAAACCCTGAGCAACGAGACGGGCCTTATGACCGGCGACGGTGCCATCAGGTAAAAACTTCAGTTTGTAAATCCACTTACATCCGATGATCTGCTGATTAGTTGGTGGAGTAGTAAGGGACCAAGTACCTTGAGCTTGAAGAGCAGCAAATTCATCAGACATTGCTTTGCGCCAATGAGGATCCTTGTTGGCAGTGGTGAAGCATGTGGGCACAGGATGTGTGGTATGAGAGAGATCAAGTTTGGTGCGGGGTTTAAGATTGCCAGTTTGAAATCTAGTAACCATGGGATGTCGAGAAAGTGGAGGAGTGGGAGTAGCCGTGGAGGAAGAAGTAAGAGATGGAGGAGGAATTATAGGGGGGTTTTCGGGAGAAGTGGTGGTGGTAGTAATGGGAGCAGGGGACTGAGTTTGAGAGGTAGTAGTAGATAATATGTTAGAAGTTTGAGTAGGGGGAAAATATGGAAAAGTGGGTGATGTGGATGAGGGAGAGGACAGAGGAAACGGAATGGAGAGAAATGAAGTTTCATTGAAGATGACATGGCGGGAACAGATTGTTTTAAAAGTGGTTGGATCAAAACACTTGAAGCCTTTTTGATTTTCAAGATAGCCTATAAATATACATGGAATAGAGCGGGGAGCCAATTTGTGAGGTGCAAGAGGCTTTGTCCATGGATAACAACGACAGCCGAAGGTTCGAAGCACAGAATAATCTGGAGGGTGGTGATGTAGAAGATGATAGGGAGATTTGTTGAGGGTTGTGGAAGAGGGTAATCTATTTATGAGATGAGCTGCTGTATGAACGGCGGCAGACCAGAAGGAAGATGACAGATTGGCGTCGAAGAGGAGTGTCCGAGCGGTATCAAGTAAATGTCGATTTTTACGTTCGAAAACTCCATTTTGTTGGGGAGTATAGGGACAAGTAATTTGATGAGTGATACCGTGAGTATTGGTGAAGTTTTGTATCAAATTGTTACAGAATTCACCTCCACCATCACTGCGAATTGTGCGGACAGTTGAGTTTAAGTTTTTTTGAATTTTTGTAATAAAATTAATGAGAGATTGAGGAACATCAGATTTTTGTTTGAGCAAGAACAACCAAGAGAATTTACTATGATCATCAACAATTAATAGAAAATATCGAAATCCATCATAAGATAAGATAGGGGAAGGACCCCAAACATCCATATGTAGTAATTCTAGTGGTAAGCGGGATACATGGTTGGGGGGGGAGAAGGGTAACCTGTGACTCTTGGCAAGAGCACAGGAATTACAAACATTTTTTAAAGCAGAAATAGATAAAAATGGAAAGGCTTTAGAAAGAGCAGCCATCGTTTGTCCATTTGGATGGCCGAGCCGTCGATGCCAAGAGAGAGCGGAGTTTGGTGAAGCGACAGTAGTTGAAGCAGCAACAATGGAAGGGCGAAAGGGAATGACATAGAGACCGTTATGGCAGCGTCCGTGGAGTAGAGGTTTGTTGGTCTTCGTATCCTTAAGACGAAAACCAGATTTATCGAAAGTTATTGAGCAGTTGTTGTCATGAGTAAGTTTGGAAATGGAAATTAAACGATGTGTTAAGTTAGGAACATGGAAAAGATTTTTTAGGTGAAGCTTACAGCTTGGTGTGGGAAGCAGCCCATTCCCAACATGATGGATAGGGAGAGGATTGCCATTGCCAACAAAGACCTGATCACGGCCGGTATATGGTTCTGGTTGCTGAATAGGCAGGGGATCCGGTGTCAAATGAGCAGAGGCACCGCTGTCAAGGTACCAAGGAGTGGAGTTGGGGTCGGCTACCAGTGCGACGCTCGAAGAGGAAGACTGGGGACTGTAACTGAAGTTAACACGATGCCAACAATTTGCAGCAGAGTGCCCTCTCTTCCCACAAATCTGACAGTCTCCATCAAACCGAGGAGCACGAGGGAGATTGCGAGGAATATTTGTAGACGAAGATCGTCCACGTCCGCGGGTGTAAAAAGACCGTCCACGGGACCTGCCTCTATTGGAAAACAGAGCAATGTTGTTATCTGACGACGCAGTATTTGAAAAGGAAAGCTCACGAAGAGCATCCGTTGTCTGGTGAACTTCTTCGCTTCGAAGAAGAGAATACAAGTCGTCTAAGGAAATGGGATGAAGAGAGCTCCGAATAGTGGTCTTGAATGACTGATAAGAGGGTGACAGACCGTTTAGGATGTAATGAAGAATGTCTTCATCGTCGACTGAACCACCAGCAGCTCGTATATTGTCAACAATGCTTTTAATGGATGACAGATAGTCAGTTAAGGATTTGTTCTGCATTGTAAGAGATTGGAGCTCATTTTTGAGTTGTATCACTCTAGATCGATTAGTAGAGTAGAAACGGTTTTCCAATGTTTTCCAAATGGAAGCTGATGTCTCTAAGTTGAGAATATACGGGAGAATCGGAGTTGAGATGGTGGAAAACAAAGCAACGGAAAGATTTTGATCTATTAAAGACCAAGTTGAGTATTGCGGGTTAAGGGTGAGCTGACCGGTTGCAGTGAGAAGATGTTTTGGCGGTGAAAGAACCGACCCATCTAGATAGCCTGAGAAATTGTTTGCTGCAAACAATTTGTAGATAGCAGATCTCCAGGTAGGATAGTTTTCGGGAAGAAGCTGGACATTAATCACATTCTTGATGTTTGCTAGAAGAAATTTAAGAGTAGCAGGAATGGCGACATCTGTCTGGGTCGCCGAAGTATCAGAGGTAAGAATAGGTGCTTGTGGAGTGCCAGGAGCTGAAGCTGAAGAATCTCCCATGGCGAGGTTGTGCCGTTAGGCGTTTGGCTCTGATACCATGTTGAAACAGAGGATTCGACCGACAGCCTGAAGTAGAGAGCGAAGGAAGAAGACGGTGAACAGTAATTGCATTGTGTATGATTAACTTGTAAGCTGCATTACATGAGATTTTATAATGGAAATAACTAAGTGACAAATTACTAAAATGCCCTAGTTAGTTATGAAAAGTAAACATGAAACAGTAAGCAGTGGCGGCTTGGCAGGGAATCAGGCAGAGACGTTAGTGGACGTTGAGCTCTGCTTTATGCCAGGTAATGATTTTTGGTTATGGTTGAGCTGGCCATTCGTATCACATGGTACCATATTCACTACGCCACATGTCCATGATGGTTTGCAACAGTCATACTATAGATTGTACATTATATAAATATATTTCCAAGTTTAGCATTCTTTGTAGCCCTCAAAGTCTTATAAATAAGGGATAATGAAGTATATTTTTCTTATTTCTTAGCAAAACAAACAGCTCATTAGAGAAATGTTGTTAAAACTTTAAATATTGGCTTGATGTTACATGCGTGATGCTTTATTCTCAGTTTAGCATTAATGACTTAGCCACATCTCCAAGCGAATGGCAGGATGTGTCCAGACCGAGGTTTATTGTGCATAGATCCACCCACTGACCTACAGAGAAATAAACATGATAAGAAATAATACGGAATAAGTCTATGATTAAAATATTAGATATTAATATTTTATAATAATTATATAAATTAAATAAACAGGAAAATCCGAAATAAAGAAAAAAAAAATTGTCTCAAGAAAAACACAACTCTTCAATATTCTTCCTTTTAGTTCAAATTTATGAATTTCATTTTATTTTAATTCCCTTCCGTTTTAAATATTAGTGGAATAGATCAGTTTCAAAAAAAATTAAAAATCTTTTTGTGGGAAGAGAGGAGGCAAGGGAGACTGGGCGTTTGCTGGCCCGATGCTAAGGATTCAAGGAGACTGTTTGGATGATGGTGTCAAATACACACGAAAAATTATCCTGTGCAGAAGCGGAACTCCATCCAGATGTCTAAGCCCGTAGCTCGGTATTGCTCTGTATAGCGCATCGGTACTGTAACTCAGTATGGCTGACGTAGCTCATTTTGATTGGTATCCATCGATACTGCTCAGTACCACAACTCAATATGACGTCCGCACAGAATAATCTGTCCAAACACACAAGTTATTCAAGAACTCACATGTTATACATGTGTGCCATATGTATTTTTTTCTTTTTAAATTGGACAAATTGGTGATGTGTTTAACGTGTTGAAAGTATATCACATGTGCATCCATATTGCAAACTGCTTTCTAAATAGTAACCATAGGTCAAGCTTCTTGTCTTATTATGAATTTCAACCATGCTGATTCGTGGCTGCTCTTGAGCTAATTATATAGGATGGTCTTATCGGTCTAGTTAGTGATTATAAGAAATGATTTATTTAATTATAAAGTGGGAAATATGTGAGTCACCTCTTCGATTTTAAAGGCTTGAAGATTTTGTGTTATAATTGTTTTATTCAAATTTGTCTATAGATAATATCCAACTTTATTAACAGGCAAATTGACACCGCCTCCAACCGCTCGAGGGGTGGCTGCCGGACTCCTCAGAACAAACTGCCACGGGCTCTGCTTCGCTCCTGAGCTTCACCACCTGAGAAGATTCAGGATACATAAGCAAATAGGCGGGAAAGAGAAACAGGAAAAAGAAAACAGAACCAAGTCTGAATTCAATCAATACTTCACTGCCTTTATTTCCATCATAGCCAGCTATTTATACAAAACTAATACAATTGGCTGGACTAAAGGCTACAACATAAGGGCTATACAAAAATAGGTATGTACTTAGTAATATAAGCATTAGCTCCTGCGTCATTCACCCAGAGTGGGGGAGTAGTCTTCTATATCAAAATGTGGAGTTAAATCAGATACATTAAAGGCTGCCGACACATTGTAATCACCCGGAAGATCTATTTCATAGGCATTGTCATTGATCTTTTTAAGAACTAGAAAGGGACCATCTGCCTTTGGTTTCAGTTTTCCGAACGGCCCCGGTGGAAACCGCTCCTTCATTAATTTGATCCAGACCATGTCGCCGACCTCGAAAACAACTGGTCTTCTATGCTTATTGGCTTGGATTTGATATTTAGCGTTCTGTTTTGCAATCTGGTCCCTCACTTGTTGGTGTAGTTTCTTGATTTCTATGCCGCGTCGTTCTCCGTCCTTGCTACAAGAAGACATCGACAATGCAGGTAACAAATCAAGAGGTGTGAGAGGGTTGTTACCATAAACAATCTCAAATGGGCTGTGTCCGGTCGTTTAATTAGTAGAACGGTTGAACGCAAACTCAACTTGAGGTAGAAGAAGGTCCCATTGCTTCAGGTTCTTTCCCACAAAGCACCGCAGCAAGTTACCTAAACTTCGATTGACTATTTCGGTCTGTCCGTCAGTCTGGGGGTGAGCGGCCAAGCTAAACTGAAGCCTAGTTCCCAGCTTTCCCCATAAAGTCCGCCAGAAGTGGCTGAGGAATTTGACATCTCGGTCGGAGGTGATCGTCCGTGGTATACCGTGGAGGCGCACTATTTCTTTAAAATAGAGATCAATTATATGTTGAGCATCCAACGTCTTGCTAGAAGTAACGAAATGGGCCATCTTGGAGAATCTATCGATGAACCATGACGGAGTCTTTATTTCGCTGGGTCCGTGGTAGCCCCACGACTAAGTCCATACTAACATCTTCCCAGGGACGGAGAGGAATAGGTAACGGGGAATACAACCCAGCATTGGTGAGTGACGTTTTGGCCCTTTTACAGATTTGGCAACTTTGAGTATAATGAATAACATCTCTTTTGATGGCCTACCAGAAGAATTTTTTGGTGATGAGAATCAACGTTTTGTCATGACCAAAGTGACCGGACAGTCCTCCGTCGTGGCACTCAGCAATCAGGGCCAGCCTAAGGGAGAAATTCGGAATACAGATGCTAGTATGGTGGAAAAGAAAACCATCTTTTATGTAATACAATTGGTAGGGAGCATTCTTGCAACGCTCCCATACGTCCTCAAATTACGGGTCAGAGGGGTACAACTCCTTGATAGCATCAAAGCTGATTAATTTGGCTTGTACCATCTGTAGCAGAACAAAATGCCGGCTAAGAGCGTCGGCAACCTGATTATCTTTTCCAGCCTTATGCTTGAGCAGAAACTGGAATGCAGCCAGAAATTCTGACCAGGTGGCATTCCTACCTCTCAATTTTTTTTTGGCTTTCTAAGAATTTTAAAGTTGCATGATCAGTAAACAGAAGGAACTCCTTGCATAGGAGGTAATGGCTCCAGTGGTGTAAAGTTCAAACGATATCGTAAAATTCCTTATTGTAGGTGGAGTATCTTTGTCGCACCTCATTCAATTTCTCACTGAAATATGCGATAGGTTACCCTTCTTGACTTAAAACAACTCCTATGCCCATGTCAGACGCATCACATTCAACTTGAAACAATTTGTTGAAGTCAGGCAGGCGTAAGACCGGCGTGGATTTCATCTTCTTCTTTAATTCATCGAAGCTGACTTGAGCCTCCGGTGTCCAGCTAAACATACTGGATCTTAGCAATTCAGTGAGAGGAGCGGAAATGGTGTTAAAATTGGCAATAAACTTACGGTAGAAGGATGCTAAGCCGTGAAACCATCGCACATCCATGAACGAGCAGGGGACGGGCCAAGTCACACTAGCTCTGATTTTATCTGGGTCTACTTCAATGCCCTCAGCTGAGAGAATGAACCCCAAGAACCGAATTCTGGGATCCAGGAATTGGCATTTCCTTATATGGCAATATAACCTCTATTCTTTCAAAATTTGTAAGACCTGCTTCAAATGTTGTAAATGGGAGTGTAAGTCCGGATTGTATATCAAGATGTCGTCAAAGTAGACGATCACAAATTTACATAATAGCGGTTGGAAGATTTGATCCATGAGGCGCATGAACGTGCTTGGCGCGTTCGACAATCCGAAAGGCATTACCAACCATTCGTAGAGTCTGTCGTGAACCTTGTAGGCAGTTTTCCATTCATCGCCTTCCCGTATGTGTATCTGATGGTATCCGCTCCTCAAGTTGAGTTTGGAGAAGATGGCATCCCCTTGCAACTGATCGAATAGGTCATCGATGCGAGGTATAGGAAACCGGTAACACACCGTAATTTTATTGATCGCTCGACTATCGATGCACATTCAATAAGAGTCATCTTTCTTTGGCACCAATAATGCTGGGACAGCACACTGACTAACACTAGGAAGAATGTAGCCCTTGGCCAATAAGTCTTCTACTTGTCTTTTTAATTCTTGATGCTTGTCGGGTCGGAGCCGGTAGAGCGGCCGGTTTGGTAACATGACCCCTGGCTGGAGATCTATGGCGTGCTGAATTTCGCGCAGGGGTGGTAATCCTGTAGGAAGCTCTTCCACCCATACCTCCTTATATTCATCGAGCAATGGCTGCAACTCTGGTTGGAGGGTGGTCATTTCCTTCTCAGCTTCTTTGACAAGTACCAATTATCCCCCTTCCTCTTGTTGAATGGTCAGGTTGCATTTAGCTTTGCTCACCATCAGTTGCTCATTCACATGTTCTGCTGAATAGAGTTTAAAAGGCATGAGCACAATAGTTTCCTTACCTTGAGTCAGGGTGTATGTATTAGCCGATCCATCATATACAGTTTTTTTGTCAAATTGTCATGGCCGCCTTAAAAGAAAATGGCAGGCATCCATGTGCAGGACATCACACCAGACTTGGTCCTTAAATTTGCCAATAGAAAAGTGGACGAGACAACGTTTAGTAACTTTGATCGCATTGCCCTTTTGGATCCATGACAGCGCATATGGTTGGACATGAATTACAGTGGGTAGCTGCAGCTTTTCTACCAAAGTGGAAGAGGCTATGTTCTCGCAGCTACCACTGTCCATAATAACTTGATAGACTCGATCGTTAATGGTACACCTAGTGCGAAAAAAGATTATGGCGTTGCTCCGGCTCTTCCCTTTGACTGCTCAACAGCCTTCTAAGCACTAGCAGATTTCCTTCATCAGCCTCAATGACAGTGGGATTGGCTATTATCTTATGCTCCAAAGTGTCCCCAGATGAACACTCCTCTGCCGGGTCGATTTCTTCTTCCATGATGGTCACGATTCTCCTTGTGGGGCAGTTGGAGGCAATGTGACCAAAGCCCTGGCACTTGAAGCATTTACGAGCTGGGGTATTGCCGGACGCTAAAGGAGGGTTCCATTGACGGCCCAGAGGTTTTTCTTGTGGCCCTTAAGGTTTCTCTTACAGTGCTGAGGTTCCACTATGCTGAAACTGAGTAGATTTCTCTCCCACTTCATCTTTGAATTTGAGTGGCGCAATCTTAGACAACTTTTGTTGTCTTTCTACTTGAAGAGCCAGGTTGATGGCATCTTGAAGTGTCCAGTGTGGCTGCAGTTGAACGACGTGGGAAATCAAAGGTTGTAGTCCTTCCAAGAACCGGGCTATGGTGTTTTCCACTAGTTCATTAAGATCACATTTCAGCGCGAGCTGCGCAAATTCAGCTACATACTCTTCGACTGATAGGTGATGCTGTTGGAGACGATGCAGCCTTAAGAACAAGTTTCACCGTTGGTAGTCAGTGAGATACTTACGTTGCAATTCTTTTTTCATCTTGTCCTAACTGGTGATCTTGCTCCTCCGTTCTCGGTCTCGACAACGTTTCAGGTTCTCCCACCACAGAGATGCACCCTCTTTAGTTTGATGGCCACTAATTTAACAATTTTCTCTGCAGGAATCTCCTTGAAATCAAGAGTTCATTCGACCGTATGCAACCAGTCCAAGAATTTGTCAGGATCCATCCATCCCACAAATTTTCGAAGATCAATTTTGATTCCACTGTCAACTCGACCAGGTGGGCGTTCCTACCGGAGCCTTCTTGGACGAACTTCTTCATCGCTCGACGTTTCTTGGTGGAATGGGTTAACTTCTTCTTCTTCTTGTCGCCTACCCACCTCTTATTGATCTCGTCTTGCAAGTTCTTGTTGCAACCTTTGAATCTCCCTTTGCAAGTCTTCAACCACCATGTCACGCACCGAACATTGGCGGTTTCTCCGTGGCGGCATCTTGCCAGCTCTGATACTAGATGACACCGCCTTCGATCGCTCGAGGGGTGGCTGTCGGATTCCTCAGAACAAACTGCCACGGGCTCTACTTCGTTCCCGAGCTTCACCACCTGAGAAGATTCAGGATACAGAAGCAAACAGGCGGGAAAGAGAAATCAAAAAAGGAAATAGAACCAAGTCTGAATTCAATCAATACTTCACTGCCTTTATTTCCATCATAGCCAGCTATTTATACAAAACTAATATAATTGGCAGGACTAGACGCTACAGCATAAGGGCTATACAAAAAGTAGGTATGTACTTAGTAATATAAGCATTACCTGCGTCACAAATCTTTTTTGGGGTGACCATGAACCTATGTCAAAATAGAGAAAAAAAATATACTAGAGAGAATCCATAGAGAAATGCTTAAGGGGCTCAATGTCACACTCAATTGAAAGATGTAAGAAGATACAAAAGATGTAAAAAGTAAGAGATTCTAAAGAAAAAAAGTTTCGAAGTCCTTTTTTTCATCCCTTATTTATAGTATCCAAGTGTTATAAAAAAGGTTACATCAAAAGAAAAAACAAATAATACACTAACTTAAATGATTCTCAGTATAAACTATACTAGACATGTGATACCTCATGACTATTCGAAATGGAAGGTGTTGAATGCCTCTTAATGATATAATTTAGATGAGTTCAGACGTGCCGAGTAGGTTTGGGTGAGTGCACTTTAGTTAGTCCATTAAAGAGTGTTGAGATGAGAGGGATCTATGGCTAGGAGGTTGGTTGTGGTTGATGTAAACACATTTGAATTCTTTGGATTGCCTTCAAAGAGAGAGGCACATGAGTTGCTGTTATGTTAAAGGAGAGATTTAAGTAAGGTAGTTGTAGTAAGAAAAGTTGAGGGCCGTATGAGTAAGCTGTTGAGCTCATTGTTGAATGACGTCAATTTCCTACGCCAAATATTCATCTTTTATACATCAACCATTGAACTACACTTCAAACTGCATATCAAACTCATCACAATGTTTTGACATGGTGACCTAACCATTCACCCATAAAACCATTACTTGACATGCTCCCTTAATTATTATTTGATCATTTGATCTATCACTTAACAATCACAAAATGATTATCAATGATATGATCATTGCAAAGAAAAAATGCCTCCAATCAATGACCTTCAATGATAAACTCAAATCCTAAATCAAAATCAAAAATTAAATTCTTCAGTTGATAGTCCCCAGTAACAGTCAACTAATCACCTATTTAATCACTGATGATATTTAATGATTGTCACTCATATGAACATTTCAAATCTTAAATCCTCTCAAATCATCAACTAAATAATATCTAAATCCAATCCACTGACTAAGCTCATTAATATTTCAAAACTCAACAAATCAAGTGTAAGAACCGATCTGAAAACCCCTTGTTCCATAACCTATTTTTGGAAAAACATTTTTTGCCATGAAACATGACCAAATGACCTTGGCTTCATAATCTATCACTTGCATATTGAATAGAAATTTCCCTAGAGTCAACCATATTAGTTTGAAGGTATTTTAAAACCATCAACCCCTAAAATTCAAAGCATTTTCATAGGATATAAAACCTTCAAATATTTATAGCATATGCTACTGAACCTGTCATATTTAACTAGAGTTAAAGCCTGGTTAACTACAACACCCTAAAACCCTAAAATATTAAACTAGTAAAATAAAATTTTTCTTAAATCATAACATAGCTGTTGCAACTCGAGCTTATGAGTTTATATTTTTGATAATAATAAATATTATGGCTCACTTTCTGTTATCTACCTGTATTTGTAATATATTTTTATTTGTCTGTATCCTAACTTTTCAGGATTATATGCACTATTCAAGGCTCAAGATTTGGTAGAACAAGTTTTATTTATAATTTTTTTGGTATATTTTTTGTTTCTTCAGTCATATCCTGTATGGGTGTATGCTTTCTTAGTAACCTTACACACACACACACTTTGGAAAAATTATGTCTGCTTGAAAGTGTTATTTATTTTGGTCACACCATCTGGGATGGTCCAAAATTGTCCTGGATGACCAGTCAAAAATAGGAACCCTGATTAGGGCATCCTGGTTAAAGCAACCGCATTTAAGTGAATCTGTCTGGATGATATTATCATCGTCCAGGATGATAGGCTCAAATTAGAAAGAATCAGCCGCCATATCTATTTAGGCATGTATTATTTTTAGACATCGTCCTAAACGATGCAGTGAAATTATGCCTAAATTAATATAGTAATTTAGGAAAGCAATAAAGGTTTGATTACTCAATCATATCATCCTGGACAATCTTAAGATCATCTGGGACGATCAGTTTACAAACCTTAGTTCTTCCTAGATTATTCATAATCCGCCTGGCTCCATCCAGGGTGATGCTTTGGATGATATGTTCCTTTTTGTACTAATCAGCTCGGACGATCAGTTTACTTTTCCATCATCCAAACATACAATCAGGGTGATGTTCTAGACGATGCTCAATAATTTGATCTAATTGTACAGGATGTTATGAATATCATCCTGGACAATAGTGCAGGTTTGTTGCAATTAAGACCAAATTTGGAGTTCTTCTATTTAAGACCTCTTGTTTATACAAGTCAATGTCTTTGGCAACCATTGAAGCTTCATTATTCTTGAGGAAACATGAATAGAGAACTTGAAAGGGAGAGAGGAAATGATGGAGTTTAAGAGAGGGAGAAGATCCTTGGAGAGGGTTTCAAGGGAGTGTGGAGGGTATTCCACACGGTTGCTCCGATGAGCTTGCACCTTAGTACCATCAGATTCAAGGTTCATCTTGAGAGAAGTTTTGGGCAGAAGAAGATCTCTTTGGTGTTAAAGGGCCCGGTTCCTCCACATATCGAGGAAGGTGGAAGTGATTTTGTGAGGACTTCTCCGCCTAGCTGTGGGGGCTAATGGAGAGACACTAAAGATTTAGTACAATACTCGGAGGGTGCCTCTGAGGAGTGGACGTAGGTCAGGCTGGATTGAACCAGTGTAAATTTGCTGTGTTCTTTCCGATTACTTTTTCACATTTTATTTTCGCACTTCATTTCTCTTGTGGTGAATCTTATTTTTGTTGTGTTTGTAATTTTTCTTGCAAAAATTTTTTAAATACTAATTTACCCCTCTCTTGGTTAGTCTTGAGACTAGTTTGTAAGAGCTTAACATCCCTGTCGAACTTTCATGTGGTATTAGAGCGGGATTTATAAAATTGAGTTTTTGAAAAATCTTTGAATTTCAATCAATGGCTAATTTTTATAATCGTAATATTACGAAAGGTTATTCAATCACCCAGCCACCTTTATTTAAAAATATTATTTTTAATTTTTGGAAAATTTGCATGTGTACTTTCTTGCAATCAATTGATTACCGAATGTGGCAAATAATTTTAACTGGTTATTATATGTCGTCATGTGTTATAGATGGAATTAAAACTAATATTCTTTTTAATCAATGGAGTAGGGAAGAACAAATCAATGCTCAATTAAATGCTAAATCGTTAAACTATTTTTTCTGAACTTTAAATTCTGAAGATTATATGTTTATATCCACGTGCACTACTAGTAAGAAAATTTAAGATAAGTTACACACTATATACGAAGGCACTAGTGAAATCAAGCAATCTAGGTTGAATACTTTAATGCTTAATTATAAACTATTTTACATGAAATCTTATGAGACAATCTTAGACATGTATATTAGATTTATTCAAATTGTGACATCATTACATACTTTAGGTAAAGAATTTTCAAATTTTGAAACAGTCAATAGAATTCTATGTTGTCTACTTGATAAGTTTGATGTCAAAGTTATTGCTATTTATGAATTGAAAAATTTGAATGAATATTCTATTAATAATTTGATTGGCTCACTCATTGCCTACAAGCATAGTTTGGGCCAAAAACTTTTGGATGCAAGTGAAATAATACTGTTAAACATTGAAAACATTGAGAAAAGTGGCTTAGCTGGTGACGAAAGCGATGACTTGTCAAGCAAATTGGAAAGCTCACTAAAATATAAGCATCAACAAAAATGGAATAAGGGTAAAAATGGTAAGAATATTAAGATTTCTTCTAACATTATTTGTTATAAATGTATGAAACTTGGACATATAAAAATTAGTGCCCTAATTTGAGAACTCTTCCTGCAAAAGAGTAGGATAAAGCTAAGCAAATTGTAGTAAGGGCAAATAATGAATAGCAAAAAATCTCTTAGGCAGACCTAGCTTCTAATTCATGAGACTAGGAGCAAAACGATGTTTAAAACCTTATTTGTGTGTTTATGCATGTTTTGTTCGTTATGCTTTCGATTATTTTCTATGTTTTCTTTGGGTTTATTTTATTTTATTTTTTTTATTTTTGTTGCAATAAAATTTTAAATTTGTCTTTACTTTTATTTTTGTAAAATTTTCTCTGATCAACACAAACAATCACTTTTTTTTTTCAATATACTTTAGAAAATCAAATCTTTTTAAAGATCATTTTTTCTAAAAAAATAAAAAAATTTACCACCTATTTTTCTTAAATTTTTAAGTAAGTTATGGTTGACTTCTCTAAAATGGTCAAAAGAAGGAAACTCATGATTTTATCTCTCTTTCTCTTTTCTTAAAGAGGTTATTTTACTTTTGATTCAAAATCTTCATCATATTATAAATTAGATTTTGAAAGTAAACATTTTCATCTCGCTATATTTTATCTATCGCATAAGAATCTTTTGTAAGTTGTTGAATCCACCTCATAATTTTTATAATCAAGTAGTTCATTTTTATCAATAGAATGAGTTTGCTTTAGTTTTTAAAATTTTAGAATGGTAGCATATTTGATAGAAAAAAAATTGGCCAATGATGCCAAATCAAAAGATGCGTAATGATGCCAAATTAAGAAAGATACATAAAGTGTATCAAAAATTAAAAGGTACATTAAGTGTGTCAAATAACTAACAAGAGGTATAAAATAAGCCCACAAAAAGTAAGCTTACCTTTCTTGTACTTCTTAAATCTTAAGAAAACCCTTTTATTTATTGATATTTTTGATACTTGAACTTGAAAATCATAATTCCTGGTTCACCAATTTTTGCATTAATCTTTTATTAGATATATTTTTTGAAAGGAGTTTAAAAAAATTAATATTTCTTTTTATAATTTTTTCCTTGATTTAGATATTGAATTAAAAAATTTTTGAGCCTTTAAAAGAACTTGATCTTGGATTAATAATTTTTGAATTTTTAACATTTCTGGGTTATGCATTGTCAATACATTTCTAAGTTTTTTAAATAAAATAAAGAGGTAACTTTCTTATTTTAAGAATATTTAATCTTTTTATACTAGATTTGGAATCATTTTATTTTTTAATTATTTTTTTATTGTTATAATTGTTTGTGCCCCTACTCTTTTTGATAATGTCATAGGGGGAGAACGTACTGTTGCATATATATATATATATATTAATCTTTTATTTTAAAAAAATAAAAATTTTGTTTTCCCCTAATTTTAAATTTTTATTCTAATTAGGGGAAGATTAGTACAAAATATTTTCAATTTTATAAATTGAATCTGTAATATTTGTCATCATAAAAAAGGGAGAGATTGTTACAATTCGAGCTTATGAGTTTATGTTTTTGATGATAACAAATATTGTGGCTCACTTTTTATTATCTACCTGTATTTTTAATATATTTCTATTTATGTGTATACTAACTTTTCAGGATTACGATGCACCATTCAAGGCTCAAGATTTAGTAGAACAAGTTTTATTTGTAATTTTCTTTGCTGTATTTTTTATTTCTTGAGTCATGTCCTATAAGGGAGTATGCTTGCTTAGTAATCTTGCACACACACACTTGGGAAAAAAATCTATCTGTGTGGTAGTGTTTTCTATTTTGATCACATCGTCCAGGACGATTCAAAAATCTTCTTGGATAACCAGTCAAAAATAGAAACCTTGATTAGGGCATTCTGGCTAAGGCTGTCGCATTTAAGCGAATCGGCCTGAACAATATTATCATCATATGGGACGATAGGCTCAAATCAGAAAGAATTAACCGCTAAATCTATTTAGGCATGTATTATTTTTGGACATCGTCTAGGATATTATCCTAGATGATGCAGTGCAATTATTCCTAAATTAATATGATAATTAAGAAAGCAATTAAGGTTTGATTACTTGATCATATCAGCCTAGATGATCACAAGATCATTTGAGACAATCAGTTTATAAACCTTAGTTCTTCCTAGATGATTCATAATCGGCCTGGCTCTATCCAGGCGATGCTCTGGACGATAAGTGCCTTTTTGTATTAATCAGCCCAGACGATCAATTACATTTCCATTGTCCAGACATGCAATCAGGGCGATGTTCTGGACGATGCTCAATGATTTGAATTAATCGTATATGATGATATGAATATCATCCTAGACAATAGTGTCGGTTTGTTGCAATTAAGAGGAAATTTGGACCTCTTCTATTTAAGACCTCTTATTTATAGAAGTCATTGTCTTTGGAAACCTTTGAAGCTTCATTCTTCTAGAGAAAATTTGAAGAGAGAACTTGAAAGGGAGAGAGGAAAGGGTGGAGTTTGAGAGAGGGAGAAGATCCTTGGAGGGGGTTTCAAGGGAGTGTGAAGGGAATTCCACACGGTTTCTCCAACGAACTTGTACCTTAGTACCATCAGATTCATTGTTCATCTTGAGAGAAGTTTTGGGAAGAAGAAGATCTCTTTGGTGTCAAAGGGCCCGGCTACTCCACCGCACTAGGGAAGGTGGAAGTTATTTTGTAAGGGTTTCTTCGCCTATCTCTGGGGGCTAAAAGAGAGACACTAAAGTATTAGTATAATACTTAGAGGGTGCCTTCGAGGAGTGGACGTAGGTTAGGTTGGACCGAACCACTATAAATCTAGTATGTTCTTTCTTATTATTTTTTTGCATTTAATTTTCGCACTTCGTTTCTCTTTTGGTGAATCTTATTTTGATTGTGTTTGCATTTTTACTTAGAAAACTTTTTTAAATACCAATTCACCCCCCTCTTGGTTAGCCTTGTTGAGTCTAGTAATTAGGTTGTTAAGCCTAAGTGAATGTCCCACGGCTACCAAGAGGGGGGTGAATTGGTAGTTTTTAAAAAACAAAGTTAAAATTTAAGACCCCTTTTTAAATATTATTATACCGAAATAAAATCTCTTTTAAATTTTGTAGAAAAAGGTTTTTCAACAACAGAGTTTTTTTAAACTGAAATAAAAAGTGCGGAAACGTAAAAACCGTAAAGTAAAAGACACCAGATTTATAGTGGTTCGGTCTATAACCAGACCTACATCCACTCCCCAGAGGCACCCTCTGAGTATTGCACTAACACCAATAGTGACTCTCCTTTTGCACCCACAGTAAGGCGGAGAAGCCTTTACAACACACTCTTTTCACCACTCCCCGGTGCGGCAGAGAACCATCCGTCCTTTTACACAATACCCAGTGTTGGCAGAGAACCGTTCGTCCTTTCACACTATCCCCAGTGTGGGCAGAGAACCCTTCGTCCTTTCACACTCTCCTAGTGTGGGCAGAGAACCCTTCGTCCTTTCACACTCTCCTAGTGTGGGCAGAGAACCCTTCGTCCTTTCACACTCTCCTAGTGTGGGCAGAGAACCCTTCGGCTGTTCACACTCTCCAAGTGTCGGCAGAGAACCGGATCTCCTTGACAGATCTTCTCACAAGTATCTAGAAGGAAGAAAGAAAAGAGTGAAGTAATCTCAATTCACAAGTAGAGACTCTTACCTTTGAAATCCAAGTGAAGCCTTCTCGCTTCAGTGGTAGAAATCCTCCCTTGAATGCTCTCTTCAACTCTCTCCTTGTCTATTCTCTCAATAGGTACGAAGATTAAATGACAAAAAGATTGGGTGGCAGTCTAATTTGAACTATTTATACAAAAGACAAGAAAAACCGCCCAAAAACTGCAAGTATTCAATTCTGTACGCAGTGGATCGTCCTGTACGATTGTGGATCGTCCTGGACGATTTTACTTAAACGATCTGAAACGACCCTATTTGTATATGTGTACGAAATGTCTTCGTACAGCTGATCGTCCTGTACGAACTATGTTCGTCCAGTACGAACGGTTATTACAAGGTCGATTCTAGAAACTGCTGAAAACTGTCCTAAGTCGGTTAATCGTTTGGACGAAAATATATTCGTCTGGACAAAATTTTTACAGAGGACTGATCGTCCTATACGATAATTTATTTCGTCGGGACGAAAATTTTCCCGAGGACTGATCGTCCTGGACGATAATTTATTTCCGTCTGGACGAAAATTTTCCCGAGGACTGATCGTCCTGGACGATAATTTATTTCCATCTAGACGAAAATTTTCCCGAGGAATGATCGTCCTGGACGATAATTTAATTTCGTCCTGGACGAATAGGACTTAGAAAAAATTTCAAGCAAGTTCCTATTCGTTCCAAATGCTCTATAGGAGATAACTGTCTGATCGTCCAGTACGAACAGAATATCGTCCTGTACGATCAGTATAAATTCTACATGATCTCCTTATGTGTGAATGTTTATATTTTCTCAACATACAATCACTCCCTTTCAATTTGATTTCTAAGAAAAGTGCAAGCTTCAAATTTTACAAAGTATCTCATTCTGAATTTAAATTGAAGTCTTCGTAGTCTGGAGTTTGTTTTTCCTGAAATGTCAGTACACACAAGAGCAAATACAATTCTTCCAAAATTGTTAGGAGATAACTACACATTTGAACAATAATGTTTGAAATCATCAAAACTTTATAAGTTGCAAAAATGAAAAGCATGCAAATAGCAATTATCTAAACAATCTCCCCCTTTTTGATGATGGCAAAACAATTATTGTTTGTATGATTTCAATTTAAACAAATCTTTCTATCTCCTAAACTCCCCCTGAATTGATGAATACATGAAAATAAGGAGGCAATTTGAAGCAAAAAAAAATTTTATTTTTCAAAAAAAATAACTAAAATAAACTAGAAACTCAAACAACAAACATATGAACAAACAAAAATAAACTAGAAACTCAAACAACAAACATATGAACAAACAAAGCATACAAACATAGCATACAAACACAAAGATTTCTCCCCCTTTTTGACAACAACAAAAAGTGAAGAAGAAATAGACAAGAAATGTAAGTAATTGTATGAAATTCATTGGAACATTTAATCTAAATGGTGATTGTTACAAGGTATGCAATTTTAAAAACTAAAAACATTAGGTGAATCATAGAAATTCATGAAATTAAAAAAGTGATATAACATTGTAAGTAAGAAGAATTTAGCAAAGACATGATTCAATTTAGACATTCCAATATAGAAAATCATTACTAGAGAGATGAAGAAAAATTCGATATTTCAAAGTTCAAAAGAATATAAATGAACATAAGATCAATTTGAATTAAGAGATTGAAAGAATTTGGAAAGAAGCGAATTACCACAAGTGGTGCTTTGCGCATCTTTTTCATATAGCTGGCACATTTTTGTGCATCTTTCTTTATTGGGCTTATTTTGTGCCTCTTTTTCAGATTTGCAACTTTGTTGCGCATTCCTTTTGATTTTTTACATTTGTACAATTTTCAAGAGTAATTGAATTCTTTCCAAAGATAATAATCTAGAATCTCAAATTTTTTAAGTGCATAAATATTAATTGAACTAGGAAATACAAAATAAGACAACATCTAAATTGCAATAATAATATTAACTTTTATGTAGTCTAAATGAATAGACATGAATTTAAAAGTTCTAATTACAACAAGTTATAAACAACTTTTAAATTTAGAAAGACTAGATTTTCTAATGTAGATAATCTCAAATTACAATCTAATTTAAGCACTATGAAGATTAAATAATACTAATGAAATTCATAAAAATTAACCACATTTCAATAATAAATCAACATTGAAACAAGTACGAAATGCATTGATATTTATGAAAGGGTTACACATTTCACAATATCTAAACACAAAGCAAAAAGACAAACAAACACTTAACATACACACTAAAACAACAACTACAACACGAGTACAACAAAGACACAGAAATTCATCTCTACTGTTCTGGAGGAGGAGGAGGAGGAATGCCACCGAAAAGGTTAAAGTAGGAGGCCATCAACATTACATTGGTATTGATATCATGTACTTCATTTCTAATTATACCAATGTCATGTTGTTGCTGCACAAGTTGAGCATCAAATTGATCAAACCTTTGATCAATATGAGTCTCTAATCTATCAAAATTTTCAATCAGATTCTGATAATCTGACTGAGGTGCAGAGGTTTGCGCTCCTTCTTCTTCTTCTTCTTCTGAAGCACTGGCATGCACTTTTTCTTTTTCTTTTTCCTCCCTGAAGAGCAATCTGAATGATGCATCATTATAGTAAACTGGCTCTTCATATTCTTCATCAGGATGCACCAAATTATATTTCTTCTCCAAAATGTAGGTAATTAAATGTCCCAAAGAAATATTCGTTTTCCTCTTCTGTTCAGCATGTCCTATTTCTGAAAGAGTATAGAGATGATCTATGATAAGTTGGGCTTCGTCGATAGGGCGACGATCCATAATCAAAAAGGTTAGAACAGAAAGGAGAGGAGTAATGTTTATCCTATCACCAGCTTTAGGAATGATTGAAGATCTAAGGATATGCTGGATGATACGGGCATTTTGGGTCATCCCAGATACTCTAGCAATATGATAGGTTACGCCACTTTTTCTAATTACCATATTGACATCTCCCATCTGATTCTGTTTTCGGTCATAACGGTGTGAGCTCTATATCCTTCAGTCCTTAGGTTTAGAAATGCACCAATGTCATGCTTGGTGATTTCTACTTTTTGCTTGAATACATAGGAACTAATGGAAGAGTGGTCGGAGTTAAAACTCATGTTGGCTAGAAAGTAGAGAAATGTTTGCTTATTGTAGAAATGGACGAGAGAAAGTATGAAATGGAATTGGGTTGAGGCAAAAAGGTGTATTACCTTAAAATTTATCTCGCTTTGGATTAAGATGCGAGATGGAGTTATTTTTGCGGAAGCAAAATGAGAAAATGATTCCTCATTTGCCTTAGAAAGGAAGTTTTCCGAGGCATTCCTATTTGGCTTCTTCGCTAACACCTTTTGTCTTTTGCTTGAGCAGGCCATTGACAATTTGAAGTAGAAAGGGATTGAAAGAGAAGTTTGAAATTGTGATTGTTGACTTAGAAAGCTTCCATATTTAAAGAAAACGATACGTTCGTCCTTGACGAAAACGGTTCATCCTGGACAAAAATCATCGTTCGTCTGGACGAAAATTATTTCGTACAGACGATTAAATTTGTCCAAAATGTAACGGCTTTTCGTAATCAACACAACTTACGATGCGTCTCTTCGTACAGACCTTTGACTTGACCGATCGTACATACGAACAAAAGTTCGTACAGACGATCTAGAATTAACTCGTTTAAATGTCTTTTGAAAACCGTCCCCTACACTGAAACGACATATGTTCGTCTGGACGAACCAAAATTTTGTACAGACGAAATCCATATTAAAAACTGTCTTATCCACTCAACCGCTGCATTCAATCGTCACGACGTTTGAGAACAAAAAAGTTCATCCTAGACGATATTCAGATCGTACAAACAATTTAATTAAAAACTGCTCTCAAAACTTGTAAAATGCTCGCAAACCAATTTTTCTCCCATCGTCCAGTACGAACCAAAAGTCGTCCTGGACGATTTCCTCCAATTTTTGAATTTTTAAATTTTAATTTAAGAAAATCAAACCAAACCTTAAAAAAAAAAACACAGAAAACAACAAAAAAAAAACTTACACTCAAAAACAAATTCATTCAAAACACACAAAAATTCACATAATAAAAAACAAAACAAAAACATAAACATCAATGTTGCAAAGACATTTTGTTTAGGCATTTAAATCAATAACACCTAACCTTGTTCTTAAAGTACTGAAGGTATCAAGGCTAAAGGTTTTGTAAAAATGTCTGCAAGTTGATTTTCAGTTGAAACATGTGTGAGTTCAATTTCTCCTTTGGATACATGATCCCTTATGAAATGATGTCTTATATCTATGTGTTTGGTTCTAGAATGTTGAATAGGATTTTTGGAAATGCAAATAGCACTAGTATTGTCACAATAAATTGGAATAGTGCCTACAGATAATCCTAAATCAATCAACTGTTGTTTTAACCAAAGTACTTGTGCCACACAACTTCCTAATGCAATGTATTCTGCTTCTGCAGTAGATAGGGCTACTGAATTTTGTTTTCTACTGGACCAAGAAACTAATGAATTTCCAATGAATTGACATATTCCAGAAGTGCTTTTCCTATCCACTCTACATCCTGCAAAGTCAGAATCTGAATAACCAATAATTTCAAATGAAGAGCTAAACTTAGGATACCAAATTCCTAAGTTTTGAGTTCCTAGTAAATATCTTAAGATCCTTTTTACTGCTGTCAAATGTGATTCTTTTGGATCTGATTGAAATCTAGCACATAAGCAAACACTGAACATAATATCTGGTCGGCTAGCAGTCAAGTAAAGCAAAGATCCAATAATCCCTCTATATTTCTTTTGATCAACAGATTTTCCCTTAAGGTCCTTATCTAACTGAACTGAGGAACTCATTGGTGTACTAACAGGTTTAGCATTGTCCATTTCATATTTCTTGAGGATGTCCTTAATATATTTGGTTTGACTAAGAAATGTTCCTTCCTCAAGTTGCTTGATGCTAAAACCTAGAAAGTAATTTAAATCTCCCATTAGACTCATTTCAAATTCACTACTCATTGTATTAGAAAAATCATCACAAAGATTTTTATTTGAAGATCCAAAGATGATATCATCCACATAAATTTGAACAATGAGTATTTCCTTTCCAAATTTCTTTAAGAAGAGAGTTGTATCCACATTTTCTTTTTCAAAAGATATTTCAAGTAGGAAAGTGCTCAATCTCTCATACCAAGCCCTAGGAGAAAATCTCAAATCTCTAGGCAAAGGGTTTTCTCTTTCAAAGTTTTCTTCCACATTTTCTTCCAAATTTAATCTATCAATTTTTTGGGAGTTTTCGTCAATTTCTTCTTCAATAATATTTGGCTCTTCTAAATTTCCAGATTCATCAAATACAACATGTGTGGTTTCTTCAATAACTAAAGTTCTTTTGTTGAATACCCTATAAGATTTTCCAACACTTGAATATCCAATAAAAATTCCTTCATCTGATTTTGGATCAAATTTTCCTAAGGCAGATTTTCCATTGTTATGAATGAACACCTTGCAACCAAAAACATGCAAATGAGACAAATTTGGTGTTCTACCTTTTAGTAACTCATAGGGTGTTTTATTTAAATTTGATCTCACATTCACCCTATTCAGAACATAACATGCAGTGCTAATCGCCTCAGCCCAAAAATATTTAGGAAGAGAGTATTCTGCCAACATTGCTCTAGCGGCTTCTATTAATGTTCTGTTTTTCCTTTCAACTACCCCATTTTGTTGAGGGGTTCTAGGAGCAGAAAAGTTGTGATCAATCCCTTTTTCTTTACAAAAAATTTCAAATCAATCATTTTTAAATTCTCCTCCATGATCACTTTGTATAGACATTATTTCACATCCTAATTTTCTCTGAATCCAAGTTGAAAATTTTCTGAATTCCTCAAATGATTCACTTTTATGAAAAAGAAATCTAACCCAAGTGAACCTAGAGAAATCATCCACAATAACAAATCCGTATACCTTCCCTCCTAGACTTACAGTTCCTACTGGTCCAAAAAGATCCATGTGAAGAATTTCCAATGGTTTACTAGTTCTAAGATCATTATTGGATTTAAAAGAGGACTTCATTTGTTTTCCTAATTGACATGCATCACAAAGATGGTCCTTAGTAAAGTCTAGTTTTGGTATACCTCTTACTAAATTCTTTTGGGTAATTTTCCTAAGATTTTTCATACTAGAATGACAAAGTCTCCTATGCCAAAGCCAAGATTCATCAGAAACAGTTTTCAAACAGAAAGCTATAGGAGTATGAAATGAATTCAAATCTAGCATGTAAACATTGTTTACCCTTTTTCCATTTAAAACTTCTTTCCCATTTAGGCTTAATATGTAGCTAGTAGGTAAAAATTTCACATTATAACCCTTGTCACATAGCTGACTTATACTTAACAAATTATGCTTTAAGCCTTCAACCAATAGCACATTGTCTATAAAAAAGATTTTGAAATTACCAATCATACCTGTTCCAACCACTTTCTTTGTGGTATTATCTCCAAGTGTAACCTTGCCTCCATTCCTGGCTTCTAGCGATATGAATTGTGTAGTGTCTCCAGTCATATGCTTTGAACATCCGCTATCCAGGTACCATATGCTCCCACGAGGTCTTGTGTGAGAGCAATCCTGCAAAAATATCAAATGTTAGACCTGGGAACCCAAATAAGTTTGGGTTCACCTTTTAGCAATTTATAATCAGATGCATGTATGATATGTCTAGGTTTATGCATCTTAGGTCTCCACACCAAATTAGATTTCATCATCAAGGTACAGGTGTGAGATATATGTCCAAAAAATCCACAATTATTACATTTAACATTAGGAAAAATATTCCTAAGTTTTCTTCCATGTGATTGTCTTCTAAGGGATTTCATGAATTTAGGATAATATTTAGGATTTGTAAAATCTTCAAGTCTGGGGGGTTTCCTATTATCCTCGAGAGCTCTTATTGTTAATTTGTAAAATGAATTCATATCTTCCAAGATTCGATTGGTATAATTGATTCTATATGTTTTGCTCTCAGATTCATCCTTAAAATTTTTAAATTCCTTTTCAAGATGAGTATAGGATGACTTTAGATTTTCAAAATTCTTATTCAAGTCATCATATTCATCAAGTAGTTTCATGTGGTTGTCATCTATTAAAGCATGGTCTTTTCTAAGGATTTCATTTTCCTTCTTGAGCTCTTAAAATTCTAAACTTAAACTAGCATGCATCTTTTTCATTTTCCTATATGCATCATGCATGTGTTCAGAAACTTCAAATAATTCATCATAGGATAAGTCACATACCTCTTCTTGATCTGAGTGATCCACTTTGTCTGCCATCAAGCAAAGATTAGTGACTTCTTCTTCTTTTTCTGTCTCAGATGAGTCTGAAGCTGAGTCCGCCCAGAAAGCTCTTTGAAACTTCTTCTTGCCCTTCTTTACCATAGGTTTCTCCTCCACTTTCTCCTTAGCAGGAGTGGCTTTGAGTTTTGGGCAATCAGTCTTGATATGACCTGGTTTCCTGCATTCATAACAAATCATTTCATTAGAAACCTTGCCATTTTTGTTAAACTTACCTCTATTCCATAGCTGGCGTTTCTTCTGCTTCCTCCTTAAAAAGCTTCTGAATTGTCTAGTCATTAGTGCAACATCATCTTCATCCTTAAGTTGTGAGTGTTCACTCTCTGACTCTTCCACTTTTAGTGCTATATTCTTCTCCTTTTGTGGTTCACTTGCATCAATCTTCCTTTGACTTACTCCTTGCTCATAAGCAATGAGTGAACCAAGAAGATTGTCAATAGAATAAATGTTTAAATCCTTAGACTCTGTAATTGCAGCAATTTTTGCATCATAAGCAGTAGGTAAACAACGAAGAATTTTATTGACCATTTCAGCATTAGTTAATTCCCTACCAAGTGCATGCAAAGAAGTGACAATTTGTGTAAATCTTGTGTACATGTCGGAAATAGATTCATTAGGTTTCACGCGAAACAATTCATAGTCATGTAACAAGATATTAAGCCTTGATTGTTTAACCTCATTTGTCCCTTCATAAGTTATACAAAGTCTATCCCATATGTCCTTTCCGCATTTGGCATTTAATTATGCTAAGTCACGTTCTTCTACAGTCCAATCAGTAAAAGGTATTTCTACCATTACTCCATCAACTAATCTAGTTGGTTTAGTGTAGCCATCCTGGACTAATATCCACATGCGATAATCAAGTGACTGTAAGAAAGTAGACATGCGTGTTTTCCAGAAATCAAAAGGAATGTTATCAAACAGTGGAGGTCTAGTAATAGAGTAACCCTCAGGTGTGTTTCGGTTTCCGAAAGTAGCCATCTACGTTAATCAAAAAGTAGTTCAAACTTATGATATTGAAACTAAGCTCTGATACCACTTGTTGAGTCTAGTAATTAGGTTGTTAAGCCTAAGTGAATGTCCCACGGCTACCAAGAGGGGGGTGAATTGGTAGTTTTTAAAAAACAAAGTTAAAATTTAAGACCCCTTTTTAAATATTATTGAACCGAAATAAAATCTCTTTTAAATTTTGTAGAAAAAGGTTTTTCAACCACAGAGTTTTTTTAAACTGAAATAAAAAGTGCGGAAACGTAAAAACCGTAAAGTAAAAGACACCAGATTTATAGTGGTTCGGTCTATAACCAGACCTACATCCACTCCCCAGAGGCACCCTCTGAGTATTGCACTAACACCAATAGTGACTCTCCTTTTGCACCCACAGCAAGGCGGAGAAGCCTTTATAACACACTCTTTTCACCACTCCCCGGTGCGGCAGAGAACCGTCCGTCCTTTTACACAATATTCAGTGTTGGCAGAGAACCGTCCGTCCTTTCACACTATCCCCAGTGTGGGCAGAGAACCCTTCATCCTTTCACACTCTCCTAGTGTGGGCAGAGAACCCTTCGTCCTTTCACACTCTCCTAGTGTGGGCAGAGAACCCTTCGTCCTTTCACACTCTCCTAGTGTGGGCAGAGAACCCTTCGGCTGTTCACACTCTCCAAGTGTCGGCAGAGAACCGGATCTCCTTGACAGATCTTCTCACAAGTATCTAGAAGGAAGAAAGAAAAGAGTGAAGTAATCTCAATTCACAAGTAGAGACTCTTACCTTTGAAATCCAAGTGACGCCTTCTCGCTTCAGTGGTAGAAATCCTCCCTTGAATGCTCTCTTCAACTCTCTCCTTGTCTATTCTCTCAATAGGTACGAAGATTAATTGACAAAAAGATTGGGTGGCAGTCTAATTTGAACTATTTATACAAAAGACAAGAAAAACCGCCCAAAAACTGCAAGTATTCAATTCTGTACGCAGTGGATCGTCCTGTACGATCATGGATCGTCCTGGACGATTTTACTTAAATGATCTGAAACGACCCTATTTATATATGTGTACGAAATGTCTTCGTACAGCTGATCGTCCTGTACGAACTACGTTCGTCCAGTACGAACGGTTATTACAAGGTCGATTCTAAAAACTGCTGAAAACTGTCCTAAGTCGGTTAATCGTTTGGACGAAAATATATTCGTCTGGACAAAATTTTTACAGAGGACTGATCGTCCTGTACGATAATTTATTTCGTCGGGACGAAAATTTTCTCGAGGACTGATCGTCCTGGACGATCATTTATTTCCGTCTGGACGAAAATTTTCCCGAGGACTGATCGTCCTGGACGATAATTTATTTCCGTCTAGACAAAAATTTTCCCGAGGACTGATCGTCCTGGACGATCATTTATTTCCGTCTGGACGAAAATTTTTCCGAGGACTGATCGTCCTGGACGATAATTTATTTCCGTCTAGACGAAATTTTCCCGAGGACGGATCGTCCTGGACGATAATTTAATTTCGTCCTGGACGAATAGGACTTAGAAAAAATTTCAAGCAAGTTCATATTCATTCCAAATGCTCTATAGGAGATAACTGTCTGACCGTCCAGTACGAACGGAATATCGTCCTGTACGATCAGTATAAATTCTACATGATCTCCTTATGTGTGAATGTTTTTATTTTCTCAACATACAATCACTCCCTTTCAATTTGATTTCTAAGAAAAGTGCAAGCTTCAAATTTTACAAAGTATCTCATTCTGAATTTAAATTGAAGTCTTCGTAGTCTGGAGTTCGTTTTTCCTGAAATGTCAGTACACACAAGAGCAAATACAATTCTTCCAAAATTGTTAGGAGATAACTACACATTTGAACAATAATATTTGAAATCATCAAAACTTTATAAGTTGCAAAAATGAAAAGCATGCAAATAGCAACTATCTTAACAAGCCTTGGACTAGTTCATAAGAGCTTAACATCCCTGTCAAACTTTCAATATCTTAGCCAAGCCAATCCATGTAACCTCCTCCATCATATCCAAAATAAGATTTGGAGTGCATTAAATTAAATTTGAAGCCCTAGTCAATCTTATTTGACTAAGTCAACCCTAGGTTGACCAAATGACCATTTAAACCCTTTAAGCTAAATTACATGCATAGAGACCCCAACAAACCTTAGAATAATCTCTAATAAACCCTAAATATCATTTAGTATATATTGAACAAAATTCTAACTCTTCAAAAATCTCTGGTTGACCAAGTCAACCTAGTTTGAACAAATAGACTTTTTAATCCTTAAATAAATGACCCACTAAATCATGGGACCACTTCCAACATATCCAAAACATCATTTGAATGAGTTGGATCCATCATTTACATTTGGTCAACCATGGTTGATCAAGTCAACCATGGATGACTAAAATAGACCATACACACTTAAAAAATAATTAATACTCTAGATTTTGACGACACCATTGAGCCAAACTTTGGGAGACAACTCATTGGATCTCCATGAGTCATCCACCCATGGGCCCAATAAGTTTAGCCATTTGGATTAAACCAAGATAACTAATAGGACTTTTCATGAGCCAAAGCAAAACTATTGTAAAATTAAATTCCTTAAGTGGCAAGATCTAAGCCCCCCATCCTATTTTCTCTCTCCTATAATATCCCCTTCTCCCTTGAGAAAAGGTTCAATCAATTAGTTTCCATAGCTCCATAGCCAACTTGTTAACTCATACATTGCTTCCTCTACCCATTGATAGTTCAGGAAACCCTCCAACCATCAAGGGCGAGAGAGAGAGAGAGAGAGAGAGAGAGAGAGAGAGAGAGAGAGAGAGAGAGAGAGAGAGAGAGAGAGATAAAAGATAATCTCATATTATCTTCAGTTCTAATGGAAGCTAATTTTTGGTGTTTTCTAAAAAATTGAAGATTACAGGTTCATGCAAAACCATACACAATCTAGTGTGCTATACCATTTCAAAGTTTAAAATTCAAATTAAAATTCCCAATTATCTCAATACATGGAGTCTCCGAAATCTAGAAATATAAAATCTAGAGTACCATTTGAACCTCTATTTCAAATTTTGACAAATTTGGATGATTAGATTAAAATTTATGAGCGTTTGAAGTTGTATTTCAAATTGAACTATCGATTTGGGTCAATCTAAGATGTCCGATCAGCTGATTGGATCGCCTAGATCGACAAAACTTCTTATGAAAGCCCTGAGGCTCAAATGTGTAATAATTTTAAGACAGTTTGGGCAATGTAGACACATCAAGATCATCTATTCTCTTCGTGGTTTGATCTAAAAGCTGTGTTTGTTTTTCGGCATGGTACTTGTTCTAGACACAACGCGCCACCGCCTCATCAGCCAATTATTACCAATGACTGGGTAATGATGTGTTGGAGTAATAAATCTATATAAATATATTTAAAATAAATTTAATTGCTGAGGACTTTGATAAATCATAAAAAATCCAAATCAATCGCAAATTGAGTGCTCTTGGGCTCCTTGAAAAGGGCTTGAGCACTCATATTCTCTAAAAATATTCCAATCTATTTTAATCACTATATCCAAAAAAATCAAAGATGTTTGACTTCATATTTTATTGATTTTTCAAGATCTAGTGGTCAAAATTAAGCTAAATTTGGGGGGGTTGATTTTTGAGCATGTTATTCACCACCTATAATTTTCTTAAGTCATAACTAATTACTAAAAAATTCAAATCCAGTAAACACAATATCATTTGAACTTATCTATGGGTATAATCTTTAGGAAAATAAAAAACTCTAAAATTCACTGTAAATTAAAAAAAATTATTATTTGGGTCAAACTTAGTACAAAAAATGCATCAAACTTATAAAATTCATAAATAACTATAAAAAATATAAATATAACAAACTTAATGGCATTGGACTCATCTCTGGGTCTAATAGTTATGAAAAATATAAAATTTCCTTAAATCACTCTACAAAAGAAACTATTTGGTCAAACCTATTATAAAAATATATTATACTTGTAAAATTTATAAACAATTATAGAGAAATCTAAATTAAGAAAACATAAAAGCAGTAAATTCATAATCTCTTCTAATATTTATAAAAAATATAAAAATTTTAGAAACCACTACTAATTAAAAAGTTAAGGAATCAACCACGTATTAAATGCATTAGAATATTCATTAAATAATAAAAATTTAATAAATCATCAAAATTTTAGTAAATCAACAACCTAATGAATTAAATTAGATATCAACAAAAAAAGCAATAATAAACACTCTATCAATAAAGTTTTTAGGCTGGACTGTCTCACGCTATGGGGCTACATGTCATAAGGAGCCCTTTATCCTCATTCCCGTTGTGACAATGCTATGAATCAATTTGAAATAAAATAAAATTAATTTGTAATCTTAACAAATTAACAATAAAAAAACTAATTTAATTAAAAATTATTAATAAAATACTTATACATTATAGTTTGTATACCCTTGTGGTTGAAGCCTTTTAGGAGGGCAAAAGTGTAGTCAATTGGAAGCTTTAAGGACCACAACACTTAATTAAAATTAATGACTCTATGTTATCAATCTATCCCAATTTTGAAAAATTGGAAGTATTACAAATATGTGCTTAGGACTTTCTAATTAATAGCTTATGTCACTTTAAAGAAATTCATTACTATGTTCTATAAAATTTAAAATTAACAGTTATAATAAATAAAATCCTCTTTAAATAAAATTTGAATTATCTAAATTATAAAATACTTAATTAAAACTAGCCTTTAAACACCTTAAAAAAATTAAATCATCAAAAAATAATTAAAAACAAATATAACCTAGGACCTATCCAAGCCACATAATCTTTATAAATACACTTAGATGGTTTGTTAGGAAAACCTACTCTAGCTTAGGCTAGGCTAGTGATTTTATTTGATTAACATGGAGTGCCTTTCATAGAGGGTGCTCATATTTGTCTGTTTACTTTCTATACTCTAGAAGTAATTTTTACTTTTTGATAGTACATAAGAGATCGAAGTGAAATTAAAACCTACGTAATTTAAATTCAATTTAAATTTTTATATATTTATAAGTGCTCACACTTCACCATTTCATATGCGCATTTTATAACATCTTTTTTATATACCTACAAAAAAAGAATGTACTTAAGAAATAATGTAAATGAAAATGTAATGATATAAATGTTTGAGATCTTTGTATAGCTAGATTGAGTTATATAGTATTATAAGTTATAAGAGATTAAAATGATAATATATATATATATATATATATATATATATATATATATACTTTTGAAGATTGTTTTGTTTTCGGATACTATAGAAAACTCAACATGTAGAAGATTGAAGACCATAATAAACAATCATATTCAAATTTTTATTTGCATTAGAGTAGAAATCCATGTTTATTGTTGGTAGAGCTTGGCCACCTTTTCCTTATAGAAGGCCCATGTTGTACTCCGAAATTATAAATGTATAATAGTTCTTTCATTTATATATTTTGATTCATACATTATTTCATTGCACAATAATATATGTATAGATATACTTTCGAAGATTATTTTGTTTTGGGATACTATAGAGAACTCAACATCTAGAAGATTTGAGACCATAATAAACAATCATATTTAAATTTTTATTTGCATTAGAGTAGAAATCCATGGTTATTGTTGGTAAAGCATGGCCACCATTTGCTTATAGAAGGTCCATGTTGTACTCTGAAATTATAAATGTAAAATTGTTCTTTCATTTATATATTTTGATTCATACATTATTTCATTGCACAATAATAATATATATATATATATATATATATATATATATATATATATATATATATATATATATATATATATATATATATATATATATATATATATATATATATATATATATATATTATAGAGTTTTGATTATAACATTTTCTAAACTATAATTTATTGATTCCTTGGATAGAGCCTATCTAATCTTGCATTTATATAATGATTGATAATTGATAAGATTGTTAACTAGTAACTCACTAAAGGCAAGTGTAAGACTAGATTGTGTACACCCCTTAACCTCTGCACATTCTTTTACTATTCTGCTGTTTTAAAATTCTAAATTTAAAATCTAAATCTAAATTTGAAGTGAAACGGTAGAATTTATAATGTAAAGCCTGTGCATTGAAATCTCATTAGCCCGTTTATTTTGTTAATTATATATTCATTTTAAAACTTTATACTTTATTTTAATTAAGAGTATTCTCTTTTTTTTTTATGAATTGCAATTTGCATTAAAAGAAAGAAAGAATACCCTAATACAAACTAGAGACAAAATAAAAACTAAGGGTTCCTTGATCCAAACGGAACCTTATTGAAAGCATATTTGTTAACATAAACTTATTATAATTGAAATGAGACCCACTAATTCCCATTATAAACTTGGGTTGGAGGGGATACCAAATATTGAACAACCTGAAAGGTTGGTTAGCATCCCAGAGTTCCCAACCGATTAAAAAATAAGACCTAGTACCGATCCCATAAGCAATCAGAATAAATTTAGAAAACAAATATAAGTCTAAAATAAAGTAAAAGAAACTAAAAAAATCTAGAAAGTAAATACAAGTATTGTCCATCATCCAAGAAACACCTAAGAATACTTCTAATAGGTTTCTCAGAATTAAACTAATGCCATCCAATAAAACTATAGGAAAATATATCTCAACCACTAAAAAAGTTATATGCCACTTCCAAATTCAAAGGACATAACTCATATCTAGTAATCTGAGATACTTTTTGATCAGGAGCTCCATCATCAAGTATGTTAAAAGTAATTCCACTCTAGTGTTTTCAACGGAAGAACAAGAAGCATATCAATGAGCTAAAGGGGAAGAACCCCCCTTAAAATTCTTTAATCTGAGATCTACCATCCTTCTTCTTGGTAAATCTTCCAATGGTACCAATGATTGTAGTTCTTTAAACAGTTTATGTTTAGAACAGGAAGAATAACCTTCCTTCATAGTTTCCATTTTTCCCTTCACTGACACAACCTTTTTAAAATTTAAATTAACCTCAGATGGAGGAGTAACAAATTCTGGTACAATAGCAGGAATAGTTCCACTTAATCCTCCCATTTCATTTAAAGGAGCTTCAATTCCATCATTTTTCACGACATTAACTGAAGGAGAGATAACTTTCGGTTCAACAACTATCTCTTACTCAGCAAAAGAAACGACATCCTCTTTTCCTTCCAGAATTTGTGCCTTTTTTAATTCAACTTTTGAAATTTGAACATATTCAGTAATTTGGATAGCTTGATCAGTAATCAAACCATCTGAAATATCCCAGCAGTTATCTACTAAAGATAAATCATTCAGAACTTTATCTAGAATTTGAACATTCTGAAAATCAACATCATCATT
Source organism: Dendrobium nobile (assembly GCA_022539455.1). Classification (NCBI taxonomy): domain Eukaryota; kingdom Viridiplantae; phylum Streptophyta; class Magnoliopsida; order Asparagales; family Orchidaceae; genus Dendrobium; species Dendrobium nobile. The sequence continues at coordinate 38,588,573 of CM039724.1, forward strand.
TAAACTTTTATTAAAGTCTTCTTTGTCAACAACTTCAACATTGTTAATATTAGATATATAAACATCTATATTATCATTTTCTTCAAGAGATAACACATTATACTTATTTGAATTACCAAGATCTGATATGATTTTATCAAATAAAGCATCAACAAAATCTTCCTTATCTACAACAAGATTCATACCCGAATCCACCTTATCAGGATTTTCCCTAATCTAAAAATCTAATTTCTTCTTATCAAATAAAACTTTTTTCCTTTTTTTGTTCTTGAACTTCACATGCATCTATGGCCCATAAGAAATTTCATCAGCTTGAACTGAACTCTTAGGAACTTATTTATCAACCAGATTCAGAGTATGAGAGACATTTGGACATACAGAATCTTTATGTCCAATTCTTCCACATTTGAAACAAAGAGACGAAAGATTTTCATATTCAAATTTTTGAATAAATCTTCCATTTAAACCTTCAACCCAAATACCACAAGGGAGCTTAGTATTCAATTTAGTCCGAATGCAAGCTCTAGTGAATTCCCTTTTTCCCCATCTAAACATGTTGCCATCTAATAATAAAGGGGTTCCAATTCTAGAAACTATTTTAGTAATATTAGTTTCATCCCAACAAGAAAGAGGCAAATGAGGTAGTTGAACCCAAATGGGAGAAGAAATCCCTTCCATAGAGATAGGAGAGAAATTAGGAGACCATATGTCTATACCAATGATGAAGCCCTTAACGTACCAAGGACCTCCATTAAGAACTTCCTCCATTGCTTCAGATGACTGAAACAAACACAAAAGCCAATCTAATCCAATCGAGGTTATATGAAACCCACAAAATTTAGTCCATTGTCTCCTTAATTTAAGAATACAGATTGAAAAAGGCAAATTCTTGCAAAGAATTTTAACCACCAAGGAATTTCTCAAAACATGAACATTGGCTTTTTCTTTCTCCATATCAAGCTTGAAAACATTTGCATCCTCATTTCCATCAAAACCTCCATTCAAATTTATTTTAATATGTGGTTTTTTAATCCACACATATGAATTATCCAATCCAGAGAAAGAAACTGGATTTTTAACATTAACATCACCAAGAATGTTATTATTAGCACCATTACCTTTCTCCAATAGATTATCTTATTCTGATTTGGAACCTGAAGAAGAAGCCTCTATATCATTTGATTTAGAAAAAAAACTGAACTAGGTGAAAATGACTTATTGTTTAAACAAGAAATAATTTCCTTTCCATTCTCTGTCTTCCGCAAAACCTTCTGCTTAGACCAAACCACCCTCTATGATTACCAGAGGAGTATTCATGAAATAAGAATTGCGAGAGAAGCTACGGTTGAATAAAAATCTACCTTTTGAATCCAATGGAGTTTGACGTGCAGCAGATATTCAGGATGAGGTGTTCTGATCATCTGTAAATGACCAGCCACCCTCTTCCATCATCAACATTGATAGAAGGAATTCACAAAATCCTTTCAATTTTTCTGAACGTTCTCTCTCTTCCACAACTTTTAATTAAGAGTATTATCTTAGAAAATGTAATTAACTCTAGGAGCTTGCACCTACAGAGAGTCTAGAACCTAGAATAAAACAAACACTATATTAGTTTCCTCCTATGGTAGGGGAAAGATTTGTGCATGCATACCTAAGATTTAAATATTAGTTTAATTTTATAATCAAAAGATAAGTGAATATTATTTATATTCTTAGTGGTAATTTGAGTATTCCTTATATATTTGATTATGAAAATAAATTTATGAATTTATCTTCATGATTCAATGATAAGTGAAGATTCTTTTTATGCTTATGGATGAATTAAATATTCATTATCTAGATTGATTTTAAAAGTAAATTCATTAAATTGTTTCATGACTGAAATGATAGTTGAATATTCATTTTATCCTTAGATTTTTATTCAAAAATGACTTTAACCTGTAAGGAGCTTGAGCTATGGTTTATAAAATTTAATTTTCTAACCTTTATTGATCTTAATGCGGTCAATTCATTTCTTACTATGCTTTTGAATAAAATAATGAGGAAACTTTCTCATTTTGAGAAAATTTGCTAAAATTACTTGATTCTTCTTAAACATCAGCATCACCTCCACCTGATCAGAGTTTGTTATGTGTGTTCCATTTTGTTTTATATGTATTTTCCTTCTTTTTTTTTTTAAATTGAAAAGGGGAGAATGTGTTTGATTGGTAGCATTTATGTTTAGGTTGCATATGTTCATCTTGTATTTGCTTTAGTTTATTTGTTGTTTAGATTTTTAATTTTTTTTTGTTTGTTTCCTTGTAAAAAAATAAAAAAAAAAACTTTTTTAATTTCCCCTTTTTTATTGTTATCTTAGTGAGGGAGAGATTATGAGGATTTTTTTTTAATTTACAAATTCATTCAATAATATTTGTCATCATAAAAAAAGGGTTTATGTTTTTGATAACAACAAACATTGTGTCTCACATCCTATTATATACTTGCAATATATTTTTATTTATGGGTGACCTAACTTTTTAGGAATACCATGCACCATCCAAAGAAGATTCAAGGATGAAGATTAGGTAGAATAGGTTATGTTGTAATTATTTTTGTAATATTTATTGTTATATTTTTGATTTCTTGAGTCAATTTCTATTAGGGTGCATGCTTGCCTAGTGACCATTACACACAAAAACTCAGGGGTAGTGAGATTGAGTTAGAAACAAAAGTTAAATTTTTGAACTAATCATATTATATGACTTTTATCATACTGGACAGTCAACTCATCAAATTAATCATATTGGATCATCTAGTGTTCCAACTTAGAACTTAAGATTGAGTTTTATATAATGTGATTTTTTGATGACAACAAATATTATTATTATGATTACTATTTCTCCTAACTAACATTGTGTATATTTCCTTTTTATTGTTTGTGTATACTAACATTTCAGGAAAATCATACTCTAGACTGTTGAAGGCTTCAAGACAGAGTAGATTAGGGTTTCATATAATGAAGTTTGTAAATATTTTATTTTTCTTGAGTTTGAGAGAGTATAATTATAATTGGGTAATTATGCACACACACACACACTAGGAAGTGAGTCAAAACTTAAAATTTTAAAACTAATCATATTATATGATTTTAAATTATATTGAATGATTTGTCAGGGTATTTCCTCCTAAACAAAGTTAATCAAATCATATCCAAGAAACTTCTTTTTTGTATTATTCATATTATATGATGTCTATTTGTACATACGACTCACATAGTAAAAAATGGGTGTGTACCAATTTCTCCTAAAAGAACTCACTTATTTTTATACTGTTCATATTGTATGATGTCTATTTGTACAGATGACTCATAGAGTATGAAATGGGTGCATATCAGTTCATCCCAAATGAACTCACTTATTTTTATACTATTCGTAATGTATAATTTCTATTTGTACAGATGACTCATAGAGTAAAAAATGGGCGCATACCAGTTCATTTTAAATGAACTCACATATCTTTTTACTGTTCATACTGTATGATTTATGTTCGTACATATTACTCACAGAGTACGAAATGGGTGCGTACAAGTTTATCCTGAATGAACTCACTTATTTTTGTATTGTTCATACTATATGAAGATTGTTCATAAAGATGACTCAAAGAGTATGAAATGAGATACATACAAGATTATACCAGATAAATATGTTCAGTTTTGAATTATTCATACAGTACGATGTTAGTTCATACAAATGACTAATAGAGTATAAAACTAGATTTGTACAAGGTCTTACATGGAATTATGAACTATTCATGCATGCGATCAATAATTGTACTGCACGAATTGAGCACGTTCTAATTATAATTTTTAGTTTTCTAGACAGTTTTTCTTGTATTTCATATATAATGGTTCTAAAATTTGACACTCTTAATCTTGCTACAAATTTCTCTTAAGAGTGGATAAGGAGAGTGTTTGGGAGAGTTTTTTCTTAGAGTGAAGAGTAAGAGACCTTGTAAGAATAAATTATGAGGGATTCACAATATTTTCTAATGGTAAGGATCTCTTGTTTATTCTTCAAAAATTTTCCCTACTTTCTTGAAGGCTCTTGAGATAAGATTTTCAAAGAAGATCACAGTACTCTACTGTGAATAGGAGGGTGAGAAAGGGTGTTGGTACTCGACCATCACTAGGATGGTAAGAAAGGATGTTGGTACTCTACCATCACTAGGAAGGTGAGAAAGGCCGTTGATACTTTGTCATCACTTGGAGAGTGAGAAATGATGTCAGTACTCTATAACATAGAGTTGGTGGAAGAGAGGTTTTGTAAGGGCTTCTCTGCCTTATTATGGGGGCAAAAAGGAGTGTCACTTTTATTTAGTGCTATTACTAAAGGAGTCTTCAGAGAGCGGACGTAGGTCTAGTTAGACTGAACCACTATAAAATTTGTTGTTCATCTATTCTTTTAATTTTTATTATATTTTTATTTATATTTAGTGAAAATCTATCTCTACAAACAACCGCATACTTCATATTAATTGAGTAAAGTTTCCTAAAATGGTTTTCTAAAATCCATGAGATTTGTTTTTAATTACCAATTCACCCCACTCTTGGTTAGCCTTGGGACAGTTCTATTAGGTCTAAAATTATGCTCAAACTTTCATATAAATCATCTAGAAAGATCAAGATCATGTAGGATGATCAATTATGCTCATAAAAAATAGCCGCCAATCATAATTTAGGCAAGATTTTGATTTTTCATATTTTGTTCTAATCATCCAAGATGATGTACATTATAATGGATGATTTATGAAAATCATGCCTAAATTGATCAAGTGATTAGTCAATCAAATATGCTTAATTTTCAAAATTTTGATCATATTATACGAGCTGGATCATAATGTATGAATCACAAAGATGATTTTGGTCATCACAGGTTTCATCCTGGATGAACTATAATAGGCTAAACTAATCATCTCAAATGATCTCCAGATCATACTGGATTATCTGTACAAATACTTAAATTGATCGTAAAGGATAATGCGGATGGTACTAGCTGAAAGGGTTATTTTGTACTAATTATACAAGATGATCTAAAGATCCTACTTTATGATCTTTGTCGATAGAATTTAATTTTTAGTGTTTTTTAAAGCCCTCTATTTAAGCTTTGTCAAGGCACTTTGTAAGTGTCTTTGACAGCCATTGTAACTTTGTTTTTCTAGAGAAAACTTGAAGACAGAACTTGAAAGGGAGTTAGGAACGTGTAAAGTTTGAGAGGGAGAAGATCCTTGGTGGGGGTTTTAAGGGAGTGCAGAGGGGATTTCACATGATTGCTCTGACAAGCTTGTACCTTAGTACCATTGGATTCAAGGTTTATCTTGAGGGATGTTATGGAAAGAAGATGATCTCTTTGGATTCAAAGGACCCAGCTACTCCATCGCACTGGGGAAGGTGGAAGTGATTTTGTAAGGTCTTCTCTACCTAGCTGGGGGTGCTAAAAGAGAGTCATAAAAGATTTAGTGCATACTTGGAGGGTGTTGAGATAGTTGCTACTTAGTTATTGCCTATTTGATATTCTTACAACTTGTATATTTTTGATGATTTTAAATATTAATGCTTTGATTATTATTTCTCCTAACATATTTTGAAAAGAATTATTTTGCTCTTGTGTGTACTAATATTTTAGGGAAATCATACATCAGATTGTTGAAGACTTCAAATCAAGATCAGTTTAGAGTTTATTGTAATTGAAGTATGTATTTTCCATTTTATTGAGTCTGAAAGAGTATGATTGTAATTAAGTAACTGAGAACACAAACATCGGGGGAGAGTTTAAAATTCATTTTTTAAAACTGATCGTACTGTATAATATTCATTTGTATAGGATGATCTGGTTAGTTATTTTCCCCGACGACCAGTCAAACGAATAGAAATAATTTTTTTTTAAAGTATATATCATAAGGGAGGATCCCAGTAAATACATGCTTTGATGAGTATGACTTTCTCGAGTCCATTCTCAATCAAATTTTTTTTTCTAAGTATGGATTGTACGAGACGATCCAAGTTCTTACATACTTTCACGAGTATGAAATTCTTGAGTTTATTCTCGCTCAAATTGTTTTTCTAAGTATGGATCATACGGGACGATCCCAGTTCGTACATGCTTTCACAAGTATGAACTTCTCAGGTTCGTTCTCTCTGAAAATTAATTTTTCTAGTATGGATCATATTGTACAAAACCAGTTCATATATGCCTTTCAAAGTATGAAAATCTGAGGTCTCATTTCATCCCGACACTCGTTTAGATGAAATTTGAAAATTTTCATACTTGGTTCATACTGGACGATGATCGGATACGAAATGATTTTGTACTGATTCATAATAGGTTCGTATGCAACAATATTTGAACTACTCATATATATGAAATACGATTGTACTGTACGATTGTGTACACTCAAAATTAAAATATTCATTTTTTTGGACGGTTTTTTGTGTCTTTTGTAGAAAAGGTTCACAAAAAATTGACGTAAAAAGTCTTGTCTTTGTGAATTTTCAAGGGCAATTGAAGGAGAGAGTATGAGAGAGTGTTTGAGGTAGATTTCTTGTTAGTGAAGTGTGAAGGTCTCACAAGGTTACTCAAAGGTAAGGATTTTTATTTGATTTGTGTTTTTCACTCTTCATGTTACCTTTCTAGATTGCTCGTGCGAAGATCTTTGAAGAAGATCTGGTTCTCTGCTGACACTTGGAAAGTGTGAACAGCCGACAGTTCTCTGCCAACACTTGGAGGGTGTAAAAGGATGACGGTTCTCTGCCAACACTTAGAGGATATGAAAGGATGATGGTTCTCTGCCGCACCGGGGATTGTTGGAAGTGAGTTTTGTGAAGGCTTCCTAGCCTTGCTGTTGGGGCAAAAGGAGAGTCACTTTGGTAATAGTGTAGTACCTAAAGAGGGAGTCTTAAGGGAGTGGATGTAGTGTTTGACCGAATCACTATAAATCTTTGTGTCATTTAAATTTACACTGCTTATTTATTGCAAGTATTATTCTGTGGTTGAAAATTTTGTTTCAAATATTATTAATTAACTTGCTACGAGTCATTAAAGGTTTTCAATTTTTAAAATATAAGAGTAATTTTTAAAATTACTAATTCACTCCCCCTCTTGGTAAGCCTTGGGACATAAGTTTAGGTTTTAACAACCTATTCAAGATTCAACAGAGGGTGCCTTCAGAGAGTGGACGTAGGTTTGGTTGGACCGAACCACTATAAATCTTGTGTATTCTTTTCTTTTTTTTTTTTGCATTTATTTTTCTTGTGATTAAATGCATGGGTGAAAATGTTGATTTATCTTTTTATTTTGAATTTAATTTGTTTCTACATCAAGTTATAAAAAGATTTTTCTTCATCGTTAAAGAAGTTTTTAAATACCAATTCACCCACCCACCCCCTCTTGGTTAACGTCGGGACTGGTTCTTTAGGATTTAACCACCCTCACAAACTTTCAATTTAGGATGGTATAATATCATTATATGCATATTTAACTAAAGAACCCTAAAAAAAAATTTTAAGTAAATCTTGTGTGGCAAACATGACAAGGAAAATTTGTCCACAAATGTTTCTAGTGAGTCTGTTGGGGAGAGACTTCTCTCTCCATCTTTATTGAAGGCTATTTTTTTTTTAAATACATATATATTTAATTAAATGCTTGGGCTATTAAATTTCTTATAGATGCCTGTTTATATAAATTTCAGTCATGTACATGCATGCTTGGTCCAGTCTAGTGTGTTCATGCTTTGTGTAGTCTTCTATGTTCAATCTTGTATATGTATACTTTATTCATTTTTTTATATTTTCAGGTTTATTTACATTTGAGTCTACGCTTACACGAGTAAGTATATCCCATGATTACTTTATTTCAACATAAAAACTAAATGGACTAGGCCAACTAAAATACTAAATTATTTAAAGGTATCGTAGTGGTGTTGCTCGTTTACAGTCTTGCCAGGCTTTTGATTGTAAATTTCAAAGTTGTTTCACCTCTTGTATAAATTCCATTACTTTATTTAAATCCAAATCTAAAGTATGTCAGATTCTATTTTTTATATCGGAAGGCATTTATCGTTGTTTAATACTCATATAAAATATAAATTCAAATCAAACTTCAATCTTACCATCCAATTCAAGGGTAATTAGATTGGAGAAATCATAATTAAATCATTAAAATTAAAATCAAATCCCAACTTCATAATTTCCTTAGCTTTTAAGACTAGGCTTTGATTTAAATTCTTGAAATTATAAAAAATGCATGCTAATTTAAAACTTCGCCTTGTGTTTTAAATTGGGTCCTGATTTAAATCATTAAAAATTAAAATCCTTATTATATAAATTAAAATTTTGAAAATAAAAAAATTCTATTTCAAAAATTCCCTTATCCTTTTAGACTGGATGCCATTTTAAATCCCAAACAAAAAAATCCTACTTCATTAAATTTATTTAGGCTAATTCTTTTAGACTGGGACCTAACCTAAATTTTTTAAAAATTAAAAATAAATTTTAAAGTCAAACCCTATGCTTTGATTTTTTTTAAGAACTTTGGTTTAGATTTCCTTTAGAAATTGTTCAATTCATTTTTCTTGATGGAAATCGACCCCTGTCCTAAATCTTTAAAAAAAGAAAGTTGTGAATGACTCCACTAAATACTTAAAGGTGGAATAGCCTGTGATTAATCAAAGCTATAATGAAAAACTATATTGACTCCCTCCCACCTCTTGTCTTTGGGTATACTGTTGTTTTAAATTTAAATCTATATCAAAAATAAAGTAAACTTATAAATGAAAATCCTTTCAAAATTCTTACAATTTTACATCTTTGGCATGATCATAAATTTATCAAATGATTTTCCTTTTCAAGTTGTGACTCTTGTCAAAGGATTGAATTTTCTTTGTAAATCTTTTCTTCTTTATATAAGAGATTGAGTTTCATTCTCTTATGTTGGAAAGATAATCTAAAATCTGAGAACAATCATTCTTATATTTTTCAAAAAGAAGCTTATTTTCCAAGATAAAAAATGCACAAAGCATGCCATAAATGAAAGATATAGAAACAGCACCACAAAAAAAAAAAAAAAAGTGCAAAGTACCCCACTAAATCAAAAGAAGCACAAAGCAAGCCAAAATTAAAAAAATACATAAAGCATGCAAAAATAAAAGATGCACAAAGCATGCTAAAACAAAAGATGTGTAACGTGCACGATAAAATAAGAAGAAGCACCAAGTGTTCAAAAATAAAATGGCTAATTGACTTACTTTTCAAAACCTTAAATCTCAGAAATTTTATTTTACTTAAATATTTTTCTTAAAGCTTGACCTTTAAAATTCTAATCCTAGATTCATCATCAGGCTTGGATATTCTATTAGATATAAAATTCCTTAAAGAAAATTGAAAGGTTTCATTTCTTTCTTAAATTTAAATCTTTTGGAAAAGATTTAAAGTAAAAAAAAAAATTTTTTTGAGAGACCATAATTTAGCTTCTAGGGAGCTCGATGTGGGCTAACAAAATCTAAATCCCTAGACCTTTTCAACTTAGTCGGGGTTAATCTTCATCTTCCTTTACTTTTAAAATTGTTCCTATTTATCATTTTTATAAGGTACAGATGATTAAGAGAAAAAAATTTCAATAAAAAGAATAAATCAACTATTCTTTAATGTAAATCTAAAATCTAAATTTGGTCCTTTGAGGTTAGGTGTAATTTCTTACACTTTAGTTTTCTTTTCTCATTGTCATCTGCTGGTGGAGGAGAAAGCCCCTCATGGAACCATCCTGAAAGTTTGTGAGGTTTGTTAGACCTTTCTAAACTAACACGAGACAAACTAGGTGGGGGGGGGGGGGGGGGGTACAGTTGTTTATTAAAACATTTCTTTAATGAAAAAGAGAACATTTTTAAAATATTTTTGAATATTTGAAAGAAAAGATCTTTTGTGGAAGCAACAATAATTTCACAATAACTAAAATAAGAGATTTCAACCATAAAATAAATCACTGAATAATTTATAAATTAAATGTGGAAAAGTAACTAGAAAGAACCAGATATATAGTGGTTCGGTCAACTTGACTTACGTCCACTTCCCGAAACCTCCTTTCTCTATATTTCACTAAAAGTAGTGTCTCTCTTTTTACCCCAATAGTAAGGCAGAGAAGCCCTTATAAAATCTTTCCAATAACTATGTGACGCAGAGTACATTGAATCCTTTTACTCCATCTTAGAGTAGGCAGAAAACCTTTGAATCCTTCTACTCCCTTCTGGAGTAAGTAGAAAACATTGGAATCCTTTTCACCATCCTGGTGAAGGCATAGAACCTAGATATAATGCTAATGAAGGTCTCCCCTAGAGCCACCAAGGAACCAGAAAAGCAACTTAAAGAAGACAGTGGAAACCTTACTTGGAGGAACCTTTGCGAATCCCTAACAACTCTCCCTTACAAGAATTTCTCTCTCTCAGGCCCTCTCTCTTTCTTCTCTAAGCTCTCTCTCAGATCAACTCCATAGCAAAAGATTATCTTGAGGGACAATAAGAGAGCTTAAATAGAAAGCCTCAAAAGAAACCATAATTTTCAACTTTACATCAATGATTATCGTGTACGATTTATAGATCATATTTTATGATTAGTACAAAATAGCCCTTTCATGTAGTACTATTAGCTCTGAGCTGTATGATCAGTTCAAGTATTTATATAGATCATCTAGTATGATTAGTTTAATCTCTCTTAATTAAAAGGGATGCCCTAATTAGGGTTTTGTTTTTTAACTGATCTTCCAATATGATTGAAATTATCCTATACGATTAGGCCAAAAACCAAAAATTGTTCTAACTCACCAAATCGCTCTCCTTGAGTGTGTGTGTGCAAGGTTACTTAGATTGTGGTCCATCAGATACATGACTTGACTCAAGAAAGATAAAAAGTACATTAAATTTCAAATTATAAATAGAATGAACCATTATCTACCCAATCTTGAGTTTATTAGCATTGTAAGTTAATTTATGGATATGAAAGGATAGTGAGTAAGGGAAAATAAAATAGATATGCAACAATAGTAATAGCAAAGAAATAATAATGTATGTTATCTTCAAAATTATTGTACTTGGGCCTAGATTTGCATCAATCTTCCCCTTTTTTATGATGGAAAACATCATTGTTAAAAAATTTCAAAGCTCTTTGACATTTTATGAAACTGCCCATTAGAAGATAAGATAAAATTCTAAAAGTAAGGGGAGTTATATATATATATATATATATATATATTTGTTTTTAAGGAAATATAAGACATAAAAAATAGAGCAAAAATAGAACAAAAAATTGAACAAAGTAAATTTCACTAAATAATAGGATGTAAAACAACAAAATACTCCCCCTTTTGGCATTACAAAAAGGAGAAAAAAAGGAATAACACTAAATATAATGAAGTACAGAAAGGAAGACCAATACAAATATAGAAACAAAAGCACTGACAAATTAAAAAAAGAAGAACCTTGATCAGGTGGATGTGGTGGTGGCTAAAAGTATCAGTGAAGAGAGGCAAACTATTAACCAAACCAGGTCATATCCTAGTCATGCTGTTTCTGCTGCTATACTATGTTGGCATCAAACCAAGCTAAATCTTGATCATACTGCTATTACTGCTAGGTTACGTAGGATTCAAATCTAGCTTCTAACTGATCAAATTGCTAGACTAGCTGATCAACTTGAGACTTCTGGCGGATAGTGACAAGTGTAGGGATAGGTTCTTCCACCTCTTCCTCAGGCTCCTCCTGCATATTATGATGATGAGTATTATGAAAGGTATGGAAGGAGCTATGGGAGTAGAAGATCGGATGGTGATCAGGTGGAGCTGGAAATTGAAAATTATATTTTGATTCAAGGATAAAAGAAATGAAATGTCATAGGGGTAGGTTTAGTTTTCTTTTCTGGTCAGGATCTCTAATGCAGGTTAAATACTCAACATAAAAAATGATAAGATCAGATGCATTAAAATTTAGTTTATCCATGATGTAATAAGTGGTAAGTGAAAGTATAGGGGTAATATGAATCCTATTCCCAGCTTTAGAAATAATGGAATTTTGAAGGATATGTTGGATGGTTTGGGCATTCTTAACTAAGGTGTTGATCTGGGATACATGGTAATTTACGTTAGTTTCCCTAAGGATATTGTTAGTAGATTCCCAATGAAATAAAGATCTAAAACCAACATATAAATCTTATCTCCAATGGTAGACAAGTGAAGATATTCATATAAATCTTGATAGGTAATCTCTATAGGCTTTCAATTTGCATAGGATTTTAAGGAAGTAAAAGTATTATTAATGCAAAGGTTGGCTAAGAATTCAAGAAAAAGCTCTGAATTAAATGGAAAAGCTAGTGTAAGGAGAAAGCGAAGAGTTGTTCTAGCAAATAATTCAAGCGCATGAAAGTTCATAACATTTTGATTGATAATTCTTAAGGGTAATGCCAACACTCTTATATCAATTATAAGTCACTTCATCTACTTTTTCAGTGAAATAAAGATCAATATCTTGCCTAGATGAGCTTCCAGTAAATCACACCCACCATTGGAAGAGTAAGAGTGCTCAAGTAGGAGATATTAAAAGGTGGAATGTTTTGAGTGAAGAAGAAACCAAGATTTGAAGATGTTTAAATAGAATTGTCCAGATCATACTAAATGATCATGAGATCATACAAGGGGATGTGGTTCAATCAATTCACTCAGACGATTGGTTAAAAGTAATCCAATCATCCAGTACAATCGAACATCTTATGGGATGATTTAACACAGGATGATCTTCTTAAGGAGTCATAATGTATGATCGTTGACTAATTAGATTGTACTATACAAATATATGTATCATCCTGGATGATGTGTAATAATGCATCAGCTTAACAACATTCAAATCGTCCAACATCTCATGCCATATGGATCGTCCAGTACGATGTATGAATCATATAGGATTATCACCTATAATTAATTTATATCATCCTTTGGACGTGCTTTGATATAAGAGGGTATTTTTTTTTCAGAACGTACAGGATGATGTATATTATCTGGGATGATGTGAGCAAAATAGAAAAATTTAGGACATGGAATGTGATGACCAGGAGGATTTAAAAATAAAAATAAAAATACTAAAAGCATAAAATAACATAAAAACTAAATAAAAAAGTTATAAATCAAAAAAAAAAAAAAAAAATTATTCAATCAACTCCAGTAAATGATAAATTTCTCTTGTGAGTAGATTAAAAATTAGTAATACATGAATTGACAATGCTGAAAACCAGAAAGGGTAGAAAACCGATCTTGTGAACCGTAGATTTGACTCCTTATAGGTTACAGTTCTTTTTAAATAAAAATCTAATTCAGGAAAGAAAATTAGATAAGGAGAGTGATCTTTTCCAACTTCTTTTCAAAAAAATATCTGATAAAATAATATTACAATATAATTAACCAAAATCATGATTTTAAATTTCGAGTGTTTGAAAATATCAAGTGGAAAAAGTATTCTTCTAAGATTTAAATATTTGAAAGAGAATAAAGCTTATTTCTTTATGGGCTCATTTTGTACCTCTTTTTTAGTTAAATTATATACTTTACACATCTTTTAATTTTTGATACACTTTGGTGTATCTGGAAATTACTTGGTGGTTATTGCACGTCTTGTTAGTATTTTTGGTCTTATTTTATGTCTCTTGTCATTTTTGCAAGCTGACTTCCTTTCAAAACCTTTAAAAACTCTTAGTTTTGAAATTATATTTGAGATATAAGAGAAGAAATACTCACTCTCTAATATAAAAAGAGTAAACTACAAAACAAAATCATATCCATATGGCAAAAGCAACAATCTGATTAAAAATAATTTGAGAGTGATTTCGTTAACTTGGAATATTATTTATATTAGATAAATTACTATAGGAAGACTAAATAGAACTCTATTTCAAAGTCTAATCAGAAAAAGGTATTTCAGTTTTGACACCATTTACTAAATAAAAAGGTTATGAATAACCATCATGTAAATAAATAAATTATAAAAAGGTGGACATGTGAGATTTCCAAAAATAAAAATGAATGTTATCAAATAGAGGTTGTCTAGTGATTGAGTATCCTTCCGCAGTATTATGATTACTAAAGTTAGCCATAGATTCTTTTTCAAAAGTTTTCTAAAACTTAATTTATGAATTCTACTTGGATACCACTTGAAAGTTCATGAGGATTGTTAAACCTTTATAAACTAGCTTGAGGTTAACTAACATAGGGGTGAATTGGTTATTTAAAATTTCTTTGATGAAAAAGAAGAAAATCATTTTGAAATGTTTTTGAATATTTTTAAATAATTTATTTATGCAGAAGTAACACTAATTTCATAATAATTAAAATCATAGATTTTGACCATAAAACAAATAAGAGAATACTGCAGAAATTAAATATATAAAAGTTACTAGAAAGAACACAGCAGATTTATAGTGGTTCAGTCAACTTGACCTACATCCACTCCCTAAAAACCTCATTTCTAGGTATTTTTCTGTTTGCCCAAATTCAAATCTTATTCAAAATCCTCTTGTTGAGAATATCCCTTTCAATTCTTTGCAAACTCAAAATCATCTATATGGGCCTTGGTTACATGTGAAATACAAAAAAAAAGAAGAAATAATCCTATGGAAAAGAATTTGAAAGATGTCACAGCCAAAGAAAAATTGGAGAATGCTTGTGTTAATATCAACAATCCAGCCTTGGAAGAAGTTGAAGAAAACGTTAATGTTGTTTCAAAAATTTTTGTTGATCCTTTGACAAGTCGAGTTGAAGCTGAAATTAAGGAAGGAGAAGGAAAGGCTGTTAGACATGGAGTAGATTATTCCGTCGATCTTCCTACTATTGCTGAAAATTTGGAAATTCAAATTCCACAAATTCTGGAGGAAGGTAGGGAGGAAAATAAGTTCTCTGTTTTAATTGTAGAACAATCTCAAGCTGCACATAATTTGAATTTTGAATTACCTATTTATGAGGCTGATCCAGTGGAAGATGATTTGGGAGATTATAATTCAAATCCTGAATTCAGAAATGCTGAAATAGTGGAAGTAAGTAAGGCAGACGGTTGCATAGATGAGGTTTCACGTGAAACAGCTTCTACCGATTCCACCTTGATTGATGGAATAATGGGAGGCCACATGCCAGAATTTGAAATTTTAAATGAGGCTATTAATTCTAAAATGGAATTGGTAGTTACAACTCCAACAGATTTGGCGGCTGCTTCTAGTGTGACCTTTGATAATTTGACCAATTCAAAGGTGGTTGAACCGGCTTTCTCTCCAACAAAGAAAGCTCTCAATTTTGAAATTCCAAAAGCTTTGGAGGGTGAAATGGAGAAGGAACAAATTTCGGATATGACTCCTTCAAAGACAGCTAGGATTTTGAAAACAGATATTAATAAAGTTGGTTCAAGAGATAGTTATTCAGGAACTATTTCTTCTTCTTCATCTATCAATTTAAGATTCAAAAAAACTGCAAATATGAAAAATAAAAGTTCCTCTACTTTGGAACTTGGCTCTTCCGGTTAAAGACATATGTTATTCAAAGAACTTCAAGCACTAGGACCGGTGAAAGAACAAAATAAAAGAGGGAATTCTGATTTTATATTGAAGAACGACTTCAAAGGTTCTTCTAAAACAACTCAATAATATGACAGCTGGTTTATTCAAAGCAATCAGTATATTGAAGAAATACCAGAGGTTTGAACAGCTGTTCAAAGTTTTTTCTTTCCCTATTACTTCAGAATACATTAATGGAAGATTAAAGAGACATCTAAAACAACTAAGAATGCTACTCTTAGGTGTTTTAAGTTTGTCTTGGATTTTATGTATTTTTCTTTTGGTTTTCTATCTTAGTTTTCTTTTTTTTAGTTCAATATTTGTTTTTTAAATCTATTATATTTGCTAATGGGATCATTACTACAACCTATTCTTTAACCGGATGGGAACTCTGGGATATTAATCAACCCTTGGGTTGTTTCAAACTTTGGTATCCCCTGCATCTCAACGGTTTAAAATAGGAAATAGTGGGTTTCATTTCAATTATAATATGGTTTATTTAAACAAATATGTTGTTAATAAGGATCCTTTTTCTCTCGATCAAGGATCTATTTGTTTTTACTTCCTAGTTTGTAATAGTTTGTTTTTTCCTTTTTAATGCAAATTTTGCATTCTCTCTCAAAAAAAAAAAAAAAGGTATTTTTCTAAAAGTAGTGTCTATCCTTTTTCTCCTATAACAAGGTGGAAAAGCCCTTATAAAATATTTCCATCAACCCTGTGAGGCAGCGTACCTTGAATCCTTTTACTCCCTCCTAGAATAGGTGGTGAATCTTGGAATAGTTTTGCTCCCTTATGCAGTAGACATAGAACCTTGAAATCCTTTTTCACCCTCTTAGTGAAGGCAATGAACCTAGATCTAATTTCGATGAAGATATCCCCTAGAGAAACTAAGGATCCAAAAAAGTAACTTGAAGAAGATGATGGAAACTTTGCTTGGAGAAACCTTTTTAAATCCCTCATAACTCCCCCTTACACGAATTTCTCTATCTTCCAAGCCCTCTCTTTTCCTTCTCTAATCTCTCTCTCAGATCAACTCAATAACAAAAGTTTATATCCAGGGATAATAAGAGAGCTTAAATAGAGAGCCTCAAAAGAAACCCTAAGTTTTAACTTGCCGTCAAAGATTGTCCAGTATGATTGATAGATCATCCTATATGATTAGTATAAAATATCCCTTTTAGCCAGTATGATCAGCTTTTCCCTTTAGATCAGTTTAAGTATTTGTACAGACCATCTATTATGATTCTGTGATAATCTGTGATGATTAATTTAAGATATAATATTAATCATCTAATCCAACATGGGATGATGGTTGGCAATCTACATATCATCCCGTGAGCCTCTCAAGACATCCAATATGATCTCTTTGATTACTAAAAGAATATTATGGTTTTCCTCTTAGACGATAGGGGATTTTTTCCAAAAATATAATAGACCGTCCAGTACAATCTAAGTAGATCATCCAGTATGATCTAATCGAGTAATCTAATCATAATTAGTCTCCTAATCTCATGATCAATTTAGGCATGATTGTCATAAATTGTTTAGGACGATGCATATCATCCTGTATAATTAGAACAAAAATAAAAAATTTAAAATATTACCTAAATTATGATTGGCTGCTATTTTTCACAATCTGAACTTATCATTTTGTATGATGCGGATCATATAATATAATTATTTTAATCACTCTTAATAATAGGGATGCTCTAATTATGGTTTTTATTTTAATTGATCATCTAGTACTATTGAAATCAACCTACATGATTTGGTCAAAAATAAAAAATTTCTCTAACTCATCAAATCACTCCTCCTAAGTGTGTATATGCAAGGTTACTTAGCTTGGGGTCCACCAGATACATAACTTGACTCAAGAAAGGTTAAAAGTGAATTTATGGACATGAAAGGTTAGTGAACACGGCAAATAAAATAGATATGCAAGAATAGTAGTAGTCAAGAAATAATAATATTTGTTTTCCTCAAAATCACTATACTTAAGACCAAATTTGCAACATATCCTAGCATCATTGAACCTACTAGTGGTGGACAAAGCCCCTCATGGAACCACCATAATATTATTGAACTTGCTGGTGGTGGAGCAAGCAACTTTTGGCTCCATCGTAGCATTGTTGAACCTATTAGAAGTGGAGAAATCCATTTATGGCTCCATCCTAACATCATTGATCCTACTAGTAGTGGAGGTAGCCCCTTGTGGCACCATCTTGACATCATTAAAACTTTTAGAGGGGGATCAAGTCCTTCTTGAACCATCTTAAAATCATTAAACCTTTTAGTGGTGGAGAAAGCCATTTATTGCACCATCCTCTAATCATTGAACCTACTAGTTATGGAGCAAGCGCCTTCATGCTCCATCCTGGCAGCATTGAATTAATTAGTGATGGAGCAAGCCCTTCATGGAACCATCCTAACATTATTGAACTTACTAGTTGTGAAGTAATCCTCTAGTGGAACCATCCTTATACCATTGAACCTGTTAGTGGTAAAGCAAGGCCTTCATGGTAATACCCTATTTTAAGTCTAAAATTAATCCACTATTATTAGGTGTGAGTCCCTATACTTTAGATTTCTTTTCTTATAATTATTTCTTAATAGTGGAGCAAGCCCAGCATGGTACCATCTTAACTAAATCTTAAATCCCAAACCTTCTAACTTTAGGTGTAAATCTTCTCGTATATTTTACCTTTCCTGTAAGATGCCCTTTAGTATATTATGATGGGTTTATTTTCCTTATGTTGTATTCCATCTCTTAGAATTTTTTTCATTTCCTTTCATTTATTTGGGGGGATTTTATCCCATTTAGATTCTAAATTCACTAGTTTAATGGATGTTATCCTAGTTAAGTATCATTTTCATCTATTTAGATGATACTGTCCCATTCATATTCTAAATCCTCTTATATAGGGGAAAATATATTAATCAAGTATATATTTCAAATTTTTCGGGGATATAATCCCATTCAGATTCTAAATACACTTTTCTAGGAGATAATATCCTTGTCAAGTATCTATTTCATCTATTTGGGGGATATTATCCAATTCAGATTTTAAATTCACTTATCTAGGCGATGTTATTCTAGTCAAGTATACATTTCATCTATTTGAGGGATGTTATGGATTTAAATTCTACTTATATATGGGATGCTATCATAAGTAAGTATCCATTTCATCTGTTTGGGGGATGATGTTCCATTCAGAATGTAAATTCACTAATCTAGAGGACACCATCATAGTCAAGTATCAATTTTTTCTACTTGGGAGATGTCATTATAGCAATTTAGATTTCAATACTATGTTTTTTTATATCATATCAGTTTTTTATGATACCAAAATACAATTGTTGTGATCCTTGTCTCTCCTAACACACACTGCATATATTTTCTTTGTGTTTTTTGTGTGTACTAACATTTTAGCGAAATTATACTCTAGACTCCTAAAAACTTCAAGAGAAATTAGATTAGGGTTTCTTATAATGAAGTTTGTACTTTTTTTATTTTCTTGAGTATGAGAGAGTGTGATTGTAATTGGGTAACCATGCACACACACAAACACACTGGGGGAGTGAGTTAAAACGTTAATTTTTAAAACTAATCATAATGTATGATTTTTAAATCATATTGGATGATTTTTCATGATAGTTCCTTTAGAATGAAGTTAAGCAAATAAAGCCCTAGAAAATTTTATATTGTTCATACTATATGATAATGTTTTTGTACAGACGACTATAAGAGTACGAAATGGGTATGTACTAATTTATACAAAATGATCTCCTTAGTTTCTGAACTTATTGTATTGTACGAATTTAGGTTCGTACAGATGACTCCTAGAGTATGAAATGGGATCATCCATGTTCATACAAAATAAAGCATGATTTGATTAAATAGTTCATAATGTATGATATTTAGTTCCTACAGACTATTCATAGTGTATGAATTGAGTTCATACAAAATCATATCTGACGAATTTTTTTAAATTTGAACTATTTATACTCTATGATACTAATTCATATGTACGACTAATAGAGTACGAAATTTGGTTCGTAGAGGATCGTATATGGATTTTTGAACTAGTCATACGTACGAAGTATGATCAAATTGTACAATCTAAGTATGTTCAACTTGAAATTTTTAGTTTTTTGGACAATTTTTCTTATCTTTCATATATAAATATCCCGAAAAACTAAAAATAATTTACTTGCTTCGTATTTTCTCTTTGGAGTGAAAAAGTGAGTGTTTTGGGAGAGTGTTTGGGAGCAAAGTTTCAGAGATCTAGTAAGTGGAAATTGTGAAGGGCTCATAAGGTTACCCAAAGGTGAGTATCTCTGTCTGTGCTCTTTAAATCTCTGCCCTACTTCTTTGAAGACTCTTGAAAGAAGAACTTTGGAGTAGATACAGTACTTTATCCTCACCAGGAGTGTGAAAAAGGATGTCGGCACTGCCATCACCAGGACAATGAGAAAGGATGTCGGTACTCTGTTATCACCAGGAGAGTGAGAAAGGATATTGGTACTCTGCCATCTCGAGGAGGGTGAGAAAAGATGTCGTTACTCTTCCTCACCGGGTTAGTAGAAGGGAGGTTGTTGTAAGGGATTCTCTACCTTGCAGATGGAGCAAAAGGAGAGTCACTTTGATTTATTGCAATACTTAAAGGAGTTTTTAGGAAGTGGACGTATGTCTAGTTGGAATGAACCACTATAAAATTTGGTGTTCTTTTATTCCATTATTTTACTATATTTTTATTTTCCATACTTTATTTTTCTATGTTTGAAAAGAAATTTTGTGAAAATATTTTTTACAAGTAATTACGTATTTAAGGATCATTGTGTCAAATATCTTAAAATAATCTTCTAAATTTCCAAGAAAATTTTTAAAATTACCAATTCAACCCCCTCATCGTTAGCCTTAGTACAGTTATGCTAGGTTTAACAAGCTTCTTAAACTTTTAAGTGGTATCAGAGCCTACTTCAAAAATTAAGCTTTAGATAACTTTTTGAAAGATCATGACTACTTTTGGAAACTGTAACCTTTTAAAGGAGATTCAATCACTATACCACCACTATTTGAGAACATTCCTTTCGACTTTAGGAAAACACGTATGTCTACTTTTCTTCAATCTCTTGACTATTACATGTGGATTTTAGTACATGAATGTTATACTAGACCCACTAGACTTATTGATGGCATTAGGACTGAAACACCATTTACTGATGAGACAATAGAGGAAGAAGAACTAGCTCAGTTAAATGCTAAATGCTTAAATAATTTCTTATGTACCCTAAAATCTGAGGACTATATGCATGTTCAACCTGTAAAACTAGAAAAGAAATTTGGGATTGACTTTGCATAACATATAAAGGAACTAATGAGGTGAAAATATTAAGATTAAACATTCTATTACATGACTATGAACTTTTTTACATGAAATTAAATGAATCAATAATTGATAGATATACTAATTTTACACAGATAGTCGCTTCATTGAATGTTTAGGTAAGGAACTAATGAGTTCTAAAAAAGTTAATAAAATTCTTCATTATTTATCTACTGCTTATGATGCAAAGATAACTGTTATAACTGAATCAAAAGTCCTAACTGTTTATTCTATTGATAATCTACTTAGATCACTAATTGGTTACTAGCAAGGAGTGACTCAAATATAGATTGATGCAAGTGACAAGTAAAAGTAGAAAAACATTGCATTAAAAGTGGATGACTTGGAAAGTGATCAATCATAGCTTGAGGATGAAGAAGATACTGCACTCATGATGAGGCAATTCCAAAGTTTCCTGAGAAGAAATCAATAGAGATGTTAGCAGTGGAATAAGGGTAAGTTGCCCAAACATGAAAAATTCTCTAATGATGTAATTTGTTATGAATGTAGGAAGCCTGGTCATAATAAATATGATTGCCTAAATCTCAAAGCTAATCTTAGCAAGGAGAATGTTGAAGTTGTATTTAATGGTTAAAAAACTTGATCAATCATATAAAGAGAAGGAATGTGATTTATCCTATGATGAGTTATTTAAAGTTTATGAGAAAATCAATACTCCATATAGGAAACTCAAAAAATTGCATGCCAAACTGAATATAAAATATTCAAATTTACAAAAAGAGCATGAAATCCTTAGGAATGATCATGTATCTATTGATAGCAAAAACATGACATTATTGGATGAATTTGACGATTTGAAGAAGAAACGTTAATTATTGAAAACATCATATACTGATCTTGAAAATAAATGTAAGTTGCATATAGATGAAATAAATCAAAGAGAACATGAGTTAAGGGTTGACAATGCTATTTTAGAAAGTGCAAACTCATATCTTTAAGAGAAATTAAAAGCACTTGAGGAAAACAGGACACCCCTAACACTTGAATAAGTTTCTAATCTTGATCAGAAGCATAAAATTTCAAAGCCTATGAAAAGATAGTATAACTTACATAGATTGGTAAATCTTTTTCCTGGAGTTAAATATTTTTATGTGGAAAGATTGGTAATATCTCTCACACTTATACAATTCATAGTAAAACACATCTAGTGTGGAGACCTAAGATGCATAAAACACAGTATATCAAACATGCATCTAGATTATCATTGCTAAGAGGATAACCCAAATTCATTTGGGTTTCCAAGTCTAATGTTTGATAATTTTGTAGAAATGCTAGGAGACAATTCCATAAGGAAAGTGGTAGGTACAGGTATGATTGGCAACAAGAATAATTTCTTTATTCAAAATATAATATTGGTTGAAATCTTAAAGCATATTTTGTTTAGTATTAGCCAGCTTTGTGATAAGGTTTATAGTGTTAATTTTTTTTTCTACAAGCTGCATAATAAGCCAAAATGAAATTGATGTGATGCATGGAAATAGGGTATATATATATATATAATTTAAATTTTACTAAATCTTCTAATGCTTTTATCTCAAAACAATTACTAATGAATCATGGTTATGGCGTAGAAGACTTTGTCATGCAAGCTTGAAAAATCTCATAAAAATATTACCTAGAAATAATTGGTTAGAGGGATACCCAAAATAGACTTCACTAAGGATCACCTATATGATGCAAGTCAATTAGGAAAATAGGTGAAATCCTCCTTTCATTCAATTAGAGATCTTAGAACTACCAAACCACTATAAATCATTCACATGGATCTTTTTGGACTGGTTATCACTGTAAGTGTATGAGATAAACTTTTGGGTATATAATTATTAATGATTTTTCAAGATTCTCATGGGTCGAATTCTTATCTCATAAGATTGAATCATTTGCTAAATTTAGACATTTTTCTACTTGGATTTAGAGGAAATTAAGGTGAGAAATTTTATCAATTCAAAGTGATCATGGATGATAGTTTGAAAATGAAAATTCTGATGATTTTTGTAGAGAGTAAGGAATTGATCACAATTGTTTAGCACCTAAGACCCCTCAGTAAAATAGGGTTATTAAAAGAAAGAATAAAACTTTGATAGAAGCCGTTATAGCCATACTGGCTAAATATTCACTTCTAAAATATTTTTGGGCTGAAATAGTTAGTATGGCTTATTATGTTCTGAATAGGGTGAACGTTATGTCCAAGTTGAGCAAGACACCCAATGAACTTCATAAGGGTAGAACATCTAATCTTTCACATTTGCAAGTTTTTTTATGTAAGGTGTTCATTCATAATAATAGTAAAACTACTTTAGAAAAATTTAATTCTAAATCTGATGAAAGAATTTTTTTATGATATTATAGTGTTGGAAAATTATATAGGATATTTAACAAAATGACTTTGGTATTTGAGGAGACCATACATGTAGTTTTTGATGAATATAGTATTTCAAAAGAGTTAAGTGAAAGTTTGTTAGGGATGTTAAACCCCTAATGAACTAGCCTGAGGCTAACCAAGAGGGGGGTGAATTAGTGTTTTAAAAATTCTCAAATACAAATCACGATCTAAACCAAATAATCATTTACTCTTGACATACACTTACAGATTGGCTCAATCATAATCTACCCAATCTTGAGCTGGCTTCATTTGTAATTGACCTTGTGGACCTGAAAAATTAGTAGGTAGGGCAATTGTAGAAAATTAGAAGTGTCCGAAATGTTTTCTGTCATCAAAATTATAATCCCTGAATCTAGATTCACAACAACAAGGTTAGAGGAAGAACATATTGAAGATATATCCCATGGAATTAAATAGACAATTTAGAAGAGAATATTGGAACAAAAAACACATTACCTAGATAATAGAAATTTTCTAAGAGTCACCCTAAAGAATTTATTTTAGGTGAAGCACGTGAGGCCAGGAGTTAGAACTAGGCATGGTCTTAGCAAAGAAGTGAACCATTCTGCCTTTATATCAATGATTAAACAACAACAATAACATCAAGCTTTTGTCCACTATATGGGGTGGGTTGCCATTGTGTCCAGTTAAAAGTCAAATTCTCATTTAAATCTAATAAAGAAAAGCCATTTCTAATATTTTCTAACAAAGTCTTTTAGTTCTACCTCTACCTTTCTTAATATAAGTAAAATCTAATACCTCGGCTTTCCTAATCGGGTCATCGGAAGGCCTCCGTCTAATGAGACCAATAATCTTATCTCCATTAGAGCTGCTCCAATGTTTTCACGTATATGCTCATTTTGTATCCTATCTCTAAGGATCAAGCCACTCGTCCACCTAAACATCCTCATCTCTACAACACTTAATTTAGTATTATGTTTCTCTTTAAATGGCTAAAATTCGGCACCATATAACATTGCAGGTCTCACCACCATCTTATAAAATTTTCCCTTAAGTTTGAGGGGGACTTTTCTCTCACACAATAAGCTCGATGCAATCCTCCACTTCAACCATCCAACTTGAATTTTGCTAATAATATCCCCATCTATTTCACCAGCACTCTCAACAATAGATCCAATATATCTAAAATGTGTTATCTTATTAATGACTTGATCGCCCAAAATCATAATCCCCTCGCTAGGTCTATTGCTACTAAAATTACATGCTATATATTAAGTTTTAGATCTATTCAAGAGAAACCCTTTAGACTCTAAGGTTGACCTCCATAATTCAAGTTTACCTTCAACTCGCTCTCTAGTCTTATCATCAATAAAAAACATACACCAAGGTACATCCTCTTACAGAATGTCTAGTGAGAACATCCATGACTAAAGAAAAATGATATGGACTTAAGGCTGATCCTTGATGTAATCCAACCAGAATAGGAAAAAACTTGGACACAAGTAATAGCTTATGCATACATATCTTTAATGATTTGAATATAAGCATTATTAACTCCTTTCTTTTTACTAACTCTCCATAGCACTTCTCTTGGAACTTTATCATATGCTTTCCCTAAATAAATAGATATCATATGTAGGTCCTCCTTATTCTCTCTATATTTCTCCATCAAACCTCTCAATAAATGTATAGCTTCCATAGTAGACCTACCCGACATTAATCCAAATTGAATTTGAGATACATTAGTATCATGCCGCAACCTACGCTCCATAACTTGCTCCCATAGTTTTAAAGTATGACACTTAACTTAATTCCTCTATAATTCGCACACTCCTGTGCATCACCTTTATTCTTAAAAATAGGAATTAACATACTTTTTCTCCATTAATCTAGCATCTTTTAAGTTTTCAAAATAGTTTAAAAAGTTTAGTAGGCCAAGAAACTACTTCATGTCCTAAGCATTTTCACATCTCTATTTGAATATCATCAGGTCCAATAGCTTTTCCACATTTTATTTTCTTTAAAGCCTCTATAACTTTGGTTTTACTTAAATGTCGATAAAAACAAAAATCTTTATTTTTATTTAGGGTGATAAACTCACTAAATTCAATGATATTTGCACATTTTTTATTGAAAAGTTTAGCAAAATATGTCATCCACCTTTGTTGAATATCATCTTCTAAGAAAAGTAATTTTTGTTCTTCATCCTTAATACACTTCACCTAAATTAAATCCTTACTACTCCTATCTCTTTGTTTGGATAACTTATGTATATATCTTTCTTCCTCCTTAGTATCTAATCTATTATATAAATCTATAAAAGCTAAGTTTTTTGTATCGCCAAAAGCTTTCTTAAATTTCATACGAGCTTCTTTATAGCTTTCTCAATTATCAAAAATTTAACATCTAAACCAATTTTTTTAACAAATCATTTTATTTTTTTATCTTTTCTTAAACATTTAGAAACCACAACCATATATTTTTACTATTAGGAGCTTTTCCCTTTGAAAATCCAAGCACATCTTTTGCAATATTCTTAATATCAGTAGCCACTATTTTTCACATAATATTAGCATCCTCTTGCATAGACAGAATCTTAAAATCTAAAATCTTACACTCCAAAATACCTTTGTTAATATTCTTTAAATACCCCCATCTAATCCTAAAAAATTATTTTACTTTATTTTTTATTTTTTATCCCTTTATCTTAAAGTCCAAAATAAATAATCGATGTTGGGTATATAACTTTTCACTTGGAATAACTTTACAATCTTTGCAATCTAAAAAATTTAATATTCTTTTAAGAAAATAATCAACATATGTTTTAATATATCCTTTTTTATAAGTTATAATATGCTCATATCTTTTCTTGAATAAGGTATTAGCTATTAAGAAATTATAAGTTAAAGAAAAATCTAATATAGTCTTACCACTTTCATTTGTCGTTCCAAACCCATTGCCACCATGGATGCTTTTAAAATCATCAACCTCTCTACCAACATGTCCATTTAAATCTCCTCCAATAAAAACTCTTTCTTTGAGAGGTATTTTTTGTATTAATTTTTCTAAGTTATTCCAAAATTTTTATTTTAAACTCATATCCAAACCTACTTAAGGAGCATAAGCACTTATAATATTAACAATCCTAGCATCAATAATAATCTTTAAAGTTATAATTCTATCTCCAATTCTATTGAATTTTTATAGCATTATCCTTCAAGCTCTTATCTATAATCACACCTACACCATTTTTAGTATGACTCCCACCAAAATACCTTAGTTTATATCCTATAATATTAATCTCCTTAGCTTTCTCTCCAAACCATTTATTATTTATCTTCCTATGAATCATAAAATCTATTAACTCCATTAAACTTTCTATAAGGGAGCCTATATTCCAAGTTCCTATCCTAATTTTAGTTTTATGGACTAGCTTCTTTGCCCACATCCATCCTTGATGTGAGAACCCTTGCCTATTTAACACTGCACCTAGGCACCGGTGCGGTGGCCCTTATACACTTGTCACTATATTCAGGCCATATAGCATGTCTCTTCCAGGAGATGCCCTAGCATTAACATAATATTTTAAATGATTCATGTCATGATTATTCATTAAGTTTTATACTGGTTGTCGACTACCTAATGTAACCCTATACTTTTCTCATCTAAGACTTAGGACCTGGCAATAATAATGTTATATCAATGATTAAATCCATTAATATAAATCAAGCACTTTCTCATAAATTTTGCATTTTATCAATATAAGAAAATTTGAATCAATTTTTTAGAAATGATATTTGGGAATTGATTGAAAGACCTAAAGATCAGATTATTGGAAATAAGTGGGTGTTCAAAAATAAGATGAATAATTTAGGTATTGTGGTTAGAAATAAGACAAGATTGGTGGCTAAGGGTATAATAAAATAGAAGTAATTGATTTTAAAGAAACTTTTGCCCTGTAGCCAGACTTGAAGTGATAAGGGTATTACTAGTCTTTCACTATTTTAAAAGTTTTAAATTATATCAAATAGATGCTAAGAGTGCATTTCTTAATGGAGTGATACAAGAAGATGTTTATGTTGAGCAACCTTGAGATTTTGAAATTTTAAAATTTCCTAATCATGTGTTTAAATTGAAAATAGTATTATATGGACTAAAACAACCACCTAGAGCTAGCTATAAGAGGTTAAGCACTTTCTTATTAGAAAGATCATTTGTTAAAGGAAGTGTGAACACCACTATTTTCTTGAAAAGGGTACGAGATGACATACTCATTATTCAAAAATATATTTATGATATCTTATTTGGATCCACCAGTAAAAATCTTTATGATGATTTTCAAAATAATGAGTAGTGAATTTTAAACTAGTTTGATGGGTGACTTGAGTTACTTTCTTAGTTTTAGCATAAAATAAAATGAGGAAGGAACATTTTTAGCCAAGTGAGGGTGCTAGGACTAGGCATAGACTTAGCAAAGAGGTAAACCAGTTTGCCTTTATATTGAGGATTCAACCCATAAATATTAATCAAGCACTTTTGAATAAATTTTGGATATTGGCCATGCAAGAAGAGTTAAATTAACTTGTAAGGAATAATATTTGGGAATTGATTGAAAGGCTAAAGGATCAAAGTATAGTTGGAACTAAGTGGGTGCTCAAAAATAAAATAAATGATTTAGGAGTTGTGATTAGAAATAAGGCTAGATTGGTAGCTAAGGGATATAATCAAATTGAAGACATTAATTTTGAAGAGACTTTTACCCTTATAGCAAGACTTGAAGCAATTAGAGTTTTGTTAGCCTTTGCCTATTTTAAAGGATTTAAATTGTTTCAAATGGATATTAAAAGTACCTTTTTCAATGGGGTAATACAAGAGGATGTTTATATTGAGAAACCTCTAGGTTTTAAAAATTTTAAATTCCTCAATCATGTTTTTAAATTGAAAAAGGCATTATATTGATTGAAACATGCACCTAGGGCTTGGAATGAGAGGTTAAGCATATTTCTATTAGAAAGATCTTTTGTAAAATGAAGTGTGGATACCACTCTTTTTTTGAAGAAATTATGAGATAAAATACTCATTATTCAGATATATGTTGATAATATCATTTTTGGATGTACAAATAAAAATCTTTGTGATAAATTTTTAAAAATAATGAGTAGTGAATTTGAGATGAGTTTAAAGGGAGATTTAACTTATTTTCTTAGTTTTAGCATTAAGCAAAATGAGGGAACCTTTTTTAGTCAGTCAAAATATATTAAGGAAATCTTCAATAAATATGAAATGGGCAATGCTAAACTGGTGACTACACCAATGAGTTCCTCAGTTAAGTTGGATAAAGATCCAAAGGAAAAATCTGTTAATCAAAAGAAATTTAGTGGTATAATTGGATAATTACTTTATTTGACTGCTAGCAGACCAGATATAATGCTTAGTATTTATTTGTATGCTAGATTTCAATCTGATCCTAAAGAATCACATTTGAGAGTAATAAAAAGGATTTTAAGATTTTTTTAAAAAGACAGAACTTAGGAATTTGGTATCCTAAGTACAACTCTTCATTTGAAATTGTTGAATATTTTGATTCAGACTTTACATGTTTTAGGGTTGATCAAAAAAGTACATATAAACTTGTCAATTCATAAGAAATTCTTTAATTTCTTAGTTCAGTAAGAAACATAATTATGTAGTCCTATCCACTACTAAAACTGAATACATTATATTAGGAAGTGTGGCACAAGTACTTTGGTTGAAACAATAGTTGATTGATTTAAGATGTTCAATATGCACAATTCTAATTTTTTGTGATAATACTAGTGTCATTTGCATTTAAAAGAATTATATCCAATATTCTAGAATAAAAAATATAACGCATTATTTCATTAGGGATCATGTAGACAAAGGAGAAATTGAATTGAATTATGTTTCTACTAAAAATCAACATGCATATATTTTCACTAAACCACTGACTTTTGACACTTTAGCATTTAAAGAACCAGGTTAAGTGTGATTGACCTTAATGCTAAAATTAAAAATTATGCAAAGTTGATATGTTCTTTATTTGTGTTTGTTTAGTTTTCATTTCTGGTTGTTTATTTTTATTTGTTTGTGTGTTTATTTTTATTTTGATTTTGATTTATGTGTTTTTAGTTTTGAAAGCATGTCATTTATTGAAGGATGATGGATTTTGAGAGTTTTTTTTCATGCTTTGTTTTCTAAGTATCTTGTTCATATTATACAAAATATTTTCATATTGTATGAATTCTATAGCATGTCTCTGATTGGTTTAGGAGTTGAACATGCAAAATTTTAGTTTTTTATAGGTTTCATATTGTACGATGACGTCATCGTATTGTATAATATGTATAAATTCGTCTCTGTTCATGGGGATGGTTTACTAGTTGGATTCAATTATTATTATCGGTCATACATTTGAAATAGTCTTTTGTCTATATGATCCGATTGTCAGTTTTTGTGAGGGACAAACCGAACTACCTTTAAAATGATCTTTAATATTCTGATCATTCCGGATGAACACCTATTCGTCTGTACAATTGCGTGGTTAAAAAGTATGTACAAAAAGACGCCTCATAAATGACTTTTTGTGAAAAGCCGTTACATTTTTTATCATTTCCATTCATATGTATGAAAATAATTTCATCCAGTATGATCTTAAGATCATACGTACATACCAAATTTTATACTATTCCATAGATTTTTTTCCTTTAAATAAAAGGGTTATTGAAATTGTTTTTCATTCACTTTTATATCCATTTCTAAACCCTCTAGAGCCGTCATCTTAGGAATGGCTAACTCAAGCAAGTGTTCTCATGTTTCTAAGGGAGACTCATCTATGGGTTATGGGGATGAAAACTTTCTTTCTAAGGATAATGAGGATGTTTTTACAGGTATGTTGCCGCCAAGATCACTCCCTCTAGACTCGTTATTCAGGATGATATTCATTTTCTGTTATGCCCCTTTTTGTGTCAACCAAATTCTCCTTCATTCTCACTTTGATATATGCCTATCACAAGGAAACCTTTCAATATTTCTTGGAAAATATGAGGTTTAATGAGGACCAATCTAGGATAAGTTCTTCTATTAAAAAATAGCCACTTGTGATCACTAAAGAAGACTTAGGAATTTTCCTTCATTTGAGAAAGGCACTAGAGCTCACACTTTGACTTCTAAATCTAATTTTGATTGGACTGAAATTAATAAAACTCTTAGGGGTGTCTCTCAAATATGTCATTTAGCAAGATTCTACACTTTGTACCAAAATGCCCGGATCATCCAGCTTGTCTTGAGAAACTCAATTATTCCTAAGGCTGGTGATCGTATAAATATGACTCCTCTTCTGTCCACTGTCACATACCTTATTATGACCAAAAAAACTCTTGATGAAGCCCAACTCATTATGGACTACCTGTATAGCTTTTCTGAGATTGGTCTTCTACATCATAAGAGAAAGAAGAATGTGGCTCTAGGACATCTTGTTGCCTATACCCTTCATAAGAAGTACAATATCATTCATCCTAAACTTCCCACTAAACTACCAATCTACCTTATCGATGCTTCTTTTCAATCTTTGTTTGGGAGAGATTATAGTTTGAGTGATGACTCTAAAAGAGAAGGGGGAGCTCCTACACCTGCACCTGGACTGGATCAACATTACTTTCAAGAGATGGTCTAGCATTTTGATAATTTTAAAGACTCACTTTGATCAATGTTTTAATCAAATTGAGACTCACCTAAATCAGTAGGATGCAAGATACTAGGAGGATATGGAGTTGATCCGTGATCAGTTTGTCTCAGTTAATACCAATGTAGCTAGGATGAATAGCTATTTTTTGTGTTCAATCATCCTTTGCCTCTAGACTAGAACCCCTATGAGTTTTATATGTACTTCTTTATTGTTGCTTCTACTAATCTTTTGTTAGTGATGTGATGCTGTATTTTTCTTCTTTTGATGTTAGTTGTGCTTGTTGTTAGTCGTTAAGTTTATCTACGTGATGATTATGTGCGGTATTTGGAGTATTATTAGCTGATATCAAAGAAGAAAATGTATTAAATCCTTTTTAATATTAATGAAAAATGACATGTTTTGAAAACTAGTGTTTGTTCCTCACTATTTGAAATGTTAGTACACCTATAAGAAAAACCTTTTCTAATTGATCTAAAATATGATATAAATTATTTTGCATTACAAAATTAATTTCATTTCAAAATCTAATTTTTTAAAATTTTAAATTAAATTATAATTGGATTTAGATAAGAAGATCAATTTCATGTTCGCTTAGGTAAACATAACTAAAATATCATTATTGTAATATTGATCTTATTATATTTTATTTCTTTTAAAAAATGCTTTTTTTGTTATTAGAAAAGTTTCATTTTAGATTATTTATTTTAGAAATACCCATAAAGTATATCAAAAGAAAAGCATAATGTGGGCAAAAATCAAAAGATTGTGTAATGATTCGTAAAGTGAAAAGAGGCACAAACTTAGTCTAAATTGAAAAGATGCACAAAGTGTACAACAAATATTTGAAAAGATGCGCAATGTTTCTATTTGCAATTCTTTTTATTATTGTGTTCTTTCCACTATTGTCAATCTCTAATTCAAATCAATCTAATTTACAAGTATATTTTATATTGAAATTGAAGTTAACTAATCTTCATTTTGTCATTTTTGTAATAATCATCTTTATTTTATTTGTCTAGCATGAATCATGACCTTGATTACCTTCTCTTATCTTAGTTGTTCTTTTATTTTAAATTTTGAATTTCTTTTTTTAGTATTATGGAATTAATATTATTATTGCAATTAGTTTAAACTAATTTTTAGGACAATACTTTTGGCTTATCGTTTGACATCTTTCCTTTCAATTTCAACTTCCCTTTTTATTGTTGTCAAAAGAGGGAGTAATATTAATAATATTATTTGACTGATGTTTGTTGTGTGATGTGGTTTGTTTTATATGCTCGTTATGTTTTTGAGTTCATTCATGTTTGTATTTTTCTGTTCGTATATTTGGTTTTAGGATTTCTTTTTAAATTTATTTTTGTTTTGGATTTTTATCTTTATGGGTATCCCTAGATTTACATTGGTCATTCATTTAGGGGGAGCTAAGGAGAATTTTTTTTATAATGTTAACTCAAATAATAATTATTTTGTCATCATTAAAAAGGTGGAGATTGTTGCAACTTAGTTTTCATAATTATATTTTCATACAATATGTATTTTTGATGATTTCAAATATTATTATTTTAATTACTATTTCTCCTAATATATATTAGATATATTACATTTATTGTTTCTATGTACTAACATTTTAGGGAAGTCATACTCCAGACTGTTGAAGATTTCAAATCAGATTAGATTGGGGTTCCTTGTAAATGGAGTCTATATTTTTAATTTTAATTGAGTCTAAGAGAGTGTGATTGTAATTGTGTAACCGTGCACACACACACACTAGAGGAATGTTAAAAATTATAATTTTTTAAACAAATCTTACTCTACGATTTTAGTTCGTATGGGATGATTTATACAATTATTTTCTCAAACAAGCAATTAAACGAACCATAATAAAAAAAAATTAAGTACTATTTGTACTGAATGAAGAAACCTTTCTGAATTGATCGTACTGTATGAAATCACCTTCGTATAAATGACATCCATAGTATGAAAAGATTGGGTCTCTTTTTGTCCTAACGATCATCAAAAAATTTTTAACTGATCGTTCTGTATGAAGTGCCCTTCGAGTAGATGATATCCAAAGTGCGAAAAGATTGGGTCCCTTTTCATCCTAATAAGCATCAAATTTTTCCTGAACTGATCATACTGTATGATCTCATGGTCGTACAAACGACATATAGAGTATGAAATTATGGGATTTGTTTTCATCCCGATGAATCTAAATTTTTTTTTGAATAGTTTATACAGTACGTTATAAGGTTCATACTGTATGATCAGCGTGTATGAAAATGTTTCGTATAGGTTTGTACGAGCAATTTTTGAACTATTAGTATGTATGATTGTTGTTCATACCGTACGATCATGGACGCTCAAAATTGAAATTTTCATTTTGTTAGACGATTTGTCTAGTCTTTTATATAAATAGTCCTTAGAAACTAACTTTGACATATCTTGACTTTGTGAATTCTTAGAAAGCAAGTAAAAGGGTGATTTGGGAGAGTGTTTGAGAGAGAATTCTAGCAAGTGGAGTGTGAAGGGTTCACAAGGTTACTTAATGATAAGAATCTCTTTTGTGTTTTTGTCACTTCTCTTCCTTTCTTCTTTCTAATTGCTTGAGAGAAGATCTTTGGAGTAGATTCAATTCTCTATTAACACTTGGACAGTGTGAAAGGACGATTGGGTCTTTTCTGACACTTCGATGGTGTGAAAGGATGATGGTTCATTATCAATAGTTGGAGGGTGTGAAAGGAAAATGATACTCTGACGACACTTCAAGGGTGTGAAAGGATGATGGTACTCTGTCAATATTTGGAGGGTGTGAAAGGATGATGGTACTCTGCCGCACTGAGGATTGATGGAAGAGAGGAAAATTGTAAAGGCTTCTCCACCTTGATGTGGGGGAAAAAGTATAGTCACTTTTACAATAGTGCAATACCTGAGGAGGGAGACTTTATGGAGTGGACATAGGTCTGGTTGGATCGAACCACTATAAATCTTTATGTTCTTTTTATTTTTTTTCATTTTTATTTTACACACTTTAAATTTTTGTGGTTGAAAAATCTTTTGTGTTGAAATTATAAATTAGTTTTCTAAAATTTACAAAGAGTTTATAAATTATGAATTCACCCCCCCCCCCCCCCCCCTCACTCTTGGTTAGCGTTGGGATAAAAATGTTAGGTCTAATAACCTATTCAGACTTTTCAGAAGAGAGTATTTTGAAAGAGTGTTTGGTAGTGATGTTTGAGAGATCTTACAAGTGGAAATTATGAAGGGTTCACAGGGTTGCCCAAAGGTGAGGATCCCTTTGTGTGTTCTTCAAATCTCTACCCTATTTCTTTGAAGACTCTTGAGAGAAGATCTTTGGAGTAGATCTAGTACTCTACTATCACCAGGATGATAAGAAAGGATATCGATACTCTGCTATCATCAAAGGGGTGAGAAAAGATAGAGGTACTTTGTCACCACCGAGAGGGTGAGAAAGGATGTTAGTACTTTGTCATTATCAGGCGGGTGAGAAAGGATATCGATATATTGCCACACTAGGTTGGTGAAAGAGAGGTTATTATAAGGGCTTCTACGCCTTGTTATGGGAAAAAAAGGAGAGTCACTTTGATTTAGTGCAATACCTGAAGGTGTCTTCAGGGAGTGGACATAGGTCTTATTGGACCGAACCACTATAAAAATTGGTATTCTTCTATTCCTTTATTTTACTACAGTTTTATTTTTTGCACTTTATTTTTCTGTGGTTGAAAATAAATTTTATAAAAATATTTTTATTCAAGTAAATGAATATTTAAGGATCATTATGTTAAATATCTTTAAATGGTTTTCTAATTTTCAAGAGAAATTTTAAAATTACCAATTCACCACCCTCTTGTTTAGCCTCGGGATAGTTCTGCTAGGTCTAACAACCTTCTCAAACTTTCAGCTATCCCATCCAAATTCTAAATCTATTTATCGATGGGATACTATCATAGTCAAGTATACATTTCATTTTTTTGGGAGATGTTATCCCATTCAAAATTTAAATCTAGTTGTCTAGGAGATATTATTCTTATTAGGTATCCACTTTATTTGGTTATACAATCCTATTTATATTCTAAATCCACTTGTCTAGGGGATGTTATCCTAATCAAGTATCCATTTCATCTATTTGGGGATGCTATCATATTCAGATTCTTAATTCACTTATCTAAGGGATGCTATACTAGTCAAGTATTAATTTCATCTATTTGGGTGATGCTATGACATTCATATTTTAAATCTACTTGTTTCGGGGATGCTAACCTAATAAAGTATCTATTTCATCTATTTTGTGGATGCTATCCCATTCAGATTTTAAATCCACTTATCCATGGGATACTATCGTAGTCAAGTATCCATTTTGTCTATTTATGGGATGCTATCCTATTCAGATTCTAATTCCACTTATCTAGGTTATGGTATTCTAGTTAACTATCCATTTCATCTATTTTAGGGAGAATATGCTATCCTATTAAGATTTCAAATCTACATATCTAAGTGACTCTATCCAAGCTAAGTATCCATTTTATCTATTTAAGGGATATTATCCCATTCAAATTCTAAATTCAGTTATCAAGTGGAAACTATCCTAATCATGAATTTATTTTTTTAAAATTTGGGAGATGTTATCACATTTAGATTCTAAATCCATTTTATTAGGGGAATCTATCTTAGTAAAGTATCCATTTTATCTATTTGGGGGATGCTATCCCATTAAGATTCTACATCCACCATTCTAGGGAATGTTATCCTAGTCATGTATCCATTTCATATATTTGGGGAATGCTATCCCATTCAGGTTCCAAATCCACTTGTCTAGAGGATGTTATCTTAGTCATGTATCCATTTCATCATTTTAGGGTAGACCTTCCCTTTGAGATTCTAAATCTAGTTGTGCAGGGTTTCTATCCTAGTCAAGTATCTATTTCTTCTCTTGGGGGGATGCAATCCCTCCCATTCATATTTCAAATCCACTTGGCTAGGTGATGCTATCTTAGTCAAGTTTTAAATCCATCTGTTTTCGAGTCACTGTCACATCCATATTTCCATTCACTTATTTAGAAATTGATTTCCTATTCAAATCCAAATCAACTAGTTGTGGATTAAGCCACTCATAGTATCATCCAAATTTAAACTCACACTTTCCCAATTTAATTTTTATCTCCTTCTAGGCCCTAATCATTGAAATCTTATTGAATTATGTTGATTGCTTTGGTTAAAGCCTACATGTGTGATTTAATTTTCAACTTCGTCACACATGTTGGGGATCTATTGGATGACCTCATTTTTGAATGAGGTCAATTCCATAAACCAAACATTCATCCTTCATACATCAACAATTGAAGTAGTCTTAAAACTATATATCAAACTCACACTATATTTTTGCATGGTGACCTGACCATTGACCCATAAAATCATCACTTGACGGTTACCCTTGATTATCATTTGATCATGTGATCTATCACTTAACAATGACCAAATGGTCACTAGTGATATGATCTTTCAAGCTAAAATACCTCCAATTATTGACCTTCATTGATCAATTTAAAACCCAAATCATAATCAAACATTAAATCCTTCTGTTGACAATCCTAGTGATAGTTAGTGAATCACCAGTTTAATTACTAACAATCATTGATGATTCTCAATGATCTCAGCATTTTGAACCCTAAGTCTTCCTTAATCATTTATTATATCAAAGCTAAATCTAATATAGTGAACTCATTGACAACTCAAAACTCCAAAATCTAGTGTTAGAACAAAACTCAAAACCCCTTGGTTTGTAGTCTATTTTTTGAGAAATTTCCATTGCTGTGAAACCTCACTAAATGATATTTGCGTCAAGATCTATCACCTAATAAATAAATAAATAAATGATCTATCACTTTCATATTTATTAGGCATGTCGTTAGGATCAAAGCATTTCCATATGTAGTAAAACCTTTATACATTTATAGTATGTGCCACTAAATGGCAGATTGTGATTTTTGACTATGGAGACCTTCCAAACTCATTGATCATGATTATCCTCATTGATCATGATCATCCTCATTTGATGCATTAATCCATCATTGAACCTTGGCTGACCATAAGATCCTACAACCCTAAACAAGTATAATAGAGTTTTTCTTAAATTTTAACTTGGCTCAATCAAACCAAGCCATGTAGTCTCCTTCATCATATTCAAAATATGATTTGGAGTACATTAACCAAATTTTAGGCACTAATCAACCCTAATTGATCAAATTTCTCTTTAACTTCTTTAAGCTACATTACATGTATGGAAACCCCACCAGACCTTCGAGCCACATCTAATAATTCCTAAATATCATTTTAAATGCATTGAATAAAGTTCCAACCATTTGTCAACCCTTGTTCACCAAGTCAACCTAGGTTTACCAAAGAGACTTTTAAGCCCTTAAACATACATTTTGAACTAAATGACCCCAGCGAACTATGGGAACAGTTCCAACATGTCCAAAATATCATTTGAAATGAGGTCGACCAATCATTGACACCTGGTCAAACCTACTTGACCAAGCCAACTATGATTAACAAAAACACATCATACAAACTTTAAAATTTTAAAATTCAAAATTTTGACCACACTATTGAACCAAAATATTGGGAATAATACATTTGATCCCTATGAGTCATAAAAAAAAAGTTTGAAATCATGAGCCCAGCAAGTTTAGTAATTTGGGTTAAACCAAGTGCACAAAAAGGAGTTTTATTTAACCAAAACTCGAACCTTCTTAAATTAACTTTCCTAAATGGTTGTAGTAGGTGTGTATTGACCCAATGCATATTACCTATCAAGCCTAACACATAGACTGACCTGGGTCAACAATTCAGGTTGAACCATACAATAAAAAATCCACTTTCATGGCCCATTTTTTATCCATCACATAATGGACCTAACTAATGGTTTGAATAGGCTCTAGATCCTTCCAATGATATCTCATGTTAAGCTCATGTTATCTCAGTTGTTTATGTGGCAAGATTCCCTAAAATAACCTCTCTATAATGAATAGTTCAACCAAGACTCTCTTAACTACAAACCATGTGCTTTTAATCTCTCTAAAACCTTACCTTAGGTCCTATTGGTCTGTCCATAACTGAAACGGCTACTGGCCTTGGATTAGGCCTAAGATATAAGCACTCCATCCTATTTTCTCTCTTCTTAAAAAATACATCTTTCCCTAAGAAAATGGTTGATTGATGAGTCTCCCTAGCTCCATAGCTAACTTCCCAACTCTCTTATAGCTTCATCTGCCCTACAAAAGTTGGAGAAACCCTAAAACCATCAAGAGAGAGAAAAAAGGAGAGAGAAAGGATAATATCAAGGTATCTTCAGATCCGATGGAAACTAGCTCCAAGAGACTTTTGAAAGTTAAAGAGGATCCTTTAAGAAATCCATTGAGTCCAAGATCTTACAAATCCATCCACAGGTTAGTGAGTTATCTTCTCCTAAAGTTTAAAATTAAAATTGAACTTTCCTAAAGATCTCAATGCGTAGTCTCCAAACTCCAGGGATTGAAGGTCTAGAGTACCAGTATCATCTATTTCAAATTTCATCAAATAAAAATTTAAAAGATACATATAAATAATAATTGTTCTATTCAAAATAATATAAAAATATAATATTTAAACACACATTTTTTCAATATTTATAATTTTCCTAATGTTGATTTGAATTAGATCATAATTATTTTAGTCTCTGTTCAGCTCGTTCGGGTAATAAAAAAAATTGTTCTCAACTACAATTCTAATATCTTTTCAAGATCCAATATGCATAACCACTATATTTCTATGCATTGCTAAGTTATTTTTTAAATCCTCTATTTATTCTTTTACTCCTCCGTCAAGGTTATAGATCACACTGTATTTTATGCTCATGCAAGGCCTCTATAGAAACTAAACAAACCATGATTTAAAAATAACATTAAGTAATTCATAAAATTAAAAATGAAATTTAAAAACAAGCATGGTTTCTAAATAAATATAATCTTAGAGAAATATTGTTATCCAAGCCTAGAATTTAAACTAACAACACAAGAATTATTTCAATGTATAAAACAAAAGTACAAGAGACTGGTGGGATAGTAAACACAAAGAAATTCTTGACAATAGAGTTACAAACAACTTATATTCCATTCTCTTATCTCTAGAATTTTAGTTATCTAACAAAATATGAACTTTTTGCTATCCACCTCTAGAAGAAACCTCACACACGCACATGCACTCTCCCCATGCATCTCTAACTAGCAAACCCCATACATAAAATATAAGCTTCCTATGTATATATTTTCTCGATAGTTGAATTAGCACTATGGTGATGGCTATGGAGCACTATAGGTCTACTAAATTTACATATTATTTCACCAATTATCACACTGGTTCATCTCTTCAACCATTATTAACTATCTTTCACAATGACGCTATTGTGATTTGGTCTTATGGCACTTGATTTGGCATTGTCGTGCTCTAGGGGTAGCACCTTATTGCTAACCTCTCATACGAAATTATATTCTTCTGCTACTATGATGCTGATCTTTTAGTAGTATGGAGCTGGGGGACATGTAACGCTTCGACACTCTACCTGTGGCATTATGGCACTCCTTTTGGTAGTTCATCTTAGAAAATTCCAAATCCCATTCCTTACTTTTTAATCCAAGTAAACTCCCCATTGTAAGGGTCGGCCATGGTTTCTAAAATTGTTGGACAAGCTCCACTCTTGGAAGCATTTGACAAACTTAAAATAAACAAAACCCAACCAAAATCTTTAGATCTTTAGTAAGCATCCTATAATTTAATAACGTTTAATTTAATTGGGATTGATGTAGTCAAAATTTTTGAGATCAACTCAGCCCTATTTATATTTATTTTTTGTTGCTTTAGTTATATAGCCAATTTCAAAATCACATAAAAATTTTAACACTCCATTAAAAATATTAAAGTTTTCAAATCCTATATATAGGATGCCATTGAGACATTCAAGTGAAATTTATAAATTCCATAGGTCCTATAAAAATCCACTACCATATTCCCAACTTTGGTCATTTATTATAGAATTAACCTATAGCACTTCCATTGCATAACTGACCCCCTAAACAATTTTCAATCCTTACCAAACTCTCCCAAAATAAAGAAAAAAATCTCACCTACAAATTAAGAATAAGTTGGCTTGATTTAGGGTTCATTTGGAGGAAGAACCATCAATAAGAAAATTAATCTTCAGTTCGTGAAAAATGGTAGGAATTATGAATTACCACCTAAACTCTTTAAGAATTATGCATACCTTTAAATTAACTCCTCTAAAATAACCTTAACTCTTCTAATTATATTAGAATAGTTTACCCATCCATCAATTAATTACATCAATAATTTCAGCGCCACCACACCACCCCCATTAAATTCTTTAATATCTTTCGAAGGAGGTGGAGGAGAAAATACTAGTGGAAATTCCTAAAATGGGACTTATGGAGTAGACTTAGGCTTCGTTTGGGACAGCTTTTTTATTGCTTTCTAAAACAGAGTTTTAGTAAAAAAATAAAAAATTTTGTACTAAAACTCCGTTTTAGAAAGCAATAAAAAAGCCATCCCAAACGAAGCCTTAGTCACATTAGCCTAACCACTATAAAAAAATTAACATATTTTAATATTTTGGTTTTTTCATTTTATTTACTTCCATTATCTGATATGTGGTTAGATATCATTGTTGGAATATAAATAAAATATTTACAATTTTATCTTGGACATAGTTTTAGTTTTGATAAATTACCTTTTTATTAAACTAGCTAAGAAATATTTAAAATTAGTTTTTCAAGAGAAGAGATAAGATATATTTGTTTATCAATTTTATGCATAACTTTTTTAAAAAAGAAATTTTTTATATATTTATTCCAAGGAAAAATAAATTTTTCCACTATTTCAAAAATAAGATGAAAAGATGTTTTTAAATCTTCAAATCAAATTAAATATAATTTTTAAAGAAACATCAATTCACTACCCATCTTATGTGTGTCATGCACTTTCAATTGGTATCAGTGCAACTGCTTTATGGATCATTTATAATAACTCAGAATGTTTTTCTATGGAATTTTATAAAAATAGGAGTATGTCAGAAGGGTAATCATTTACTTGGAAACTCCTATTCAATAATATCCCATCTGACTTTTGGAAAGTATTCATGACCACTTTCATAGAATTAATAGACTATAGAATGTGGAGCCTAGTATAAGTAGGGTACACATAATAAAATGGCATAAAAATTGTACTCTCATTAAGTTAATGGAATTTTGATGAAAGAGAGTTTGCACAACTTAATTCAAATGCATAAATTTTCTTATGTACTTAAAAATCTGAGGACTGCTTGTGTTTTATGCAGTAAAATTTGGGATAAATTGTGTATAACTTATGAAAGAGTAAACTAAGTAAAATAACCCCACATGAATATTTTGCACTATGAATATGAACTTTTTCACATACAACCAAATAAAATAATCTTTCAACTGTATGTCTTTTAAAAAAATCAACCCTTTATTGCAAGCTTTAAGGAGAGAATTCACCAATTTTGAAAAGGTTAATAGAATGCTTAGTTGCATGCTAGAATCTTTGAATGGCAAGGTGATATCTACTTCTGAATATAAGGATTTGATTGCTTACTCAATTAATGATCTAGTTGGTTCATAGATAGGTTATGAAAAAAAGATAGATAAAAAAAAACTGATGCAAGTGAATGAAAAAAGAAGAAAGTAATAGCACAAAGGAACAAAGAAACTAATAATAGTGACTTGAAGGGTACTGATGATAAAGATATATCAATAATAACTAGGAAATTTAGAACATTCCTATGAAAGAGGCTGAAATGACGCAATGATCAAAAGAAGGGTAGAGGTAAAAAGTTAAATAAAATTTCACCTAAAATTATCTATTTTGAATATAAAAGCTAACTCTCGTCAAGTGGGAATGTCCCAGTAAGAATAACTCATCATAATAATATAAGGTCAAGAAAAAAATAGTAGTGAAAGGAATAAAAGAATACACCATCATGATGTTTTGGGCTAATTTTAATTCAAATATTTTTGAGATTGAAGTTGAGAAAGAAGCCATCAACTTATTCTTAATTTTCAATGATGGCGTATGTGCCTCAAATGATGGGCACTGTATATGAATTTTTACATGTTGACTTACTATTTTTTATTGAGCAATTACATATAATTTATAAGAAATTAAGGAAAAAATTAATAAAAATTCTACACGTCCTAGGATGAGCATAATAATCTAGTTAAAAATAGTATAAAATTTTGAAAACTGAATTTAATAAGAAAGTCATTTTGCATAGAAAATTTTTAAGTGCTTATGATGCATTAAAGAGAAGGGTTTTGTACTGTCATGAGGTTAAGCATGATCTTCAAGTCAAAATAAGGATTATAAATGGTGTAAATATAGAGTAAGAAACAAGGTCATTAAGCTTAGAAAATTTGCATATAATTCCACACTTATAAAGTACTTATTCGGGGCACCTCATCTTTAATCCTCTTCTAAAAGAATAGTTTTTCGTTAATTAGATTCTCATTTTCATTTCATGGTTTGACTTGTTATTCTTATGGCATTGTATAATATATTGTATGAATTTGCAGACATATAATCTAACAAAGCACTCAATATATAAAGAGGCCAATGGCCTAATTAAGAATACAACATAACACATATTTATTGCATAGTATTGGAACCTAAGCTTAATTCGATTCCTAAGATTACAACCTAGTCGATTTTATAAGTGTCCCTTCACAAAAGAACTTATAAAGGCATGTGGTACATGGATGGTAAACATTCATGATGCTCAAGTCTAGAAATAGCAGAAAAGATATTCTTGGA
This sequence comes from Dendrobium nobile, assembly GCA_022539455.1. Taxonomy (NCBI): domain Eukaryota; kingdom Viridiplantae; phylum Streptophyta; class Magnoliopsida; order Asparagales; family Orchidaceae; genus Dendrobium; species Dendrobium nobile. The sequence continues at coordinate 38,631,535 of CM039724.1, forward strand.
AATAATACCAGAATAAGGTTTATTGGTAGAAGTATTATCTGTAAGGTTAATTATCTTAAAACTAAGAAGGTCATGTTAGTTGAAGGTTTAACATATCTTGTTTTAATCATTAATCAATTATGTGATAATGGTTTTAGTATTAAACTTTGTTTATGAGAAATACGTGGTTTTATTGAAAGAACAAGTTATATTAGAATGGCAACATATTAAAAATGTTTATAAAGTTGACTTGGATTGCATGAGTAAAGATATAGAATTATGTTGTTTGAAAACTACTATAGATGTGTCATAGTTATTGCATAGGTCATGCAGAAATGAGAAAACTTAAGAAAATCAAAACATTTAGAATTGGTTAGAGATATAATGAAAATAGATTTTAATAATGAACATTTATGTAATGCTTGTTAGATATGAAAATAGATTAACATATATTTTCACCAAATAAAGAACATACTTACCCCTAGACACTAGAACTGCTTCATTTTGACCCATTATTATTATGAGTCTAGAAGAAAAATTATGGCTCGTATTAGTAAATTATTACACCAAATTGATTGAGGTGCAATTTGGCATATAAGAGTGAATCCTTTGTTAAATTTAAAATATTTTGTATAAGGAATTAAAAGAAGATGGGTTGCACCATCACTACTATTAATAATGATTATGGTAAAGAATTTTAAAATTAGAAATTTTAATTGATCGATTAAGAGGTAGGAATAATGCATAACATCTTAGCCCTTATAACACCTCAATAGATGGCATAGTAGAGAGGGAAAATAGATCCACTGTTGAGGCTACAAGAGACAAGCTTAATGAATACAAATTATTTGAATGTTTTTGGGCTGTAGCTACACAACTTAATTGTTACAAGTTGAACAAGGTGAATATTATAATAAGAATGAATAGAACCTCTTATGAACTACTACAATGTACAACTCAAAATCTTTAGCATTTGCATGTGTTTAGGTGTAAATATTTTATCTAAAATAGTGAGAAAATTAAATTTGGGAAGGCGTGGCATAAAGTCAAATGAGGGCATTTTTTTAAGGCATTCCTCCAAGCAAAAAACTACAGGACACTTAATAAACGGAAACTCAAATTTGAAGAGTTAACTCATGTCACATTTGATGAATTTGATACGGTTGTTTATTTTTATAAAGAAGAAGGCGAGGAAGATATGAAATTTAGAGTTTAGACCATAAGTCTAAAAGAAAGACTAGAAAACTAGTAGGCACTACCTAAATATTGGAAGTATACATTGAGTAATCCTAATGAATTAATTATAGGAAATCATTCTAATAGAGTTAGGATTGAAAAGTCACCTTAGAGAAGAGATTATTCATACCACTATTCTTTTAATAGTTTATCCAACTAGTATAGATGAGGCCTTAACAAATTATTTTTGGATTATAGATATTCAAGAAGAACAAAATCAATTTGTTAGAAATGATATATGATGATTATTATATAAACATTCTAGTAGGAGTGTGAATTAAATGGATTTTCAAAAATAAGTTAAAAGACTTTAGATTAGTAGTAAGAAAGAAGATAAAATTGGTAAAAATATGTATGATCAAACAGCACTACAGGAAAACTCGCAATTACCATCGGAGCTTCCAGCGGATAAATATACGCCGAAAATTATGGCATTTTTATCGGCGTTTTATGCGATGGTAATATTACAACGAATTTACCGGCATATAGTACACCGGTAAATTTTTTATTCATTTTCCATCGTTATAGAAGTCGTAATTTGCTAGCACATAGTATAATGTGACATATTGTACACCAGTAATTTTAGGCATACGAACCGATGGATATTACACTAGTTCATTTTAAACAACAAAATTTTACCATCGAAAATGATGATGAAAACATCACTAGCGGCTTATCCGCCAAAAAAATCGTCGGTTGAAGCCCTATTTCTCTCCCGAGCCCATCTGTCTTATTATTAATTTCCTCCATTTCATTTAGGGTTTCTGCTCTCCTCCGTCGCCCCAGAGATAGTTGAAGTACTAGACCTAATGAGGGGATTGAAACTTTGGGCGAGCAAGTCATTAATAAGAGTACCTGTTTTAGATATTTTGGATATATTGTTCATAGTGTTGCAGAGATGAGGATACTCAGGTGGATGAGTGGTTTTACCTTTAGAGATAGGATCCGAAATGAGCATATACGTGATAAGTGTTAAGAGAGTTGCTATTTGTATGTTTTACATTCTTGCAACTTATATAGTTTTGATGATTTCAAATATTATTATTTTATGTATTGATATCTCCTAACTTTTTTTGGAAGATTTGTTTTTTCTCTTGTGTGAACTAACACTTTCAGGAAAATCAAACTCCAGACTACTGAAGACTTCAAATCAAATTCAGCATGAAATATTTTGTAAATTGAAGCTTGTACTTTTCTTTGAATTAAGTTTGAGAGGAAGTGATTGTAATTTAGTTAATAAACACACACACACACACTTGAGGAGATCTTTAAAAATTTATACCGATCGTATGGGACGATCATAGTTCGTACGGGACGATCAAGTCAGTTATCTCCTCGGAAGAGCAATGGAACGAACAGGAAGTGATTAAAATTTTTCTAAGTCCTGACATCCAGGACGAATTTTTATTCATCCCAGGACGAAATCTCCTCTGGAAAATTTTTGTTCATACGAAATTTATATTCGTGCCAGGACAAAATGCTCTTTGGAAAAATTTCATCTAGATGAACTCCAATTCGTCCCAGGACGAAATGTCCTCTGGAAAATTTTCGTTCAGATGAAATTTATATTCGTGCCAGGACGAAATGCTCTCTGGAAAAATTTTGTCCAAACGAACTCCAACTCATCCCAGGATGAAATGTCCTATGGAAAATTTTCGTTCAGATGAAATCCAGATTCGTGTCAGGACGAAATGTCCTATGTAAAAATTTCGTCTATACGAACTCATATTTGTCCCAGGACGAAGTGAACCGACTCTTAAAAAAATAATTGGCAACTTCCTGCAGTTTTTTGAACCAACCTATGGTATAACTGTTCGTACCCGACGAACCTGGTTTGTACGGGATGATTAATGTGTACGAACTCAGTTCGTACCAATAGACATTGGGTTCATTTCCAACTGAATTAAGTAACATTGTCCGGGATGATCCACGATCGTACGGGACGATGCACTGCTGACAGACTTGAAGTTTAGCAGTTTTTGGACAATGTTTTGTGTCTTTCCTATATAAAGTCCAATATAAACTGCCACTTAATCTTTTTGCCTTTTGATCTTCATGCCAATTGAAAGGAGAGTCATGGAGAGAGTGTGAGAGAGTGTTTGAAGGTGAATTCTTACTACTGGAGCGTGAAGGTTTCACTTGGTACACAAAGGTAAGGTCTCTACTTTTGGTTTTTGATTACTTCACTCTTTTCTCTCTTCCTTCTAGATTTCTTGGAAAGAAGATCTGTCAAGGAGATCTGGTTCTCTGTCGACACTTGGAGAGTGTGAACAGCCGAAGGGTTATATCCCCACATCAGCCGAAGGGTTCCCTGTGTTGAGTCTAGTAATTAGGTTGTTAAGCCTAAGTGAATGTCCCACGGCTACCAAGAGGGGGGTGAATTAGTAGTTTTAAAAAACAAAGTTAAAATTTAAGACCCCCTTTTTAAATATTATTGAACCGAAATAAAATCTCTTTTAAATTTTGTAGAAAAAGGTTTTTCAACCACAGAGTTTTTAAAACTGAAATAGAAAGTGCGGAAACGTAAAAACAGTAAAGTAAATGACACCAGATTTATAGTGGTTCGGTCTATAACCAGACCTACATCCACTCCCCAGAGGCACCCTCTGAGTATTGCACTAATACCAATAGTGACTCTCCTTTTGCACCCACAGCAAGGCGGAGAAGCCTTTACAACACACTCTTTTCACCACTCCCCCGTGCGGCAGAGAACCGTCCGTCCTTTTACACAATACCCAGTGTTGGCAGAGAACCGTCCGTCCTTTCACACTATCCCCAGTGTGGGCAGAGAACCCTTCGTCCTTTCACACTCTCCTAGTGTGGGCAGAGAACCCTTCGGCTGTTCACACTCTTCAAGTGTCGGCAGAGAACCGGATCTCCTTGACAGATCTTCTCACAATAATCTACAAGGAAGAAAGAAAAGAGTGAAGTAATCCCAATTCACAAGTAGAGACTCTTACCTTTGAAATCCAAGTGAAGCCTTCTCGCTTCAGTGGTAGGAATCCTCCCTTGAATGCTCTCTTCAACTCTCTCCTTGGCTATTCTCTCAATAGGAACGAAGATCAAATGACAAAAAGATTGGGTGGCAGTCTAATTTGAACTATTTATACAAAAGACAAGAAAAACCGCCCAAAAACTGCAAGTATTCAATTATGTACGCAGTGGATCGTCCTGTACGATCGTGGATCGTCCTGGACGATTTTACTTAAACGATCTGAAACGACCCTATTTGAATATGTGTACGAAATGTCTTCGTACAGCTGATCGTCCTGTACGAACTAGGTTCGTCCAGTACGAACGGTTATTACAAGGTCGATTCTAGAAACTGCTGAAAACTGTCCTAAGTCGGTTAATCGTTTGGACGAAAATAGATTCGTCTGGACGAAATTTTTACAGAGGACTGATCGTCCTGTACGATAAATTATTTCGTCTGGACGAAAAATTTCCCGAGGACTGATCGTCCTGGACGATAATTTATTTCCGTCTGGACGAAAATTTTCCAGAGACCCAATCGTCCTGGACGATAATTAATTTTGTCTGGACGAAAATTTTCCAGAGAGCCAATCGTACTGGACGATAATTTATTTCGTCCTGGACGAATAGGACTTAGAAAAAATTTCAAGCAAGTTCCTATTCGTTCCATATGCTCTATAGGAGATAAATGTCTGATCGTCTAGTACGAACTGAAGATCGTCCTGTACGATCAGTATAAATTCTACATGATCTCCTTATGTGTGAATGTTTTTATTTTCTCAACATACAATCACTCCCTTTCAATTTGATTTCTAAGAAAAGTGCAAGCTTCAAATTTTACAAAGTATCTCATGCTGAATTTAATTTGAAGTCTTCGTAGTCTGGAGTTAATTCGTTTTTCCTGAAATGTCAGTACACACAAGAGCAAATACAATTCTTTCAAAATTATTAGGAGATAACTACACATTTGAACAATAATGTTTGAAATTATCAAAACTTTATAAGTTGCAAAAATGAAAAGCATGCAAATAGCAACTATCTTAACACTCTGCCCACACTGGGAGAGTGTGAAAGGACGAAGGGTTCTCTGCCTACACCGGGAGAGTGTGAAAGGACAATCGGTTCTCTACCAACACTGGGAAGAGTGTAAAAGGATGACAGTTATCTGCCGCATCGGGTAGTGGTAGAAGAGAGTTTTGTAAAGGCTTCTCCGCCTTACTGTGGGTGCAAAAGGAGAGTCACTAGTGGTATTAGTGCAATACTCGGAGGGTACCTCCGGGAAGTAGATGTAGGTCGTGTTTGACCGAACCACTATAAATCTCATGTCTTTTATTTTTCTGCTGCTTTTATTTTTATTTTTACTATTTCTAACTTGTGGTTGAAAAAAATTTTTTTTATAAAATTCACTAAAGTTAAATTCTCAGTTTTAAATTTTAAAAGAGGATAAAAATTTTTAAATACCAATTCACCCCTTCCCCTCCCCCCCTCTTGGTTAGCCGCTGAGACATAAGCTTAGGTTTAACAACCTAATTCATAGTGAACAAGTTTGAACAAGTGGTATCAGATCTTTGTTTCAAAATCATAAGTTTTGACTACTTTTTTATTAATGTAGATGGCTATATTTGGAAACCGAAATACACTTCAGGGTTACTCTATAACTAGACCTCCATTGTTCGACAATATTCCTTTTGATTTTTGAAAAATACGCATGTCTACATTTTTACAGTCACTTGATTATCGTATGTGGATCTTAGTTCAGGAAGGGTGTACAAAACCAACTAGACGACGGAGTTAGAGTTGAAACACCTTTTATGGACTGGATAGTAGAAGAATGTGACTTAGCAAAACTAAATATCAAATGCTTGAACAGTTTCTTTTGTGCACTTAAATTAGATGATTACATGCGGGTTTCTACTTGCAAGAGTGGAAATGACATATGTGATAGACTTTGTATAACATATGAGGGGACTAATGAGGTTAAGCAATCTAGACTTAATATCTTGTTGCATAATTATGAACTGTTTCTCATGAAATCTAATGAATCCATTTCTGATATGTACACAAGATTCACACAAATAGTCACCTCTTTACATGCATTAGGTAGGGAACTAACAAATGCTAAAATAGTTAATAAGATTCTTCATTGTTTGCCTACTGCTTATGATGCTAAAATTATTTTAATTACAGAGTCTAAAGATCTAAACATTTATTCTATTGACAATCTTCTTGGTTCACCAATTACTTACGAGCAAGTAGTTAGCCAAAGAAAGATTGATGTAGGTGAACCACGAAGGGAGAAGAACATAGTATTGAAAGTGGAGAAGTCTGAGAGTGAACACTCATAACCTGAGGATAAAGATGACATCGCATTAATGACTAGACAATTCAGAAGCTTTCTAAAGAGGAAGCAGAAGACACGCCATCAATAGAATAAAGATAAATTTAATAGAAATGCAAATGTTTCGAATGATGTTATTTGCTATGAGTGTAGGAAACTTGGACATATAAAGACAGATTGCCCAAAACTCAAAGCCACTCCTAGCTAGGAGAAGGTAGAGGAGAAACCTTTGTGAAGAAGGGCAAAAAGAAATTCCAAAGAGGTTTTTGGGTGGACTCAGCTTCGAACTCGTTAGAGATAGAAAAGGAAGAGGAAGTCACTAATCTGTACTTAATGGCCAATAGTCTTGATCAGTCAGATTAAGAAGAGGTATGTGACTTAAGTTATGATGAACTTTTTAAAGTTTCTGAACATATGCATGATGCATATAAAAAAATAAAGAAAATGTATGCTAGTCTAAGTTTAGAATTTAAAGAACTATAAAAGAATCATGAAATCCTTAGGAAAGATCATGCTTTAATTGATGACAACCACATAAAATTACTTGATGAGTTTGATAACTTGAATAAAAATCATGAAAATTTAAAATCATCCTATGCAGAACTTGAAAAAGATTTTAAAAATTTTAAGGATGAATCAGAGAGCAAGATTTATAGATCAAATTATACAAATCGAATTTTAGAAGATATGAATTCATTTTACAAATTAATAATAAAAGCTCTCGAAGATAATATGATACCCTCTAAACTTGAAGATTTCACTAATTCTATTTTGTATCCTAAATTCCTAAATAGACAAATGAATAGTAGTCGACTTAGGAATCCTTTTCCAAAAGTTAAATGTAACAATTGTGGATTGATTAGACACATAGCTCACACCTGTACTTTGAAGAAGAAAACTTATTTGGTGTTGAAACCTAAGATGCATAAACCTAGACATATCATACATGGATCTCTTTATAAATTTCCAAAAGGAGAACCCAAACTTATTTGGGTTCCCAGGTCTAACGTTTAATAATTTTGCAGGGTCGCTCTCACATAAGACTTTGTGAGAGTATATGGTACCTAGCGGATATTCAAAGCATATGATTGGAGATACTGCACAATTCATATCGCTGGAAGCTAGAAGTGGAGGCAAGGTTACACTTGGAGATAACTTGGGTGTGAAATTATGACTATACAAAGTGATCATGGAGGAGAATTTAAAATAAAAGATTTGAGGATTTTTGTGAGGAGAAATGAATTGATCACAACTTTTCTGCACCTAGAACCCCTCAGCAGAATGGGGTAGTCGAAAGAAAAAACTGAACATTAAGAGAAGCCACCCGATCAATGTTGGCAGAATACTCACTTCCTAAATACCTTTGGGTTGAGACGGTTAGCACTGCATGTTATATTCTGAATAGGATGAATGTGAGATCTAAATTAATTAAAACACTCTATGAGTTGCTAAAAGGAAGAACACCTAATTTGTTTCATTTGCATATTTTTGGTTGCAAGGTGTTTATACATAACAATGGAAAATCTTTCTTAGAAAAATTTGATCCAAAATCAGATGAAAGAATTTTTGTTGGATACTCAAGTGTTGAAAAATCTTATGGAGTATTCAATAGAAAATCTTTGGTAATTGAGGAGACCACAAATGTTATATTTGATGAATCTGAAAATTTGGAAGAGCTAAATATTGTAGAGGATGAGATTGATGATAACTCCCAAAAGATTGATAAAATAAATGTGGAAGAAAATTTAGAGATATAAAACCCTTTGCCTAGAGATTTGAGATTTTCTAAAAACCACCCAAAGGAGTTGATAATTGGTGAAACTAGTGAGGGTGTAAGGACTAGGTGTGGATTAAATAAAGAAGTCAATCATTTACCCTTCATTTCAACAATAGAACCCACTAATATTGATCAAGCACTTTAGGATGAATTTTGGATTTTGGCCATGCAAGAAGAGTTAAATCAATTTGTAAGAAATAAAATTTTGGAATTAACTACAAGGCCAAAGAATCAAAGTGTAGTTGGAACTAAGTGGGTATTCAAAAATAAAATGAATGACTCAGGAGTAGTCATTAGAAATAAGGTTAGATTAGTTGCTAAAGGGTATAATCAAATTGAAAGAATTGATTTTGAGGAGACTTTTACCCCTGTAGCTAGACTTGAAGCAATTAGGGTTTTGCTAGCCTTTGCATGTTTCAGAGGATTTAAATTATTTCAAATGATTATAAAAATGCTTTTTTAAATGGGGTAATTCAAAAATATGTTTTTGTAGAACAACCACCAGGTTTTGAAAATTCTAAATATCTAAATCATATTTTTAAGTTGAAAAAAGACTTATATGGATTGAAACAGACACCTAGGGCTTCGTATGAGAGATTGAGCACCTTCCTACTTGAAAGATCTTTTGAAAAAAGGAAGTGTTGATACAACACTCTTTTTGAAGAGATTTGGAAAGTATATACTCATTATACAAATTTATGTAGATGACATCATCTATGGATCTTCAAATAAAAATTTTTGTGATCAATTTTCTAAAATAATGAGTAGTGAATTTGAGATGAGTCTAATGGGAGATTTAAGTTACTTTCTTGGATTTAGCATTAAGCAAATTGAGGAGGGTACATTTCTTAGTCAATCAAAATATGTTAAGGATATCCTCAAAAAGTATGAAATGGATAATACTAAACCTGTTAGTACACCTATGAGTTCCTCAATTCAGTTGGATAAGGACCCTAAGGGAAAATCTGTTGATCAAAAGAAATTTAGAGGGATTATTGGATCTTTGCTTTACTTGACTGCTAGCCGACCTGATATCATGTTTAGTGTTTATTTGTGTACTGGATTTCAATATGATCTAAAAGAATCACATTTGATACCAGTAAAAAGAATTCTAAGATATCTGTTAGGAACTCAGAACTTAGGAATTTGGTATCCTATGTTTAGCTCTTCATTTGAAATAATTAGTTATTCAGATTCTGACTTTGCAGGTTGTATGGTGGATAGAAAGAGCACATATGAAACTTGTCAATTTATTGAAAATTCTTTAGTCTCTTGGTCCAGTAGAAAATAAAATTCAGTAGCCCTATCTACTGCAAAAGCTGAATACATTGCATTAAAAAGTTATGTGGCATAAGTACTTTGGTTGAAATAACAGTTAATTGATTTAGGATTAACTATAATTACAATTCCAATTTATTGTGATAACACGAGTGCTATTTATATTTCTAAAAATCTTATTCAACATTCAAGAATCAAACATATAGACATCAGGCTGTTACGGATCTATGGTTCATGATTTTGATGATAGCAAACATTTCTTATTTCTCTACGATTGCCTTATGTACTAACGTTTCAAGTCCACCTTAGTACCATCGGATTCAAGGCTTGTCTCGAGGTAAGTTCATCAAAGAAGAAGATCTCTTTGATGTCAAAGGACCCGGCGACTCCGCCGCACCGGAGAAGGTGGAAGTGATTTTGTAAGGGCTTCTCCGCCTAGCCGTGGGGGCTAAAGGAGAGACACTAGTTTAGTGCAATACTTGGGGGGTGCCTCCAAGGAGTGGACGTAGGTCAAGGTTTGACCGAACCACTATAAATTCGATGTGTTCTTTTCTTATTATCGCTTTCGCATTTATTTTTCTTTCACACTTTTTTTGTGGTGATTTTGGTTGGAGTTTTATCTTTGGTTTAAGGTTTTCCAATTCACCTCTCTTTTAATTAGCTTTGGGACTAAGTTCATAGAGCCTAACATCCCTAACGAACTTTCAAGTGGTATCAGAGTGGTTTTCATAAAATAAGTTTTTAAAAGCTTTTGAATTTCGATCCATGGCTAATAGTAATTTTGCGGAAGGATATTCAATCACTTGACCACCATTGTTTGAAAATATTACATTTGATTTTTGGAAAATTCGCATGTCTACTTTTTTGCAATCAATTGATTTTCACATGTGGCATATGATTTTAACTGGTTATTCTTCACCATCACGTATTGTTAATGGAATTAAAAATGATATTTCTTTTAATCAATGGAATAGGGATGAACGAATGGATGCTCAATTAAATGCAAAGTCTTTAAATTATTTTTTCTGTGTTTTAAATTCTGATGACTTTATATTAGTTTCCACGTGCATTACTAGCAAGGAAGTTTGGGATAAATTGCACACCATATACGAAGGCTCTAATGAAATCAAGCAATCCAAGTTGAATATTTTAATGCATGATTTTGAAATGTTTTCTATAAAACTTTTTGAAACGATTTTAGACATGTATACAAGGTTTATTCAAATTACTACATCATTGCATGCCTTAGGAAAAGATTTTTCAAATTTTGAAAAAATTAACAAAATTCTTCGTTGTTTACTTGAAAAATTTGATGATAAAGTAGTTGCTATTTGTGAATCAAAAGATTTGAATGATTATTCTATTGATAATTTGATTGGCTCACTCATTACCTACGAGCAAGGGTTGGGTCAAAGACTTTTGGATGCAGGTGAAACGATCGTTCTAAAAGCTGAAGATACGAAAAAAGGAAGCTTAGGTGGTGATGATAGCAATGAATTGTCAAGCAAATCACAAAGCTCACCAATACATAAGCAAAAGTGGAAGAAAGGTAAAAGTGGTAAGGATGTCTATATTTCCTCTGACATTATTTTTTTCGATGTATGAAATTTGGACATATGAAGAATGAATACCCTAATGTAAGAATTATTCCTACAAAAGAAAAGAGCAAGAAAAGGCTAAAGTTTAATTGGGAAAATAATGAAAAGCAAAAAATCTCATGGGCAAATATGGTTTCTGAAGAATCAGATCAGGAAAGAGATAATGGTTAAAAATGGCTATTTGTGTTTTTTTTTTCTTTTCTTTTCATTTTTCTTTTACTTTTTTTCTTTTCTATTATTCGTATTTTTTTTCTTTGATCCAACACACACACTCACTTTTCTAAAAATGAAAAATCTACTTCATGTTTCTTTTTAAAATCTTTGGTAAATTTTTGTTTAACTTCTCTAAAACAGTCGAAGGAAGGAAACTCATGATTTGTTTTTACTCTCAATCTCTATTTCCTAAAAGAGGTTATCCTAATTTTGATTTAAAATCTCTTTCATCTTTTAAATTGGTTTTTGAAACAAAATTTTTTTTATCTCCCTACGTTTTATTTATCGCATAGGAATCTTTTGCAAGTCGTTGAATCTAGCTCATAATTTTCTTAATCAAGAAATTTTCTTTGTCACTAAGATGGGTTTTCCTTTATTTTTTAAGATTTAAGAAAGGAAGCATATTCAAAAAATTGGTCAATGATGCCAAAAATAAAAGATGCGCAAAGACGCCAAATTGAAAATATAGAATACACAAAGTGTATCAAAAGATGCGCAGTGCGCCAACCAATTGTCAAGAGGCATAAAATGAGCCCATAAAAAGTTAATGCTTACCATTCTTGTACTTCTTAAAAAGCTTAAGAAAATCCTTGATACTTTCGATACTTGACTTTTGAAAATCTTGATTCTTGATTCAATAATTCGTGCATTGATCTTCTATTAGATATATTTTATGGAAGGAGTTTTTAAAAAATAATTGTTTTTTTCTCTAATTTATTTCTTGATTTAGATATTGATTTAAAAAGTTTTTGAGCCTTTTTAAAGAACTTGAGTTTGGATTATCAAATTCTGATTTTCTAACCTTTACTGGACTATGTGTTGTCAATCTATTTTTTACTAAAGTTTTGATTAAAACCAAGAGGTAACTTTCTCATTTTAAGAATACTTTTATTTCACTAGATCAGGGAACGTTTTTGGTTCATTTTGTTCTCTATGCCTTCTCTTTTTTTATATAATGTCAAAGGGGGAGAACGTACTTGTATCCTTTGTTTTCTTTTCAAAAAATTATAACAACAAATTTTTTTTTCTCTCACCCCTATTTTTTTAAAATATTATTCAAGTGAGGGGGAGATTAAGAGAAAATTGTATTTTTTGAAATTTCAAATTAAAAGTGTTTGCCATCATCAAAAAGGGGGAGATTGTTACAGATCTATGGTTCATGATTTTGATGATAACAAACATTTCTGATTTCTCTACGATTGCCTTATGTACTAACGTTTCAGGTCCACACGAGCAGACTGCAACTTGGAACCAGCTCAAGATTGGGTAGACTAGGATTGAGTCAGTTTGTATCTTTTTTCTTTCTTGAGTCTATTATTTTTGGTGTGGCTCCTGATGTTTTGTAACTTAGTAGAAATTCTCTTTCTTCCCTATATGATTTCTGTTTTTGGTAACATTAGCCGGGACGATAGTAATATCGGCCTGGATGATCTGTCCAAAATCAAAAACCCTAATTAGGGCATTCTCATTAAAGCAGCCGTCATAAACTGATCGGCCTAGACGATACTTGTATCGTCCTGGACGATACTTATATCGGCCAGGACAATATGTTCAATTAAGAAAGAATCAGTCGCCATGATCAGATAAGGCATTATATCTTTTAGGAAATCGGCCAGGACGATATACACATCGTCCAGGACGATCTAACTCAATTATGCCTAAAATGATCTAGTATCTTTAGAAAGAATTAATGGCTGATTGATACGATCAGATCGGCCAGGACGATCGTGAGATCGGCCGGGACGATAGCCTGGATGATTTACATCGGCCAGACTCTATTCAGGGCGATGATCAGGACGATTGAACTAGTTTTAAACTAATCGTCCAGGACGATCGTGAGATCGGCCAGGACGATGTAACCAAGTTTCTTCTGATCGTCCCATATCGTCACGGGCTAATGAGCTTAATTTGTACTGATCGGCCAGGACGATATACCTATCGTCCTGGACGATAATGTCGGCAACTTGCATTAATGAGCTCGTTTTGAGAGCTTCTATTTAAGCTATGGCATGGAAACTTTTGTATGAGTCTTTGGCAGCCATTGGAGCTTCGTTCTTGTGGGGGAGACTTGAAGAGAGAGCTTGAAAGGGAGAGAGAAAAGGGTGGAGTTTGAGAGGGAGAAGATTCTGTGAGGGGTAGGAACTCAAGGGAGTGTGGTGGGGGATCCACACGATTGCTCCGGCGAACTCGCACCTTAGTACCATCGGATTTAAGGCTTGTCTCGAGGTAAGTTCACCAAAGAAGAAGATCTCTTTGGTGTCAAAGGACCCGGCGACTCCGCCGCACCGGAGAAGGTGGAAGTGATTTTGTAAGGGCTTCTCCGCCTAGCCGTGGGGGCTAAAGGAGAGACACTAGTTTAGTGCAATACTTGGGGGTGCCTCCAAGGAGTGGACGTAGGTCAAGGTTTGACCGAACCACTATAAATCCGGTGTGTTCTTTTCTTATTATCGCTTCCGCATTTATTTTTTTTCCGCACTTTGTTTGTGGTGGTTTTGGTTGGAGTTTTATCTTTGGTTTAAGGTTTTCCAATTCACCTCTCTTTTAATTAGCTTTGGGACTAAGTTCATAGGGCCTAACATCCCCAACGAACTTTCACAGGCATCATTTCATAAGGGATCATGTATTCAAAGGAGAAATTGAACTCACTCATGTTTCTACTGAAAATTAACTTGCAGACATTTTAACAAAACCTTTAGCCTTTGATACTTTCAGTGCATTAAGAACAAGGCTAGGAGTAATTGATTTGAATGCTTAATAAAAATGTATTTTTTTCTGCAACATTGATGTGTATTTTTAGTTAGTAATTTTCTGTATATCATTGTGTTTTGTGATTTTTTTTTTGTATCTTGAGTTTTTGTTTTCGTTTTCATTGTGTTTTTAGTGTGCTTGTGTTTTAATTTTGATTGAGTGCTTATTTTGAAAAACTTGAATGACAATTATTCGGGACAAAATTTTTTTCGTACGGGACGAATTCTGTCGTGTGGCAAACTATCGGATTTTGAATCGTTTGCGTGCAATTTTTCAATTTTTAATTTTCACTTCATCTGTACGATCATCACGATCGTCTAGGATGAACTTGTTCAAATGACGGGACGATTGAATGTCAGTTAAACGGATAAGGTAGTTTTTAATGCTATATTTTGTACGTACGAACCCTTATCGTCCGGACGAACACATGTCGGTTCAATGCAGGGGACGATTTCAACTGCCATTAAAATGGTCATAAGTTCTGATCGTCCAGGACGAACACGTGTTCGTCTGTACGATCGTTTTAGTCAAAAGTCTGTACGAAAGGACACTTCGTAAGTTGTGTGATTACGAAAAGTTATTTTATTTTGACTCATTCATTCGTCTATACGAAATTTTTTTTGTATGGGATGAATCAAATTTCGTACGGGACGAACATAAATTTCGTCTGTATGAATAGTATTTATCAATAAATTGGCAGGTTTTTCAACTCAATAGTCACACTCACACATCACTTTCAAAACCTTTCGTCCTTTAGATCCTTTCCAATGTCAAGTTCAAGCAAGCGTCAAAAGATTCTAGCGAAGGGACCACCTAAAAACTCTTCTGATAACTTTCTTTCCAAAGCCAATGAAGAGTCTTCCCCAGATTCGTGTCCGCTAGGATCACACCCTCTAGGATTCTTATCCAGGATCAACTGACCTTTCAGGTAATGAACTTGTTTGCTTCAACTCAGTTTGGTTTCATCCTCACACTAGTTTATCTCTACAACAAAGAAATCCTTCACTATTTCCTGGCAAACATGTCTTTCAACTCCAACCATTTTGTTATCTGTTCCTATATCTATAAGAAAAAAGTTAAAATCACTAAAGCTGACCAAGGAATCTTTTTGAACTTAAGGACTGAGGGAGCTAGAGAAGATACCTTGACCACCACTCGCTCTACTACAATAACTGATCATTTAGAGCAATCTTCAATACAGAAGAATCAAGTAAAACACATGTCATTAGTGATACTGAGGAAGAACATGAAGCTGCATCTGCACCTGCTAATGAACCAAATTATCAGGATTTGGTTCAAAGATTTGACCGTTTTGAGACTCACTTTGATCAAAGGTTTGATCAAATTGAAGCTCATATGCACCAGCAGGATATACAGTACACTCAAGATATGAGATTTATGCGAGAACAGATAACTATATAAATTCCAATATGCTTATGATGAGTAGCTATTTCAACTTCTTCGGTGCTGCACCTCCTCCTCCTCCTCCATATCAGGGTCCATCTGAGTGACACATATACTTATTTTTGTTGTTTTCTTTAGTTGATGTGTTAGTTTTGTGATTTAGGAAGTGATGCATTTTCTTTTCATTAGATATTTTTTATTTTTGAATCTTATGTCATATTGATATCATTTACTGAGATTGTAATATCATTTATTTTGATACCAATATAAGTTATCTTGTTTTGGATTTAATCTTGTTTTTAGAAATGTGTGTTAGCCCATATGACAATCATTATAATTTTTTATCTTAAGAGTGCTATATTTTGAAATGTAAGTTAAAATTAAATTTATTAGAAAATCCAATTTTTCTAAATTTAAGTTTTTCTTATAACTTGATGTAATTAAGATTGTCAATTTCACGTCTCTTATTTAGACTACATTAATTTCTAATATTATTATTACAATTATGATGTTTTCTTATTTTATATTTCACTTATCAATAAATATTTATGCAC
The DNA here is from genome assembly GCA_022539455.1 of Dendrobium nobile. Lineage (NCBI taxonomy): Eukaryota > Viridiplantae > Streptophyta > Magnoliopsida > Asparagales > Orchidaceae > Dendrobium > Dendrobium nobile. The sequence goes on from CM039724.1 coordinate 38,647,633, forward strand.
TTACAAAATTTTGAAATTTTTTATTATTGAATTTGGAAAGATCAAAATTACTCTTGAAAAATGTACAAATGTACAAAAATCAAAAGGAATGAGCAAAGGTTCACAATTTGAAAAAGAGACACAAAATAAGCCCACAAGTGAAAAGATGCACAAAAATGTGCCACAAATTTGAAAAAATGCCCAAAGTGCCACATGTGGTAGTTAATTCTTTTCATAATTTTTAATTTTTTAATTTAAATTGATCTTCTGTATATTTATATTCCATATTGAAATTTGAAATATACAATTCTTCTATTCATCCTTTTTGTAATGATTTTCTCTATCTTAGTGTCTAAATTGACTCATATTTTTGATATACTTTTTATTATCAATGTTATATCTCTTCTTAAATTTTATGAATTACTATGATTTGCCTAATGTTTTAATTTTATTTATAAGATTTATTTCAATCACTTTCAAGGATCAATTATTAAAGGATTATAATATGATTACTTACATTTTTGATCTTTTTCTTCTTCTCTTTTTGTCGTTGTCAAAAAGGGGGAGAAAATATTGTTCGTATCTTTTCATATGTTTGTAGCTTTATTGATTTATATTTGTTTCGTATTTTATTTAAAAATAAATAAATAAAATATAAAAAAGGGAAAAAGTTAAAATTGTTATGCAAAGCCTCTTTATTTTTTATATGATCATCAATTCATGGGTAGTTTAGAGATTCTTAGAATTTGAAATTAAACAAACAATAATTATTTTTTCATCATCAAAAAGGAGGAGATTATTAAGAGATTTGTTATTTGCATGTTTTACATTCTTGCAACTTGTATAGTTTTGATGATTTCAAATATTATTGTTTTATGTGTAGATATCTCCTAACACTTTTGGAAGATTTATTTTTGCTCTTGTGTGAACTAACACTTTCAGGAAAATCAAACTCCAGACTACTGAAGACTGCAAATCAAATTCAGAATGAGATATTTTGTAAAATGAAGCTTGTACTTTTCTTTGAATTAAGTTTGAGAGGGAGTAATTGCAATTGAGTTAATAAACACACACACACACTTGAGGATATCTTTAAAAATTTATATGGATCGTATGGGACGAATATAGTTCGTTTGGGACGATCAAGTCAATTATCTCCTCGGAAGAGCAATGGAACGAACAGGAAGCGACAAAAATTTTTCTAAGTTCTGTTCGTCTAGGATGAATTTTTATTTGACCTAGGATGAAATTTCCTTAGGAAAATTTTCGTTCATACGAAATTTATATTCATGCCAGGACGAAAAGCTCTCTGGAAAAATTTCGTCCAAACGAACTCCAATTCATCCCAGGACAAAATGTCTTCTGGAAAATTTTTGTTCAGACGAAATTTATATTCGTTCCAGGACGAAATGCTCTCTGGAAAAATTTCGTCCAAACGAACTCCAATTTGTCCCAGGACAAAATGTCCTCTAGAAAATTTTCGTTCAGACGAAATCCATATTTGTGCCAGGAGGAAATGTCCTCTGTAAAAATTTCATCCAAACAAACACATATTCGTCCTAGGACTAAGCAAACCGACTCTTAAAAAAAATGGCAACTTCCTGCAGTTTTTGGAACTAACCTATGGTATAACCGTTCGTACCGGATGAACCTAGTTTGTACGGGACGATTAATGTGTACGAAGTCAGTTCGTACCAATATACATTGGGTTAATTTCCAACTGAATTAAGTAACATCGTCCGGGACGATCCACTGCTGATAGACTTGAATTTTAGCAGTTTTTGGACGATTTTTTGTCTTTCCTATATAAAGTCCAATATAAACGGCCACTTAATCTTTTTGCCTACTGATCTTCGTGCCAAATGAAAGGAGAGTTAAGGAGAGAGTGTTTGAAGGAGAATTCTTACTACTGGAGCTTGAAGGTTTCACTTGGTACTCAAAGGTAAGAGTTTCTACTTTTGGTTTTTGATTACTTCACCATTTTCTCTCTTCCTTCTAGATTTATTATGAAGAAGATCTGTCAAGGAGATCCAGTTCTGTACCGACACTTGTAGAGTGTGAACAGCCGAGGGTTCTTTGCCCACACTAGGAGAGTGTGAACAGCCGAAGGATTCTCTGCCCATACTAGGAGTGTGTGAAAGGACGAATGGTTCTCTGCCTATACCGGGACTACCTGCGGATTTTGAGTGTTACCGGCGGATATAATCCGCCGATAATAGCGGGTTTTCCTGTATTGTCTATTTAATTTCAAGAAGTTATCATAATTAGGTAAAAATAATTTATTAAATTTAGTAAAGTTATCTTTCATTTTATTTATTAAAGACTTTTTCCATTTCAAGTCTTCAATCTACCTTCTACTGGTACCATGCAATGCTTTAGCTGTTGAGAGAGAAAATCTATTGGACCCACACATTGCAATGCTTCTGGTGTTGAGAGAGAAAGACTAATGGGGTAAAATATTGAAAGAGAGAGGGAGGAATGACTTTCTATTGTGGATGTACAAAATGATGAAGCCTATTCTAATTTTTTGTGGCTTAACAAAGCAAGAAGTTCGTCAATGAGGAAACATGCGCTAATTTTTGTAATTTTTAAAGTTATTTATTAATCCATAGAAATTACAATATCTTTTTTTTTTTGGACACATGAAAAGCATCAGTGGTTCATTTTGTTCTTTGTTCCTCTCTCGCGACTCGATTCACGACTCACGACCTCAACCACGGCTTTCGTTTTCCTTTTCGCTCATCTCTTGCCCCCAAAGGAAGACCGCCCGTGGCAGATATTTGTCTTCTAAACTTTAAGGGTCATATTATTTTCATTCTTTTTAATTTTTTTTATTATATTATTTGCATTCTTAATTTTGATCATATAGCTCTTCTTAGCTCCGGTAATGAGATGTCAAACATAATTATTTCAATGTATTCTAACCTTCCAAAATGAGATGACAAACATAACTATTTTAATTTAGCCCCCCAAAATAAAATTTCTGCTTTCACCATTGGACGTACCCATACCCGATGGATCCGTGGGTGGGTGTTAATATGATTACCCAATGCAGGCTCTCTTATATTGTGGAATCCTCAAAGATAACTTCAAATATAATTATTTATCAAATTTTTTCTTTCAGTCATAATACTTCATTAATAATTTCATTAATAATACCAAAATAAAAGTAAACGAAGGCCGTAGCCATCACCATATTGGAAAACTCACATGGCCACTTGCACATGATTAATCACAGCCGCTGCCCCTTTTTCTCCATAAAACCCACGCAAATTTTCCCTTTAAGCTCACAACCAGCAAAAGCCAAAGATGGGCCTCTCTAACCACCTATCCGACCTCTCCGGCGGCTCCATACTCATCCTCCTCGTCACCGTGGCCTCAGCATGGCTCTCCTTCCTCCGCTCTCTACACCTCCACCGCCCTGCCGCCCCAAGACTACAAGCCACCGGTTATTCCTCCCCCGTGGCCGCCGAGCAGCTGAAAGCCTGCCGACCGTATAATCACATCAGCGAGGGCGAAGAGGAAGCCGAATGCGCGGTTTGCCTGTGTGGGATTAGGACAGGGGAGAGGGTGCGACGGCTAGGATGCTACCACCTGTTTCACAGTGAGTGTTTGGACGGTTGGATTAGAGGGAGCAATCCGACCTGCCCACTCTGTAGGTCGCCGTTGTTGGCTGAGGAGCAGTGCGCCGCCGTGGAAAGCCGGATTGCGGCGGAGTACCTCCCCTGGTTTTCAACCCACTAGACCTTAAGTAGAGGCTAACTTGTGCTTGGTGGCAATTATGCATAAATCTTTATTGTTTTGGTTCAACTAACGGATTTTTGTAAGAAATCTTTTAAATTTTTTTATAGGTAATGATTAAAAGTTATTGAATATGCATGAAATTTTACGCTGCATTAATAAAAAAATTATGAATATTGAATAATTTTTTATTATAATTAAACAAAATTTAGGAATTTCTTTGAAGAATTTTTTTTTCTTTTAAGATTTTTTTTTGTCGCCTGTTTTGCGAGAAGAATTTATGTAAAATATTAATTGGAGAAATATTTTACATTAAGTTGTGCTTTATAAATTAGTAATTGATTAATGTTTTCACATTCAATAAATAGTAGATTTTTTGCTCAATATCTTTTAATGATACATAATTTATAAATTATATGTTAATAGAATTGTGATTGAGTGGTTGATTTGCTTTATCTCATGTGATTAAGTCAATGTAGAAGAAACTAACAACTACCATAATTATGATTGCTGTACTTAATAATAAAAATAAAATTTTAATGATATCAAAAATATATTGATTTAGATTATAATTATAACTATATATGTACCTATTAATTTTCTATTTAGTTCTGTGCTGACTTGTTGAAAATCTTAGTATGTATTGATTGTGAGTTCAATGATCAGTTATTCATTGTTTAGAAGAGTAGTAGTTTTTATGCACATTGTTACCCCAAGTTACCTAGAGAGGGAAAATCCAAGTTTCTAGAGAGAGAAAATTTGATTTTTCAAAATTTTCATTTGCCGCTTTCTATGCGTTCGGCCGATGATGGCGGTAGAAGATCACCGTCCATCTTCTGGTGGAGTTGTTGGGAATGATATTGGTCATTTGAATGGAAGAACCACTGGACGTTCGACGGGATGCCTTTTCAGGGGAATTTCTTATGGTTCGTTCGTCTTTGCAGGTCGTAATAGTGGGCTTCAAAAAAGAACTAACCTTAAATTTCAAGACATCCATCTTATGTTCGTACAGTACGATACATGTATCGTATGGTATGATCAGTTTAATTCAGACTCGTTCGCTAGATTGTTCAGATGAAATGTTCAACTTTTATAAGATATTGTACAATACGATCAAGACATTGTATGATATGATTTGTAGAATTTCCTTCTGTTCATTTGGGATGATCCTTGGGATAACCAACATTGTACATGGGTGATCATTTAGCACTATGGACATTGTATGGTACAATCAGCACAAAAATTATGGATTTTGTTTGGTATGATTTGTAGGACAACCAATTTTGTACACGGGTAATCGTACAATATAAACTATATCGTACAATATGATTAATCATAATAAAATTACATTATTTGATTGCCTCATATTGCATGATTAATTAAGAAAGATTTTAGTTAGGGAGTACAGTACAAATAAAATAGTATAATACGATCAGTACAAAATTAGTATCTTTCTTAACCTCTAGCAACTAGGGTTTTGATAGAGCACAACACTTCATACCGTACGAGTTCAAACCGTACAGTATAAATTGCTTCGTACAATACAAAACAAAGATTATACCGTATGAATTACTTAAGAAAAAGTTGCTCTAATAAAATTTATCTATCTCCCTTAGTGTGTGCAAGGTTACTCAACAATGATATCAACCCTATTACATGATACGACTCTAGAAAGGAGAAAATACATTACAAAATAAAAATAGACTATAATAGTGGACACAATAATATTTATTATCATCAAAATCACAGTATTTGAATCAGGTTTGCTACATCATCCATATATTATAATCAAAAACTTGATAGAACATTATTTTGATCCTTCGAGGTCGTATATAATTTTTCGATGAATTTGACTGTGACAATTAGGACGAATTCACAGCTTTGTTATATGAACCCATTAGGGAATGAAATTTTTATTTCCCGAGGCGATATATTATTCATAATATTGTGTTCGACTTCAAAACTGAAATTTCATAAATTAAAAATTTCCCAAAAAAAATTAATCCTAATTTACTTTATATCTTTCCAATGCAAAGTAAAAGCTTCTTTTCAACCCAACAACCACTCGGTTCAGAGGGCCCCAATCATAACCATTTACCTGTGGTATCATTTGGAGGAAAATCATCAGTTAGAGGACACGTGCCATGTCCTTGTTGGTGAGAGATGATTTAAGAATAAATCCTAGTAATATTTTTGACAAGACACTAACTCTTTTATGAGTTGAAGTGTATTTTTGAATTTGTCCACATTGGCAAACTTTTGCATAGGATGGATGGAATTTACTTTTAGTGGTTGATGATTAAATTCAATCTTAAATATTTTTTAAATTTTGTGTTTTTTGAGTTTTTGAGTTTCATGGGCTTTTCGGTGGTATTTTGAATATTTGGAATGAACCCATTCGCTTGAGATGTGCATTCAATACGACCGTCAATGAGATTTTTATGTGTACTTGGGAATTTCATTTATTTCGTTAGACTTTGTCGACTTATCCACTTGTCAAAAAATGATCGGGTCTGTTGGATTTATGTTTAATTGGCAAATTTTTCTTGTTATGGGCCTTGAAGGCCTAATATGAACTATAAAATAATTTTTTTTTTACTGATACCTTGTCGGTATATCTGTTTAGCAATTCAAGTCGTGTCGACTCCCATCCTATGATGGAGGAGGATTGGACTTGGATTTAAGTTTATTTCTTGACATGTGTGAATCCTTAAATGTCATGTATGTACCAGTAATATGCTCATCGAGGCCCATACAGATGTATGATTGCACATGCACTCTAATATTTGTGTGCATATATGTTGTAGTCCATATGTAGGGGGCATTTTTAATGTATTTATTGTTGATCAGCTCTACGGGCAACTATCCTTTAAATGCAGTTGGGAGCTAGTACATGCCTTCTATCTGCTTGTGTGGTTCTTGCGGATCCGGTGGTGTGACATCATATTATGGTCATTTATCAATTTCTTATAGGTAAAATGTCATGCACTACTTGTTGCTTTCTATAGGTAGATTATTGAGCACTAACAAATATCCTGCTATTATAGACGCTTGCTTTTATTTGTAGTTCTTTCATATTCTCCTACAGATAGCCTGTTTTATGTACAACGGGTTTTCTACAGCAACTCGTATGCATTTTCATTTGATATAGTTAGTTTGCATTTTGCTTGTAGATGCTTACATTCATCATTGACTTTTATGCTTGCTTGTAGATAACAATTTATGTATATAACAAATCTACTACACAAGCTCATAGGAGTTGCATTTATCACAAATTGATTGCCTTTACTTGCAAGAGATCAATTTATATTTGATTGATGTTGAATGGTGGTTGATTGCAAGAGTGTCATAACATCCATTGTTTATCAATAATTATCACTTTTGCAACTACGACAAGTCTTTCGCCATTGTCAACAACTACTCACATTCATTGCAGCACTTTCTTCATTTATTTGTAGATAATTCACTGCATGAATTCCTATGATTATTTTCATGTAATGTACTACATGTATTAAGGGTCTCCTATAGTGTCCCACAGTTATTTGTATGTCTTGCTAGTGCAATATCCTTATTTGTAAGTAATTTTGAGGTGTCCATTTGTTGCTACTTAATATATTTTTGTACGAGGTATTGTTGTTTGCAGGCATATTACTAAGCCTGTTTGCAACCATGCAACATTTATTACATGTATACTTCTATTTATTTTGAACTTCTTGAATACACATTGGCTAATAGGTCCTTGCATTTGTTGAATGTTTTTCATCGTTGTCTATAGGTGAGCTTCTATTAGTCTCCTATAGTTGTTTGTAGGTATCTGCGCTCCTCATAACTTGTTGTCTTAGACTGTAGATGATATATTGCACACATAGTATATGCGTTAGATCATAATGTTCATTACATATTGACCACTCCTATTCGTAGGGAGATTACTGCACCTTCTTGAATTTGAATTGTTATTGATGATGTAGGCCTTACTACATTCATTATGTGCTCTTCACATTCTTCTTACATGCTTCTCGTATTGCATTTTGATTATTATAGCTTGCAAAGATTCAGTACATTTATTTCACAATCGGTAGTATCTATTTTGCATTGCTTTTTAAGGCCTCTTCATGAATACACTATGACTCTCACTGCCGCCATCTTGCCTCTCATTATTTCTTGTAAGATCATTCATATTGATTGTTGTTTATGAGCGAGGTACGGGCATTTTAATCGCCACATGTTATTGTTTGTGATTGTCTATCGATACCCATTTGGATGCTTTAGATCATTATTCTGGCATTTTTGTATTTTTGATTTCATTGTGCATTTGTCAAATTAAAATTCAATTCCTAGTAATTGTTCAAATTCTATTCCCTATGTTATTTAATTTCTATTCAAATTGTTTAAGCCATGTCCTTTATTTGCTGTGAATTTCAGTAGTCTACCATTGTCTCCCTCGTTTAGGTAAAATTTCACGAGTCTAGGCCATCCCACCACTCTTTGAAAGCATGTATAGTAGGTTTCTGGCGACACTGCGATCGTATTTCTTCAATCCCATCATGCTACGAGAGTGTGTATGGGTCTTTGAGGTACCAATTCAAAAGCGTGCAATTGGTTTCCCCGCCACACAATGAAAGCATGTACAAGTGCTTAGAAATGTCCCTGCCATACTATGAGAGTGTGTATAGAACTTACCAGCCGAGCCGTATGCATCACACTTGGATTCCTCCTACCATCCTACGAGAGCTCGTATAGGGGCTTATCCGGCTTTCCGTAAACAACAAGAGCAGGGTTTTAAAGTTTAGAACTTTATACCTTTGTGATGTGATGAGTTGATTAACGTTGATAAAAATAAATCACAAAATCTTCTTCCTCAACATCATCAGTTAGTTTATTATCAATATCTAAAGTTTCCATTTAATTAAAATCTTCAACTACTTGTGGTGCCTCCTTTGAAGGAAAATGTGATTCTAGTAGGATCAACATTACAAAATGACCTACTCTTTCTTTCCCAAAGAGATTTTGAAGTTTGAATCACAAATAATTTGACTTTTTGGTGAGGATCTCTAAGGTTATATTTCTTCATATAGTCAACAAGTAGTGCCAGAACATCAAATTGAGATATAAAAGATTGATCTCCATTCCTCATGTGCACCACAAACTCTATGAGCTCCATTGAAGTCCAAATAGTTTCCTATAACATTATTGTTCCTCTACCATCGACTTCTTTTGTTGCATTTATCTCAACAGTAAAGTCCTGCGAATGACTTCTAACTTTTTTTTTTTGATGAAATGTTGCTCTTATGATCTGTTGAACTTTCTGAACTAGAACCCTGATATTCATTAACATCATATAACTCATCAGATGAATCCACATAAGGAAAAATTGAATACAGGTGTCAAGCATGTTACTTTTAGCAATAAAAATATCTGCTTCTCATTCAATTTCTTGAGGTAGCTCTAACCCTCCACTATCTTGCAACCCTACATTGGAAGATAGTTTGCTTTCTGATTTCTTACTTGAAGACAAGGAAGTTGAGAATTTTGAATGGTAAATCCATACATTTCTTTGAAGTATTCTACATCAGATTTCATATCCATTTGCTCATCAAATGAAAATATTAACTCGCGTGTAAGTTGGGATGTTCTGCTAATCTTCGTCGAGGGACTAAAAGATTTTCTTTTGAAAAAATCCATGGATTAGATCATGCCTGATGTTACTCATGGCAACATGGGAAGTGGCAGAGTGCATGTAGAAGAAGTTGGGCTGGGTAGACGTTGGTGTGGATGTTAGGAAAGTTGTTATTTGCATGTTTTACATTCTTGCAACTTGTATAGTTTTGATGATTCCAAATATTATTATTTTATGTGTTGTTATCTCCTAACATTTTTTGGAAGATTTGTTTTTGCTCTTGTGTGTACTAATATTTCAAGAAAATTGAACTCCAGACTACGAAGACTTCAAATCAAATTCAGCATGAGATACTTTGTGAATTTGAAGCTTCTACTTTTTATTTGAATTAAATTTGAGAGGGAGTGATTGTAATTGAGTGAATAAATTCACACACACTAAAGGAGATCCTGAAAAAGTTTTTGTACTGATCGTACAGGACAAACATTTGTTCGTACGGGACGATCAGATCAGTTATCTCCTTGTAAGAGCAATGGAACGGACAGGAACTGAACTGGAAAATTTTTCTAAGTCATGATCATCCAGACGAAATCATTTTCGTCCCAGGACGAGTTGCTCTCTATAAAAATTTCGTCCAGACGAAGTCCTGTTCGTCCAGGACGATGGGAACCAACTATGGCAGTTTCTGGTAATGTTCTGTAGTTTTCGGAACCGACTTTTGATATAACTGTTCGTACCGGACGAAATTTTTTCGTACGGGACGAACCTATTTCGTCCAGGACGAAATTGGTTCGTACAGATGCACAAATGGTTCGTACGGGACAGTTTTTTACACAGTTCATCCGTACTAGCTCAATTTCGTACGGGACGATCGAGTGCGCAGAAAAACATGTTTTTAGTAGTTTTTTGGGCGATTTTTCATGTCCTTTATATATAAGGAGTCCTAGAAACTATTACAAGTGCCTTTGGAGTTGTTTTCTCTTGAGAGGGATCATTGAGTGTGAGAGTTTGGGAGAGATTGTAAGAGTGAAGAGTGAGAGATCAAGTGAGGGGTTTGTGAGGGATTCACAAGGTTACTTGAAGAAGAAGATCTCTTTGTTTCTTCCCATCTCCTTTGAAGGCTCTCAAGTGAAGTTCAACAACATCGGTTCGGTTCTCTGCCGACACTTGGAGAGTGTAAAAGGATGACAAAGTGTATCTTTGACAGCCATTGTGTCTTCGTTCTTTGGGGAAAAACTAGAAGAGATAACTTGAAAGGGAGAGAGGAAAGGGTGGAGTTTGAGAGGGAGAAGATCCTTGGAGGGGATTTCAATGGTGTGTGGAGGGGATATTCACACGGTTGCTCCGGCAAACTTGCACTTCAGTACCATCAGATTCAAGGGTCGTCTTGAGGGAAGTTTTGACGAGAAGAAGATCTCTTTGGTGTCAAAGAACCCGGCTACTCCGCCGCACCGGGGAAGGTGAAAGTGATTTTGTACAGGCTTCTCCGCCTTGCTGTGGGGGCAAAAGGAGAGTCACTTTGTGGTATTAGTGTAATACTCGGAGGGTGCCTCCGGGGAGTGGACGTAGGTCAAGGTTTGACCGAACCACTATAAATCTGGTGTGTTCTTTCTTATTTTTCTTCCGCATTTAATTTCATTGCAAGTTGTTTACTCTGGTTGAAAAGTTTATTTTTTAAACTTTAAATTTAACTTGCATTAATAATTAAAAAAGTTTTCTAAAAATCCAAGAGTAGAAGTATAATTTTTAAATTATCAATTCACCCTCCCTCTTGGTTAGCCTTGGGACAATTATTTAGGCTTAACATCCTAATTCATATTGAACGAGTTTCAACAGTGGAAGCAAACCAGCTATCGAAGATGGCGAATTGACTGCCTTTACTTGCCTGAGATTAATTTATATTTGCTTAATGTTGGATGGTGGTTGATTGTCAGAGTGTCATAACATCCATTTCTTATAACTAATTATCACTTTTGCAACTACGACACGTCTTTCATCACTTTCAGCAACTACTCACATTCATTACAACACTTCCTTTATTTCCTTCATTTATTTGTAGATAATTTACTGCATGCATTCCTATGATTATTTTCATGTAATGTACTGCATCTATTAAGGGTCTCCTATAGTGGCCCACAATTATTTGTATGTGTTTCTAGTGTAACATCCTTGTTTGTAGGTAATTTTAAAGTGTCCATTTGTTGTTGCTTAATATATTTTTGTACATGGTATTGTTTTTTGCAGGCATATTATGTTTGAAACCATGCAACATTTATTACATGCAAACTTCTATTTATTTTTAACTTCTTGAATACACATTGGCTAATAGGTCATTGCATTTTTCAAATGTTTTTCATTGTTGTCTATACGTGAACTCGTGTTAGTCTCCTACTGTTGTTTGTAGGTATATGCGCTCCTCACAACTTGTTGTCTTGAATTGTAAATGATATATTGCACACATAGTATATGCATTAGATCATTATGTTCATTGCATATTGACTACTCCTGCTCATAGGGAGATTACTGCACCTGCTTGAAGTTGAATTATTGTTGATGATGTAGGTCTTACTACATTAATTATGTGCTCTTCACATTCTGCTTATGAGCATCTCATATTGCATTTTGATTATTATGGCTTGCAAAGATTCAGTGCATTAATTATACAGTCAGTGGTATCGATTGTGCATTGCTTTTAAATTTTCTTCATGAATACATTATGACCCTCACTGTCACCATCTTGCCTTTCATTACTTCTTATAAGATCATTCATATTGATTGTTGCTTATGAGAGAGGTACGGGCACTTTAATCATCACAAGTTATTGTTTGTGATTGTCTATCGACGCCCATTAGGATGCTTTAGATCATTATTCTAGCATTTTTGTACTTTTGATTTCATTGTGCATTTGTCAAATTAAAATTTGGTTCCCTGTAATTGTTTAAATTCTATTCCCAGTGTTATTTAATTTCTATTCAAATTGTTTAAGTCATGTCCTTCGTTTGCTGTGAATTTTTGTAGTCTACCAGTGTCTCCCTCATTTAGGGGAAATTTCAAGAGTCTGGGCCATCGCACAACTCAATGAGAGCATATATGGTAGGTTTCGGGCGACACTGCGACAGTATTTCTTCAATCCTACCATGCTACGAGAGTGTATATGGGTCTTCGAGGTACCTATTCGAAAGCGTGCAATTGGTTTCCCCTCCAAACCATAAGAGTATATAAAAATACTTAGATGTGTGCCTTCCACGCTATGAGAGCGTGTATAGAGCCTACCCACCTTTTCGTATGGATCACACTGGGATTCCTCGTACCGTGCTACGAGAGCTCGTATATGGAGTTCTCTGGCTTTCTGTAAACATCGAGAGCGAGGTTTTAAAGTTTAGAACATTATACCTTTACGATGAGTTGGAGTGATTGACGATGATAAAAAGAAAGCATAAAATCTTCTTCCTCAACAACATCAGTTAGTTTATTATCAGTATCTAATGTTTCCACTTGATTAACATCTTCAACAACTTGTGGTTCCTCTTTCAAAGAAAATGTGAGTCTAGTAGCTTCAACATTTCAAAATGACCTACTCTTTCTTTCCAAAAGAGGTTTCGAAGTTTGAATCACAAATAATTTGTCTTTTTTTGTGAGGATCGCTAAGGTTATATTTCTTCATATAGTCAATAAGCAGTGTCTGAACCTCAAGATTGTTCTCCATTCCTCATGTGTGCCACAAACTCTAAGAGGCTCCATTGAAGCCCAAATAGTTTCCTAAATCATTACTGTTCCTCCACCATCAACTTCTTTTGTTGGATTTTTCTCAACATCAAAGTCCTACAAATGACTTCTAACTTTTTTTTTTGATGAATTGTTGCTCTTATGACCTATTGAACTTTATGAACTAGAACCCTGATCTTCATTAAAATCATATAATTCATGAGATGAATCCACATAATGTACAATGAATACGGGTGTTTAGCATGTTACTTTAAGCAAGGAAATTATCTATAGTTCTCATTCAATTTCTTTGTGTATCTCTAACCCTCCACCTATCTTATAATTCATGAGATGAATCCACATAATGTACAATGAATACATCTCTAACCCTCCACCTATCTTATAATTCATGAGATGAATCCACATAATGAACAATGAATACAGGTGTTTAGCATGTTACTTTAAGCAAGGAAGCATTGGAAGACAATTTCTTTCTAATTTCTTCCTTGTCTTTTCTTCCTTGAAGACAAGGAAGATGTTAATGTTGAATGGTAAATCCATACATCTCTTTAAAGTATTCTTTGATAAATTTCATATTCATTTGCTCATCAGCTGGAAAGATTAACCGAACTGAGCCGAGTCTAGGCGTGTTTGAGTTCTAGCTCGTTTGTCAAAAGCATGTTCAAACTCGGTTCAAAGCTTGGCATGCTTCTTTGATAGCTGTTTGAGCTCGAGCTCATTTAAATTTATATTGTTGGAGTTCAGTTTTTGAACAGTTCGAGCTCAATCAATTTATGCTCAATGAGCCTCAAATCAAACGGGCTTCACAGAAATAATAAACATTCCAACCACGCCTACTAAGGCGAGCCCGCTACGACTTACTTGCTTTGCCAATATGTCATATTATATAGAGCAAACGTTTCTTTAATTTCACGATGTGGGACAAATCAAGCTACAAATATTTTTCCTCCAGAGCGGAAGCCAAGCCGGGAAGCCGGAATTAGAAAAGCTGAAGGAGAGGAAAAAAGTAGATTTGACTATTTTAGTGTTATATATATATATATAATATATATATATATATATATATATATATATATATATATATATATCTTTAGTTATATATATATCTTTAGTTAAAATTAATTATGATTTAATATTTTTTAATTAAATAAGGCATAATTGAGCTTTTTAATCGAGTTTCTTAACGAGCATAATAATGAATACTAAACGATGTTGTTCATGAACATAAATGAGCCAAACGTTAGGTTGTTCAAGATTGTTTCTTTAGCTATCGAGTATTATCAAAGTTGTTAAAGCTTGTTTATTTACCTTATCAAATGAACATAGCGAGCTCTTATCGAGCCGAGCCACGAGTAGCTTGTTGAATGCTCGGTTCATTTGCAGCCCTAGTGGAGTGCACGTAGAAGCAGTTGGGCAGGGTGGTGTTGGCGCGAAAGCAAACCATCTATCGAAGACGACGAATTTATTAGCGAGAGCGACAAAGGAGTGGTTGAAGGTTTGCCAGAGAGTTTGTGAGAGGTCCGGATCAGAGCAAGAAATTCGGTTGGGAGGGATTCAACCGGACTTCAAAGCATGGATGCAGTAGAATTTTTTGTTTTCTTCATGAAATCAAACGAGGGTTGAAGGTTTCCTTTAACTTTGATTTAGGTTTCGTTTGGTTATCCCTTAACTTTTGTAAAAGATAATTTTAAAAACATTTGTGGAGCAAATGGAGTTCTCAAATGGAGAAGCATATATCAAGAAACTTCTCAAAATAGTATAAAAATGAAGTTCTGCAAAAAGCATTTCCACATAAGTGGCATATTCAAACAGTGAAAATGCCATTTCCAAATAAAGAAGGAGAAAATAAGCCGTCAAACGAGGCCTTAACAATGACTACAGGGTGTTTCGAGGCCAGTGAATTAAGGGGATAGACAGGAAGAGAAGGGATATGATCACAAAGCCCAGTAGGATTTGCAGAGATTTAAGCCAAGAAATGAGCTTTGCACTTAATGCGAAGGGAACTTTCCAATTGATTTTTTTATTAAATTATTGATATCGTCAATTTAAAATGATGACAATGCGTTGATCGACCAAAATTGTTTTGATTCACGTTCATTTCTTTGAGTTGTGCGTCATTTCGACAGAATTTACTTTGATTTTTGCACGCAATTCTCCTTGGTAAAATTAATGGTGTATTTAAGGTATTAACGATGTTCCAGACACAACGGTGAAGCTCCTCTTCTGATCATACATCATTTGTACAATGTCTCGGGTCAATTTCTTTGCTTTGCATGTCGTTGACTCAAGACCCTGACTTATTTCATCACACAACTTTTCATCGACCAAATTGACAGTAATTCTTAAGTATTGATAACGTTATGAATGCAACGGCAAAGTTCGTTTTGCGATCGGACGTCATTTAGGCAGCATCGAGCACCAATTTTCTCGATTTATGCACATTGCCTCGAGATGTGCATTGATCTTCTTGTGTGACTTTAATTGATCAAATTAAATGTTAGTTTTGGGTATTGACGATATTTCGTATGCAACGGTGAAATCCATTTTGCAATCAGAAGTTGTTTGGGAGATGTTGCATGTCAATTTCCTTGATTTGTGTTGTCGCCTTGTGATACATGTCATTTCCTTAGACGACCCTGATTGAACAAGTTGATAGTGATTCTTTGGTGTTTACAACGTTCGGAATGGATCGACGAAATCTATTTCGTGATATGATATTGTTTGGTTGACATCGCGCATTAATCTAGAGTGTCGACCGTCCCTTTGGATCGATATTGTCGAATTTGACTCCGAGTGGTCCCTTCTTAGGCGAACTCGATGTCCTAATTGCAATGTTGCAGTTCATTTGGCAGTCGGAGGTCGTTTGACACTTCAAGTGATGCATCGCGTCGAAGCGCGTGTTGCTTTGATTGCCAATTTTTCCCCTTTTACGCATGGCTTGATGTGTTGGGGTCCACAAATATATATATATATATATATATATATATATATATATATATATATGATATAAAAGAAGATTTAATTTATTCCCTCTTCAAAGTTTTTGGATGAATACAATCAAAGGTACTTTATATAAGCTCACTTGTGACTCTAACATGAAAATTTTTTGGCTTCAATATCTTAGGTAAGTTTGTGTATTGCACATAAAGATTAGACACTTGAAGACACTTGAAATTTATTTCATGAAACAAAGCTAGAGAACTTGAAACAAAAAGCATTTAAAAGGGGAATAACGAACATTACAAAATATCCGCAAACAGTTGAAGGAATACAATTCAGAGAATAAAAAGTTCACACTAATTTAGATAAAAGACTTTGAATGGAAAAACATCCGTCATACTTGACAAGTTAGAAAAAAATATGCTTTAAATGAAAAAAAAAACCACATAAATTTGTATAACTTAACGGGAAATGATAATCAAATAATCCAACAAATTTGCGATGTAAAAGCTGGTGGGATGAAACAAACCGGGTATTCACTTGCAAGTATAGGCTTATAGAAGCCATATATACATGAGACATGTGGGTCTTTATGGAAGGTGAAGTAGGAAAATTTAGATGAAACCATTCTATTAAACATAAGAGCAAAGTTAAACAGACAAATTTGAAAGAAAACTTATCATCTTAAGAAGCAGCGAACAACTGGAAAAAGGCTGAGTGGGTTCAAATTTCCCATTATTATACTATTACATGATAAATATAGTTTTCAGTGAAACAGAGAGAAGATAGCTTCCATGTTGAGGTAAGGAAAAAAATTCAGATAAACATCTAACCTCAAAAATCTTCATACGCCATGTTTTAATAGACTTGCTTTTATCCATCACTGTTTCACTACCAACTTCCAAGTGGCCAATTTTCTTTGGATCAATCCGATATTTCTCAAGTAGGGAAGTGACGACTGTCAAGCTGAATAAAAATTTTAATAGACAATTGGATCACAACAGATCATCATTGTTCAGGCAAATGAAAACAAGAAAAAGCAATAAAGAATATGTTATCTTACAAATAATTTTAAAAAACCATTTCAAAGGAAACAAAGAGAGTTGGCTCAGCATATATAGCATTTCAACCTATCATAAAATCACATATACCAATAAATTGTGTTGGGATTTCATAAAATTCTAGGAATTAATAACAGAGGAATTCAATCTACAAAGATAATTTCAACTCAGTTCACACTGTCGAAATCTTTCAACTAATGTTCTCTGGACAAAGATTCCACAGCACTCAAATCAAAGGATGGCTTCATTAGAGCTGAAAGTTCACTATCAAAGGATGGATTCATAAGTTGACAACAACAGTTCAAAAATACCATACTTCCATGTAAAAAGATTTATTCCAAGAAAATAATTTTAAAAAATAGCTCAACAATCTTATTTTTCTATACTTTTTACTTCATCAAATTTGAAGGGCGTGTTAATGATAGAAGGATCAAAAGTAGAATTTCCTTAATCACCAAAATTGATTAGTTAGGTATAACATTAATCATTTAACAATTTTTTTGTCAGGAGGTTCTGTAACTTATCTTAATTCCTTTAAATCTGCCAAAACTCTTGGATTCAGTAAATTCAGAATTTACGACAAAAAGAGGAAACGACAGATTTAAGTTGCTGTGAGATTTCGTATAATGTTTTTTGAGTTTGGTAGGTTTTAACTCAAATCCTACTTAAATCTTGCATCCAAAAAGTCCATTAAGCTTTTGAGGATTTTTTTTTTGTTTGGGATTTGATTTTAAGTAGAAAACAAAATTTTTGAAGGCTACATGTAAATTTATATTGGCTGTTCTCTACTCTTTAAGATCATTCACATCAACATTGGTGAAAGGGTAGAAAGTAGCAACAAAAATTTCTACTTTTGAACTATCCCTGTCCAAAGTAGGGAGTCCATAAAAGAACTCTTTTTTTTTTGGGAAAACCCGGAGCAAAAGCCCATGTATTAAAGAAAAATCAATTACAGGTAAGCTTATAGGAAGAAGAAGAAATGTCAACAACAAAATCCACCAAACTACCTAGAAAAATAGCGATAAGGGATAAAAAATTACAATCCGAAGACTCAGAGATATAAGACCAGAATCCAGTCATCAAAATCTATCATCCAAAACTGTAGTAGAAATGAAGTTCCGCCTCTCCCATGAAAGCCAGGGAGACCACCCAATAATGATATAGCACATTAGCAGGTTCATCACAGCCAAAATACCAACAACCCAAAACCAGGTATGGAAGGCAACACACCAAACATTATATACCAATAAACCTTTGAAGAAAAAAATATTTGCTTTTCCACTTTGTAAGTTTGAAACGCATAGCAGTGGAGATAGTACATATAATTTTAACTGAAGCAACCCTCAAATTAGAGAATTGGCGGTTGTTTCTCTACCTCCAAAGATGATAGATGATGCAGCTAAAGATAAGTAACAAAAATTCTTTTCCAACCTGCTATAGAGCTGCGAATTCTCAATGAAATCATAAATCTGAGAGAGATTGGGCCTCAGTGAAAAGCAGTTTAGATCAGGCAACATAGCTGTGAGGATATTAAAGGAGAAATCACAAGCAAAAATAAGTGGGAGTGGTTTTCAGGATTGTTAAAACAAAAAGAGCATTCATGAGAAACCTGTATTCCCTTATGCAATAAATTATCAGCCGTTTTGAGTTTCCCAATCATTGCAATCCATGCAAAACAAGCATATCTAAGGGCATATTTTTTGTGCCAAATGAAATTAAACCAGTTAACCTCCGTCAAATGAGAGTAGAAATGAGAAATAAAATCTCTGAATGATGGCTTGGAAAAGCCTTTCCATAAAAATTCAGATTTTTCATTATATTTGTGTCAAAATCGCAGCAGAGAGAGCATAAGGTATGCTAACAAGAAGTTGCCATTGACCATCATGAATAAAATCGTTCACCGATTTATCAGCAAACACAGAGATGTTGTAAAATTCAGAAATCAAGTTTTCATGCAGCCACGAGTCCCAAATCATAGAAAAGGCGCTATCTTGAGATACAGAAAAGGAGAAACAATCTTTAATCTTTAAAGCAGTATCACAAATTCTTTTCCAAAATTTTGAGGCATGATCAGGAGGTGGAGATTTCCAAGGTGAGTCAAATTTAGCTTTATATCAGGTGCTCAAAAAAGATTGAAACATAAAATCTACAGATGATAGAGCAATTAACACCATGAGAAAGAGCATCAACAGATGGAATACCAAGGCCTCCAAAACATTTAGGCAAGGTAACTCTAAACCATAAAGAACTTTTTTTAGGTTCAACATATTTTAATCTGCATCTTCTGGACTCTATTTTTAGTCATGAATGTAATTTCATTAGAGCACATGTACAAACATCTGGTAGCTATTTATAGCTTTAGCATTGCTGGGGATGTAACTCTTGTTGAGTCTTTTTTGCAAACTTTTGACAATATAT
This sequence comes from Dendrobium nobile, assembly GCA_022539455.1. Classification (NCBI taxonomy): domain Eukaryota; kingdom Viridiplantae; phylum Streptophyta; class Magnoliopsida; order Asparagales; family Orchidaceae; genus Dendrobium; species Dendrobium nobile. The sequence goes on from CM039724.1 coordinate 38,667,115, forward strand.
AAAAATTATTATTATGTCAAACGCTTTGGTGAAAGATCCATACAGAGAACCTTTTACATGTCTTTCCTCAATCAACTTGGTATAGGATAACAAGGAAAATACTAAGGCAACTGTGTGAGAATTCTCTGGAGATGTTTATTTAATGGTTGGTTTTCTTTTGCATTTTGCTGAAAATTAGAGTGATTTCTCCAATGTAATTTTGAACTAAATCAACTATGAATGTGAAAGAGTATTTTTATTTGCAAGGATACACTTAATGTTTTGTAACTAGCTACCATATTCAAAAATTCAACTGATGAGAGCCTTAATTCATTTGCACAAGATACTAATAAGGATTCACATGTCACAAGATATTAATAAATCCGATATTTCATTTTCTATAAATGAAAATAGACAATAGTAATCTTGTATGTCAATTGATAATGAAACGATCTTAAATATCAGAGAGACCAAAATAAAATAAATTGACAAGCAAACAAATTAATTGTCCTAAAATAAGATTACATAAGTTACAAACTCTCGTTAATTGAACTCTTACAAAATGAATCTAGCTAGACTTTATCATAAGTAAGACTCAGCTAGTTGGGTGGACATAAATATCTAATAAACTGCTATCACAATAATTACATTAGTAATTGTCTTAGTTGATGATTCAAAAAGGAAGGCAAATTCATCTCACAAGCAAGAAGCTTGATGTAAACAGTAAGTAATGATTAAAGAAAGCATCCTCAAGCAGCAAGAATGAAAACTGGATAAATGAGCATGGAAAGATCAAAATACAACTTTGACTACCCAAACATCTATTAATGTGGAACTTTTATTTGGTCCGGTCACCTGACGTAGCTCTACGTTCGGACGCCAGTAAAATAGTGCCACGTGTTCTCACAATTTTCCGCGCGGCCCGACAATCCCGACTCGGAACGGAGATGGGATTGCTATGTTCGTGTGTTGCTAGTTATTGCTCGGTATTGGTCGATTTGGCTCGGCAATAACGAGAAATACCATTCTGTGAAGACCAATACCGAGCAATACCGAGTAATACCGAGAAATACCGAGTTTTTCTCGGTATTGCTCGGTATTTCTCGGTATTGCTCGGTATTGGTCTTCACAGAGCGATATTTTCATTATTGCCAAGCAATACCTAGAGCAATACCGAGCAATACACGAACAGCAATCCTGGGTCAAGTCGTCGGGCCGTGCGGTATTGAGTAAGACCACTTGGCGACATGTTATTAGCGTCCGAACGTAGAGCTACGTCAGGTCACCTGACCTAATAATTGTTCATTAATGTGGCGTAAATTTGGAATGAATAAAAATGGCATGCATTTATAGTAGTTTGATTGAATTGAAGCCCACAAACCTAACAATTATCCAGTGAGGAAAAATTAACAGAACTTATCACAAGGTGCACTTTGAGTCATGCCAAGCCTTTTGAACTAGGTATTGGCGCTCAAAATTGAGAAGAAATCCATTGCATTTCCATGTTTGTCATGATTTCCTTATATATCAAATACTCTTTTCCTTTCTAAAGCTTTAGAAGAACAACATAAATTTTTTATTATAACAAAAAATAAACCATCAACTTTTTTCATCTGGGTTTAGGACCAGCATTGACGGTTTTAAAATTTCTTTGTATAATGTTATCTCTAGGTAATTTATTGACTTTGTACTGAGGCAGACAAACGCACCAAAGTTCATGGTCAGTTGCTCATATATTGTAAGTAGGCATGTAGTTAGGCTAAGCAACTCTAAATTGATGATCCCAAGAAGATTTAAATGTATATCTTTAGTAGCAGTTATATAGTTAAGAAAATCATTATGAAGTTTGTTTGTAGTCATTCTACAACCGTTGCGTGATCATTACAATATTCGTTTGCTAAATGATCATTTTGAAGTCATTTACAATATACCAAGTCAAACATATTAGTTCTTCTTGCACAGATTTAATAAAAGAAATATATGAACTACAGCTATTGAAAGCATAATATCACAAAATTTTTAAATTTTCTTGAAATAAAATAACAAAATGTATAAATTACTTACCTTAAACATAATATAACAAAATAAATACATCAACACAAATTTTACGAAACATAAGGCAAACACAAAGTACAAAATAAATAGATAAAATTAAATATCTTCATTAAACAAGTTTAAAACTTCTTATAAGTATATTTAAGACAAAATAAACAATTCATATATAGTATGAGTACAAAGTGTAAAGATTTCACAAATAAATGTTCAAAAGTAATTATATTCAATGCTTATCCAAAATTCTATCGAAAAAATGGGAAAAAAATTAGAAACATATCTATAATAATTGATTATAATTTTATCCAAAAATATTTAACATACTCTCCAAAATAAGAAATTATGTTATATACAAAATCTATCAATGATCAAAGGATAGAGTGAAGAAAAGTTGTGAATGCATATCTCACAAATCTATATGAATAATTTGATAAACCAATTTGATATGAATATATAATCTTGAATTTCCAAAAAAAATCAATGCTTATCCAAGAAATTTATCTTTAAAATTAAAAAAAAAAAAAAGAAACATAGTCTATAAGAATATATTGCAACAACAATAATAATAAGTTCCATGTATTATCTAAAATAAGAAATTATGTCATGTATAAGATCTAATAATGATCATAAGACAATGAAAAAAAAATGATGAATGCTTATCTAACAAATATATGTAAGTAATTTGACAAACCAAATTGATATGAATAGATGATCCTGAATTAATAAAAAAATCAATGCTCTTCTAATAAATATAACTAAATAAATTGACAAATATAACATATATGATAAGAATAGATGATCTTAAAGTGAGTTTAAACTATAAAAACATGTCAAGAAATCATATCTAACTTGGGAATCATAGATGATATCTAATTAAATCACATAAAATGCAATATCAAATCTCTCAAACCCAAATTTAAAATTTCTTGTAAAAAAAAAAGATAAAATCAAATATAATAATACAAAAAAGTAAACAACCATGATCAAGGACCAAACCTTTTATCTTTTAAATCTAATAGTTCCTATTGAAGGTAATGTTATTTTGTAGTTTCCTTCTTGTATTTGGATTTGCTCAAAGGATGGAGATTATAAAAAATGATGGTGACTAAAATGAATCCAAATTTTTGATTTTTTTCTCTTTTACTTGTGGATGGGGTATCTTGTTGTAGGAAAATAAACAATTGGCATGGAGAAGGTCCTTCCTTTAGCTTAATTCAATCTACTTCTTCAATTCATTCCTATTAAACTAATAATCCCAATGTTATCATGTCATTTTGTGATTCTCCCTTTAATACAATAAAATCAAGGTAATCCAAAAGGTTACGTTTACGATGAAATCCAAATTCATCTCTCTACTCATGTTTTGGAGGTTTTGCCCCTGTTAACCTGTATTTTATATAAGGTTAAGAAGACCCATCTTGATCTCTACCTAATTGATCTGATGGTTAACAAGGCTTCAGGTGTCAACCATCTAAATTTCAATTTTGGACTCAATCTATTCAAGCTTCAAATCAATAAAAATCTCAAATCAATCTAGACTTCAAATAAATTCAAAACTCAAACCAATATAGACCTTAAATCAATATAGATCTCAAGTTAAGATAGACTTCAAACCAATCTAGACTTCAAACTCATCCAATCTTCACACTCAGACTTCAATTAATCATTAATAAAGCTTGTAATCAAGCTCCAATCATATCAATTCACTAATAATCATCCAATACATTTCTATTGATATGGATATTTAAAAATTAATAAATAAAATTTGGAGTCCATCTCAAACCAAAAAATCTAGACCAAAAGGCATGTCTTGGAAACCTTTTTCAATGATTTTTCAAACACTTCAAACCCATCCAATTAAACCCTGATTCATGATATATCAATTTAATATTGATTATGCATGTCTATAGGCTCAACCTTCAAAATTTGAGTTCAATCTCAGGTCTCTAACCTCAAAAACTATTTTCAATGGATGTAAAACCTTCAAATATTTATCCTATGTCACTAGACCCTCCACCTTGTAGATTTTGACCTTAGGAATTTCCCAAGACCTGTAATCATATCCATACCCTATATTATGATAGTTGAGCTCTAAATTATATTTTGTTCAACCCACTTTGACCTCCAGTTGACTAGGGGTCAAAATGACCAAAATACCCCTAAAGAGCAAAATTGAAGTTTCCGCCAAACTTCAACATTACACAATCAAATAAAACCATTAAACTTCTTCCAATAAGTTATAAATATCATTAGGGATGAATTAGACTCAAACCTATACTGTGGTCAAGCTTGGTTGACGAAGTCAACCTATTTTGACCAAAAATGACCATTAGGGGTTTGAATAGCCATTTCAATCCAATTAGCCTCATCCTTGCATCGGATCACTTCCATTTAACTCAAAACATCATTTCAAACATTTTGGATCCAAACCTAGGCCCTAGGTCAACTTGGTTGACCAAGTCAACCTAGGTTGACCAATCAACACCTTAAGGGTTCAAACAATCAATTTGATTGAAATAACTTTTCTAGCCATTGAGACCACCTCCAATAGACTTCAAATATTAAGTAGTACCTATTGAGCCCAGTCCTATACCTTGGGTCAACCTGTTTGCCCAAGTCAACCTAAATTGACCAAATAGTCCCCTTAAGGGTCTAAAGGGTCTCCGTGGCAACACATTGGCAATTTAGGGTTTCCTCTCATAAGCTGTTGATTTTGCTCTCCTGGTGTATTTTTTTTTTTTTTTTGCATTTTTATCTTATATTTGTTTCCTTGTTTGTTTCTTAGCTTGTTTTGTTCTTTGTTTTGAGGTTCTTTTTAGCTTTTCAAGCTTTGTTCTATCGTCATCCATCCCTTCATTTTCTTCATATCCTAATGGCAAATCTCGATCTTTAAGGATGTTTTGGCTGGCTCTTCTTTTTCTCCTTCTAAACTTCATTTTGTTCAAACTTCATTTAAGAGTTGTCCTGTTTTGATGTTTGAGGATTTTGCGATTTCTCAACTTGCCTCTCCTTTCGCTTTAATGTTAGTTGGCAAATTCCTTCTTCAACGACCAAATCTATATGTTATTTGCAAATTTTTTGTTAACCTGAAGCTTTCAGGCTTCTTTCATATTGGTTTGTTGGATCAGAGGCATATTGCAATTCAACTTTCTAATAATCTTGATTAAGTCAATTTTTTTCAAGGAGATCTTACTATATTCAAGCATGCTAGATGCATTTACTCAAATGGACACCAGATTTTGATGTTTTGGAGGAATCCCATATTGCTCCTGTGTGGATCTCATTTTCGAATCTTAGACTTCATTTCTTTAATTCACAAATTTTATGTGGTCTGACATCAATTTTTGGTAGGCCTCTGCACACGGACCAAGCTACTACATCTATCTCTTGTCCATTTGTGGCACATATTTTAGTCAAGTTGGATGTTTTTAAGAAACATCTTAATGAGATCTGGATTGCGTTAGAGTTGAATGGTTATTTCCAAAAAGTTGATATTGAAATTTTGCACATTTTTTGTACTCACTTTAAAATGCATGGCCATGGTTTAAATGACTGTTACAGGTTGCATCCACATCTTTATAAGGAGGAGAATTGTTCCAAACAATCCCAGGGAAATGAGATTATTTTGGCTTCTCATGATCATGAGATTCCTAATCTTGGAGAGGTTGAGGGCAATATTCCTATACCTCATGATAATTTTGAGGACCCAATATAATCTCCCAGTGTTCATATTAAACCGCCCTTCCCCAATGTCAATGTTCCTATTTGTTTACAAGGAGATAATATTAACTCTACCTCTATCTTATCTACTGGTTGTGAAAATATGGATGAGAAAATATTGTCTATTACTACTAATCAAAACAATGTTTTTTCATCTTCTATTACACGCATTATTAACAAAAAATTTCCCGATGTGGATTTTATGATGTTCTTTAACAATTGTACTAATATTATTACTTCTCAATAGGTTATAAATGATCAGGAGAATGTGGTGGAAGTTAATGCTGGTATTTATTTGAGTAGTAAAGAAAATGTGGGGGATCGCTATACCCTAGAGGAGGGTGAATTGGCTCAGGAGGAGGAGGGCCAAGCCATTGTGGAAGGAAATGTTGGGCTTGTTATGAATAGTGAAGAAAGTGTGGAGGAAGGTTTTATTTTTGAGGAGGGTGAATTGCCTCAAAAGGTAAGGAATGTAGGCATGCATAATGACAATAAGCTTCCCTTTAATTCTCATTGTCATAGTAATGTTTTTATTGATACGGAGGATATGGATATTGTTGCTCAATGTTTTGCCAAAGATGATAATGACACTAGCTATACCAAGTTTTAAAATAGAAGAGGTAGAAAAAATAAGAGCTTTATTTTATAATCTCCTAGGATGACCAATTCACAAACTAGTCATTAACACCTTTTTTATTTTTAAATCTATTATTTGGAATATTAAGGGCATTGGATGCCCCTATTCTAGGTTAAGGGATAAGAACTTATGTTGTATTTATAATGTCTCTATTCTTGTTTTGCTTGAACCTCTTATTTGTGCTTCTAAATTACTTAATACTGCTAAATTTTTTGGCTTTAAGCATTTTGTTTTGAATTTTGCCAAAAAGATTTGTGTGTTATGGAAGGACCCTATTCGGGTTGATGTTATTAGAGATTTCACTCAAGTCATGCATTATAATATTGAATTTTTAAATTTGAACTATTGTGCCTCTTTTATCTATGCTGCTTCTTCTCGTAATACTCAAAAAGTGTTATGGGAGCAACTCACTAATTTTTATAGTATTTCTAACTTGCCCTAGCTTGTGGGTGGTGATTTTAACACTATTTATATCCCCTCTGACTATATTGGGGGCTCTACTCCTATCTATCACTCTATGGATGATTTTAATAATATGATTATGAATTGTAATTTAGTTGACACTAGTTTCTTTGGCAACAAATTCACTTGGAACCATGGTCATTTATGGCAATGGTTGGATCTGGTATTATTTAATGATAGTTGGCATAACTCTTTTGATTCTATTTCTGTTAAGCATTTTAGCAGAACTCTTTGATCATTCTCCTATGTTTATTAGCCTCAAGACTAGGCATATAATTTCCTTGCCTCATTTAAGATTTCAAAACAAGTGCTTACTTCATGATTCATTTCTAGACATGGTTTGAGAAATTTGGCATGCCCCTTGCAACCTATAATTATGTTCTTGGCATGAAGGAATTTTGGTTTAAACTAAAAAGACTTAAATAAATCATCAATTGGTGGATTGATAATGTTTTTAAAAATATTTTCACAAATATCTTGAATACTGAAAACAAAGTGAACACTATTGAGCTTAACTGTCAATTATTTCCTTATGATGAAAATTTCAGTTTGCTTAGGGAGGCTAAAGATTATCTCTTTATATTACAAGCTCAGGGAGGAGCCTTTTGGAAAAAAAAGTGGTTGTGAAGCACCTTATTGAAGGAGATAATAAAACCAACTATTTTCATGCTTTATTTAAGTGGAAACGTGCCAAAAACTCCATTAATAAAATCAATCATGATGATGGTTTTGTTACTGAGGTTGTTGAGGAAATTGTTAATTTGGCGGTTCAACACTTTCAAAACTATCTCAATAAGGATTTTACTCCTAGCCATATTGACAATCTCTCTATTATCCCTAATCTCATCTCTCAAGAGGATAATGATTTCCTCTTTAAACCCCTTCCTTAGAGAAAATTAAAGAGATTTTTCATGCATGAATGGTGACTCTATGGCTGGGTCGAATGGTTTTTCTACTAAGTTTTTCCATAAATCTTGGCATATTATTAGTACCAATCTTTACTCTGCAATTTTGGAATTTTTTGCTGGTCACACTATGCCTAAATTTTTTATTACTACTTCTATTGTTTTAATCCCCAAAAGTAACTCTTTTAGTAATTGGAATGATTTTAGACCAATTAGTCTTTACACCTTTTTTAATAAGTTAATCTCTAAAATTCTTATGAGTCTCTTAACTTCTATTCTCCCTAAAATTATCTAACACTATCAAATGGATTGTTAAGTGGTGGGCTATTGCTGATAAAATTATTTTGGCCCAAGAATTTTGCATGACTTGGATGTTAGGGTGAGAGGAAGCAACATTATCTTGAAGCTTGATATTTCTAAGGATTATGAAAATATTGATTAGAATTTTCTTTACAACATTCATCATTTATTTGGCTTTGATTCAGTTTTATCAGTCTAATTAGAAATTACATTGAAGAATCTTATTTTTTATTATTATCAATAATAAAAGCACTATTTTTTTTTTAAATTCTCTCATGGCTTAAGATAGTGTGATCCTATCTATCCTACCCTTTTCATTATTGTGGCTGAGTATTTTTCTAGATGCCTTGCCAACATTTTTGAGAATCACCCTAGCCTCTTCTTTAGAACCTTGGGTAGTTTTCCTATTTCTCATTTATGTTTTACCTATAATTTTATTGTGTTTACAAATGCTTCCTTAAATAGGATTAATAGACTTTGGGTTTCTTTCATAATTTTGAATTTGTTAGTGTGCTCTCTTTGAACGAGCATAAGTATTATTTTATTGCCTCCGACAAAATTCCTTATATTCATATAGTAGCTATCAAAGCACTGACTAATTTTGTGCAAGCTCACATGCCTATTAAGTATCTTGGGGTTCCTTTTTTTAAGGGTAGAAAGAAAACATTTCTTTTTGATGATTTGATTACTTTGATGCAGAACAAGCTTTTGTTATAGGATTCTAATTTTTTGTGTTTTGGTAGTAGGCTTGTTCTCATTAGAAGTGTTCTTTGCTCTATCCTTGTTTATATTTTCCAAACTCTTTAACCTACTCATATGGTTTGCAATTGAATTAATAAACTTATTAATAAATTTTTTTTAGAAAGGGGCTAATAGCAATTCTAAAATAATCTGGTCCTCTTGGGACAAGTGTTATGGTGTGTTGAATAAGGGTGCCTTGAGGTGTAAGAGTATGTATTATTTGATCTATGCTTTTTCTTTCAAGTTGTGGTACACCATCCAAGCTACAGTGAGCCTTTGGGCTAAGTTTAAGCTTGTCAAATATTGTGTGGGTAAGTATCCCACTTTTTGCTCTTTTAACAAAGGTGATTTTAAAGTGTCGCAGTGACTTTGTAAGGATAAAAGGATTATTGAGCCTCATATTTCTTAGGGCCTTGGTGGTGGGAACATCTTCTTTTGGCAAGATAGTTGGTTTGGTGCTCACTCTATTTCTTTCATTATTAATACTTCTTCCAATGTTCCGGTTAAGAAGAATTTTTTCATTACTGAAACCTGTTGGGATTCTGACAAGCTTGCGAATGTGATTCCTGACTCTATTATCCAATAAATTTCTAACCTCCCACTGAATACTGACTCGAAGGATTTATTATCATGCAATTTGTCCAAAGATGGGGCATTTAGATTATCGGATGGTTGGCATGTTTTTGAAATGAATAATGATATTACTAATATTTTCTCTATAATTTGGCATAAAAGTATTCCTTCTACTGTTGCTATTTTCATCTGGAGAATTTTGCATAAGTTCATTCTTACTGACGATGACATAATTAAAAGTGGTTTTATTTTATCGTCCAAATGCCAATGTTGTTAACATGTGGAGAATGTGCACCATATTTTTCTTTATGTTAAAGCTTGGGCTTATTTTGATGATATTTTCAAATTAAATTGCTTTGATGCTACACTATCTATTAATACTAAGAAATGTTCTTCCTTCTCTCATTTTGGGGTACTTATGGTTGGTTAGGAATAATTTCATTTTAAATGGTGTTGGTATGAACCATTATAGGATTATCAAAAATATGAAAGATAAAGTTTTGAGACTTTTTTTTATTAATTGTTTTATGTTAAGAAATTTAAGAATTATTACTTTGTGGCTTCTAATTTAAGCCTCAAGTTGGAAGAAGACCATCTTCCTTTTGAACTTAGGTTTATTTTCTGGATCAAACCCCCTATTAACTCTTATAAACTAAATGTGGATGGTGCTGTTAAAGGTTCCATCTTGGGGTATGGTGGAATTATCTGGGACAGTCATTGGAGTATTGTTATGGCTTTTATGGGTCCCTTATAGATTTGTCACGTGAACTTTGCTGATCTCTCGACTATTCTATATGGGATTAGACTTTATATTTCTCTTGATATTTTTAACATTGGGATTGAAGTTGATTCTGCTTTTAGTATTCAATGTTTAAATAATGTTGATGATTACATGTGCAATCCTGCTTTTTTTTATCGTGTGAGGGATATTAAACAATTGTTGATCTTTATTAACAACTCTTTCTCTCATGTTTTGAGGGAGGGGAATGCTTATGACAAATGGCTTGGTAATTTAGGGTGAGCTTTAGATTACTTCATTGATATTTCTGCTATGAACTTACATGTCTCCTTAAAAGGGCTTTTAAGATTAGATAAAATCGGTATTCCATATGTTATACTTTAATGTGGTTGGGTGGATGGAGCCTTTTGTTCTTACCTTTTTTGGCTTGGGGGTTGCTTATTTAGTCTGTTGGAGGTTATCCCCATTGAGTATTTTCCTTTTGCTGACTTGTTTCATTTTGGGTGCCAGCTTTTTCACTATGTATTGCTACGTGATCCCTAGAATGCTTTTCCTAGATATATTTGGGTTTTTGCTATTGGGTGTTTTCTAGAGCCTCTATGTTACTAGTTTTGCTGGGTTTTATGGCTCTAAGTTCGATTACTTTAGCCTCCATGTATTTGGGGTTCTTATTTTTGATGTGGTGTTATGCTTAGTTTTTTGGTTGTATTATCTGGTTCTGTTGAGCTATGACATCCTTGCTTTTGGGATTTGCCAGTTGGGGTATTTCTTAACTGTCATTTGTCCTTTTATGTATATTTTTTGGTTTGGCAATTTTCCTATGTGCTTCTCGGTGACCACTATAAGGATTATTATGGAGGGCTTTGGGGTGATGCTGGTGGATGTTTCCTAGTTCTTCTCGGTGACCACTATTAGGATTTTTTTGCTTTTTTTTGTAGCTCATTTGAGTATTAGTGAGCTTGAGGTCCCTTTAAGATCTATGTAATTTTTTCCTGAATTAATGTGTAGACCCTTCTGTGGGTTTCCTTAAAAAAAGGGTCTAAATGGTAATTTTGACCTAAATGACTATTTTGACCCATGAAACCATGTCTACCAGACTCCAAATATGAAACCTAAACTATTAAGCTCAAACCTAGATCCTGAGTCAACATGGTTGACCAAGTCAACCTTATTGACCAAACCAACCCTTAGGCTACTTTTACTTTGAATCAAACCCTAAATGCATTCAAAATCCCTTAACCACCTCTTGTAATTACTTGGGCTTGATAAGTCACCCTTACCTAGTCAATAGTTAACTTGGTCAACTAAGCCCAAGTCCAATCAAAGTTGACCCATGTGAGTCAAATTAATGACTCCTAATAGATCAAACCATCCAAACTTTATCAAGCCCTCTATCCCTCTTCATTACATGATTTAATGTATTCAAATTTATTTAAAGTCAAACCACTTTGGTTTGACTTTGACAAATCTGGACCTATGGTCAAACACTACATTCTACCATCCCTTTCAATCAAACTCTAACTCCATCGATTTAAGAAACCTTAAATCCATTTCATTTGACATCTCGAACACCCCTTAGTCTAACATGAGTTAAGGCATGGCCATATTGACTTGGTCAACTCAATAAAACCTAGTCAAAATATCTTAAGCCCTTATAATTTCATTCAAGTTCAAATCCCTTATCCTTAAGCCTACCCCAAACCACTCCAACCAATTGGCAATCACAATTGATTGACACATATTTAGCCATGTAGATTGGTTGACTGGTCATCCTAGTCAACAAAGCCTCCAAAAGGGTTCAAGAGGTTTAAATGGTCAAACTTCTTACTTAGGCTAATCTCCTCTAGTCTTAGTCATTCCAACAGCCTTAGAGACTCTACATAAGGTTATTAAGTATATCCTAATCCCTAGATTAGGTTTAAAACAACTCTTACAAGGCCATGTGCTCAAAAGGATAAGATACCTTTCTACCTCACTAGACATTATGTCTTTTAATTCATCTGCTGCTAACAACCACTAGGACATGTGGGAGACATCTAGGAGTCTAGCTAGTTAATCTTCGCCATCCATTTAACCTAGAAACATTTGAATGGGCTAAGAGACCTAAAGCAAGGGTCATGTTGCAACTTAGTTTTCATAACTATATTTTCATATCATTTATGTTTTTTATGATTCCAATTATTATTATTTTGATTACTATTTCTTCAAATATATATTGGATATATTGCTTTTGTTGTTTGTGTGTACTAATATTTCAAGGAAATCATTATTCAGACTGTTGAAGACTTCAAGACAAATTTGTTTAGGGTTCATTGTAAATTGAAGTCTATATTTTTACACTTTTAATGAGTCTGAGAGAGTGTGATTGCAATTGAGTAACCGTGCACACACACACTAGGGGAGTGTTAAAAATTTGTAAAATTTTAAACTAATCATACTATATGATTTCAATTCGTATGGAATGATTTATTCAGTTATTTCCTCCAACAAGCAGTTAATCAAAACATGGATGTGAAAAATTTTCTAAGTACTATTCATACTATATGAAGCTAGCTTCATAAAAAGGATGTCAAGAGTACAAAAATGTTGGGAACATTTTTGTCCATATGAATAGGTAAATTTTTGAACTATTCACCCGAGATGATCTGGAGTTCGTATAGACGATGTCCAGAGTACAAAAATATTGGAAACAATTTCATCCATACGAATATGTAAATTTTTTGAACTATTCATTTGGGACGATCTATAGTTCATACAGATGACATCCAGAGTACAAATTTGTTGTGTATCTTTTTGTCCATATGAATATGAAATTTTTTTATAACTATTTGTATTATACGATATCAATATCATACTGTATGTTATGCCTATACGAAAATACTTCGTATAGAATCATACGAGCAAATTTTGAACTATTTGTCTAAGATGATTATCGATTGTACTATACGTTTGTGGATGCTTAAAGTTGAAATTTTTAGTTTTATGGACATGTTTTCATGTCATTCATATAAAAAGTCCTTAGAAACTGACTTGGATTTGTCTTGTCTTCATGATTTCTTTGAGAGTAAGGGAAAGGATGATTTGGGACAATGTTTGAGAGAGAGTTCTTATATGTGGAGTGTGAAGTATTCCCAAGGTTACTCAAAGGTGAGAATCTCTTTTGTTTTTGTATCAATTCTTTTCCTTTCTTCTTTCTACTTACTTGAGAGAAGATCTTTAGAGAAGATCATGTTCTCTATCGACACTTAAAGAGTGTGAAAGGATGATGGTACTCTGTCGATAATTAGAGGGTGTGAAAGAATAATGGTACTCGGCCAACACTTGGAGGGTGTGAAAGAATGATGGTACTCTTTTGACACTTGGAGGGTGTGAAATGATGACATTACTTTGTCGCACCGGGGATTGGTGTAAGAGAGGAAAATTATAAAGGCTTCTCCACCTTGCTGTGGAGGCTAAAGGAGAGTCCCGTTGGTAATAGTGTAATACCTAAAGAGGAAATCTTCAGGGAGTGGATGTAGGTCTTGTTAGACCTAACCACTACAAATTATTGTGTTCTTTTTATATTTTCACATTTTATTTTTTGCAATTCATTATTGTGGTTGAAAAACTTATTTAAAAAAAATCAAATTGCAAAAATTATTAAATAATTTTTCTAAAATTTACCAAAAGTTTTTAAATAACTAATTCACCCCCTCTTTATTAGCTATGGGACAATTACGTAGGTCTAACAACCTATATGGACTTTTCAAGTGGTATCATAGCCTACTTCAAAATTTAAGGTTTAGATTAATTTTTGAAAAATGGTTATAGTTAATTTTGGAAACCGTAACACACCTGAAGGGTATTCGATCACTAGACCCCTATTATTTGATAACATCCCTTTCAATTTTTGGAAAACATGAATGTTTACTTTTCTTTAATTGCTTAACTATCACATGTGGATTTTAGTTCATGATGGGTACACTAGACCAACTCGACTTATAGATGGCATTAGAAAAAAAAATACCCTTTACTGACTTGACTGTAGAAGAATGAGACTTAGCATAGTTAAATACAAAATATTTAAATAGTTTTTTCTATGCTCTTAAATCTGAAGACTACATATGTATTTCTATTTGTGAAAGTGGAAAAGAAATATAGGATAGACTTTGTATCACATATCAAGGGACCAACAAAGTGAAACAATCTAGATAAAATATTTTGTTGCATGATTATAACCTATTTCACATGAAACTAAATGAATCTATTTCTAACATGTATATATGTTTTAATCAAGTAGTCACTTCCTTACATGCTTTAGGTAGGGAATTTACGAATGGAAAAAAGTGAATAAAATACTTTGTTATTTGCCGCTTACTTATGATGCTAAAATAATTACTATTAAAGAGTCTAAATATTTAAATATATATTATATTAATAATCTTCTTGGATCACTAATTACTTATGAGTTAGGAGTGACTCAATAACAGATTGATGCAGGTGAGAAGTAAAATGAGAAGAACATAGCATTGAAAGTGGATGACTTAGAGAGTGATCAGACACAGCATGAGGATGAGGATGACATTGCCTTGATGATAAGGGAATTGAGAAGTTTTCTAAAAAGGAAGCAAAGGAGACGTTAAAATTTGAATAAAAGTAAGTTCCAAAAATTTTTTTAAGGATTCTAACAATGTTATTTGTTATAAATGCAAGAAACCTGAACATATTAGATCAAACTTTTCTAATCATAAAGCCACTCCTACCAAGAAAAGGTGGAGGTGAAAACAAATATGAGGAAGGGTAAGAAGAGATTTCAAAGAGCTTTTTGGGAAGAATTAGCTTGGAAGTCTTTAGAAATAGAGGTAGAGGAAAAAGTCACAATTTTGTGCTTGATGGCAGACAAGCTTGATCAGTCAGATCAAGAAGAGGCATGTGACTTAACCTATGATGAGTTAGTTGAAGTTTATGAAAGAATTCATATGGCATAGAGAAAATTTAAAAAGTTGCAAGCTAGGTTAAATTTAGATTTCATTAAATTACAAAAAGAGAATAAAATCCTTAAGAAAGATCACACACTAATTGATAGCAACCACATGAAATTGTTAGATGAGTACGAAGAATTGAATAAACAGCATGAGTTATTAAAAACATCCAACACTAAACTTAAAAAAAGATTTTAAAACTTTTATGGATGAATATGATAGTTGAGAGCACTATTTGAAAATTGACAATGTTGTGATAAAAAGTTAAAACTCATTCGTTAAAGCACAATTGAATGCATATGAATAAAACATGATTCTACCTACACCTAAAAAATTTTTAATCTTGACAAAAAGACAAAAATCATAAAACCTATGAAAATATAAGTTTACAAAAATAAGTATCCCACACTTGCACTATTCATAAAAAATCATATCAAGTGTGGAGACCAAAGATGCATAAAATAAGTCATATCATACATGCATCTAGTTTAATTTTGCCAAGAAGAGAACCCAAACTTGTTTGGGTTTCCAAGACTAATATTTGATCATTTTGTAGAAATGCTCTCATACAAGTCATCGTGAGAGCATTTGGTACCTGGACGGTGGATGTTCGAAGCAGAGGACTGGAGATACTACATAATTCATATCATTGGAAGCCAGGAATGGAGGCATGTTTACACTAGGAGATAATACCACTAGGAATGTAGTAAGCACGGGTATAATTGGAAACTTGAACAATTTTTTCATTGAGAATGTTTTACTTATAAAAGGTTTAAAGCATATTCTTTTGAGTATTAGTCAGCTATGTGATATGGGTTATAACGTTAAATTTTTCCCACTAGCTACATATAAGTCAAAATAGAAATTATGTACTGCATGAAATTAGGGTAAACAATGTGTATATGCTAGATATGAATTATATTAAATCTCCTAATAATTTTTGTTTGAAAATAATTTCTGATGAATCATTGTAATGACATAGGAGACTTTGTCACGCTAGCATGAAAAACTATTAAAAACTTATCCAAAAGAGCTTGTGAGAGGTATACCAATACTAAACTTTACTAAGGATCAAATGTGTGATGCATGTCAACTAGGAAAATAGGTGAAGTCCTCCTTTCATTCTATTAAGGATCTTAGAACTATGAAACCATTAAAGATTATTCATATGAATATTTTTGGACCCATTAACACTATAAGTCTAGGAGATAAGGTATATAAATTTGTGATTGCTGATGATTTTCTTATATTCACTTGGGAAAAATTTTTGTTTCATAAGAGTGAATCACTTGAGGAATTTATAATCTTTTTAACTTAGATTCAGAGAAAGCTACGGTGAGAAATCTTATCTATTCAAAGTGATTATGTAGGAGAATTTGAAAATAAATAATTTGAGAAATTTTGTAAAGAGAATGAAATTGATCATAAATTTTCAGCACCTAAGACCCCTCAGTAAAATGGGGTAGTCGAAAGAAAGAATAGAATATTAATTGAAGCCACTGGAGCTATATTGGCAAAATATTCACTTTCTAAATATTTTATGGCTGAAGCAGTTAGTATAACTTATTATGTTCAAATATAAGTTGATGATATCATTTTTAGATCTACAAATAAAAATCTTAGTGATGATTTTTAAAAAATAATGAGTAGTGAATTTGAGATGAGTTTAATAGGAGATATAAGATATTTTCTTGGTTTTAGCATTAAGCAAAATAATAAGGAAACTTTTCTTTGTCAGTCAAAGTATATTAAGGACTTTCTCAAGAAATTTTAAATGGATAATGCTAAACCAATAACTACACCAATGAGTTTCTCAGTTCAAAGGAAAAATCTATTGATTAAAAAAAATAGAGATATAATTAGATCATTGCTTTATTTGACTGCTAGCAAAATAGATATAATATTTAGTATTTATTTTTATGCTAGATTTTAATCTGATCCAAAAGAATCATATTTAATAGTAGTAAAAAGGATTTTTATATATCTTTTGGGAACTCAAAACTTAGGAATTTGATATCCTAAGTACAGCTCTTCATTTGAAATTATTGGATATTCTGATTCATACTTTAATGGTTGTAGGGTTGATCAAAAGAGTACTTCTAGAACTTGCCAATTTATAAGAAATTCCTTAGTTTCTTGGTCTAGTAGGAAATATAATTTTGTACCCTATCTACCATTAAAGGTAAATACATTGCCTTAGGAAGTTGTGTGGCACAAGTACTTTGGTTGAAATAATAATTGTTTGATTTAGGATTTTCTATAGGCAAAATTTTAATTTTTTTTTATAATACTTGTGCCATTTACATTTTAAAGAATCATATCAAACATTCTAGAACCAAATATATAGACATAAGGCATCACTTCATTAGAGATTATGTAACCAAAGGAGAGATTGAATTGAATCATGTTTCTACATAAAATTAACTTGCAAATATTTTTATAAAAGCACTAGCCTTTGATACATTTAGTACCTTAAGAATGAGGTTATGTGTGATTGATCTTAATGCTTAGATAAAATTTTCTGCAAACTTGATAAGTTTTTTTATGTGTGTGTATGTTTAGTTTTATGTTTATGTTTGTTTATTTTTATTTCGTGTGTTTTTAGTCTGGAAGCATGCCAATTATTGAGATGAATTATTTTGAGAATTTTTTTTATTTTTATATATTATTCTTTAAGTGTTCTATTCATAGTGTATGAATATTTTTTTATTCTGTATGAATTCTGTAGTGTATACATGATTATTTTTGGAGTTGAACATGCGAAACCTCAATTTTTTAAAGGTTTCGTACTATACACATCATCATATAGTTCAATTTGCATGGTTTCATCTGTATAAATGGGGATGATTTTACTAGTTAGGTTTAGTTATTTAATACTGATCGTACATACAAAATCATCTTTTTCTGTACAATAGAGGAGCTAGTTTATGTAGTGGATGAACCTAATTTCCATTAAAATGATCTTAAATTTTTGATCATCCTGGATGAACACATGTTTGTGTGTACAATAGAGTGATAAAAAAGCCTGTACGAAAGGATGCCTAAGAAGCAATGTTTTATGAAAAGCCATTTAATCTTAGGCAGTTTTCATTTATATGTACGAAAACAATTTCATCCCATATAATTTCACAGTCATACGTAAGTAGAAAATTTTTTACAGTACAATTTTCCATTTTTCTTTAAATAGAAAGGTTTTGAAATTGTTTTCAATCACTTTTATATTCCTTTCAAAACTCTTTAGAGCCCTTATCTAGGAAATGGCCAGTACTAGCAAACATCCTCGAGGTTCTAAAGGATCTTCTTCTTCTAGTGCTGTTGATTCTAACTTCTTGTCTAAGAAGTATGAGGATGCATATTTTAGATTCATTGGTGCAAAGATCACCCCATCTCGACTGCTAATCCAAGATGATCTTCATTTTTCTGTAATGCATCTGTTTGCCTCCACTCAACTATCCTTCTCTTTGACTTTTATCTATGCAAATCACAAAGAAACCTTTTATTATTTCTTGTCATCATGAGAGTTAGCAAGGATCACTCTAGGATAAGTTCTTTCGTCCAAAAACAACACGTAGAGATTACCAAAGAAGATTTAGGCAATTATCTCCACTTGAGAACCCAAGGGATTAGAGCACACACTATGACCTCTATATTCGACTTTGACTTGTCAGAAATTAACAATGTTCTTAGAGGTGTTTCCCAAGTCAATCGTTTAGCTCGAGTCTATACCTTGAACCAAAATGCCCGTATCATCCAGCATGTTTTAAGAACATCTATTATTCATAAAGCTGGTGATTGAGTGAATATGACTCCACTTCTATCCACTGTCACATATATTGTTATGAGTAAAAAACCCATTAATGAAGCCCAATGCATTATGGACTACCTGTACAACCTTTCTACGATTGGTCTTGCACACCATAAGAGAAAAAAGAATATGGCCTTATGATATCTTGTTGCCTTTATCCTTCACAAGAATAACTTATTCATTCTGATCCTCCCACTGAACTTCTAACCAATTTTACTGATGCTTCTTTTTGATCACAAGAAGTATAACTTATTCATTATGATCCTCCCACAAGAAGTATATCTTGTTTGGGAGAGATCAGAGTTCTAGTGATGATACTGAGGGAGAAGGGCGAGCTCTAGCACCTGCATAAGGACCCGATCAAAACAATTTTTGGGAAATGGTCCAATGATTTGATTGATTGGAGACTCACTTTGATCAACATTTTGATCAAATTGAGACTCATTTAAATTAGCAGGATGCGAGATACCTGGAGGATATGGGTTGGATCCATGGTCAGTTTGACATGTTAAATACAAATGTTGATATGATGAATAGCTATTTTTTATTGTTCAACCAGCATCCTCCAGACCAGGGCCTCTCCGAGTTTTAGATGTACTTTTTTTAATTATTTCTACCAGATGTGATGATGTTTTTTCTTTCATATTTATTGTGGTTGTTGCTTGTTGTTAAGTTTTTTTATGTGATGATGATGTGTTTGTTCTAGTCGATATCAATGTAATGAATGTATTTGATCATTTTGATATCAATAAAAAATGTAATATTTTGAAGACTTGTGTTTGATTATTACTTCTTGAAATCTTAAGTATGCCTAATACGAAATACCTTTTGAAATTGATCTAAAATAAGGTATAAATTATTTTGCTTTACAAATTAATTTCCTTTCAAAAATCAAATTAAAATTCTAGCAAGAGTTAGATAAGAAGATCAATTTCATGTTCTTTTAGACAAACATTTCTAATATATATAATTATTACAAGATTAATGTCTTATTATAATTTTTTATTTCTTTTTCAGTGAGCTTTTTTTTATAATTAGTAAATTTGATTTTAGATTACTACTATTGGAAAGACCCAAAAAGTAAATAAAAAAGAAATACACAACGTGTGCAAAAATCAAAAGAATGTGCAACAATTCGCAAAGTGAAAAAGGGCACAAATTAGCCCAAATAGAAAAGTTGCACAAAATGTGCCACAATTATTTGAAAAGATGCGCAATGCGGCCATTTGCAAATTTTTATTAAGTTCTTTCCACTATCTGTTAATCTTTAATTCAAATCAATCTATTTAACAATCATATTGTATATTGAATTTAAAGTTAACTAATCTTCATTTCATCATTTTTGCAATAATCTTCTTTATTTAATTTATCTAACTTGAATAATGACTTTGATTGACTTTTCTTATCTTTATTATTTTTCGATTTAAAATATTGAAATTTCTCTTTTTAGTATTGTGAAATTAATATTGTATTTGCAATTGATTTAAAATCCTTTTTTTAGATCAATTGTATTTGTTTATCTATTACAACCTTTCATTTCAAGTTCTACTTCCCTTTTTGTTGTTATGAAAAGAGGGAGTAATAATATTATTTCATTGATGTATTAGTTGTGTGATGTGTGTATGTTTTATGTGTATGTTATGTTTTCGAGTGCTTGTTCATATTTGTGTTTTGTGTTCATATTTTTGGTTTGTATTTTTGTTCGAATTTGTTTTTGACCTTTTTTTTTTTGGGTTTAAGATTTTTTTCTTCATGGGAATTCCTAGATTTATATTGGTCTTTCATTTAGGGTGAGCTAAGGAAAAATTTTTGTTTAAATGCTAACTCAAACAATAATTATTTTTTTCCGTCATCAAAAGGGGGTGATTGTTACCACTTAGTTTTCTAACTATGTTTTCATATAATGTGTATTTTTTATGATTCTAAATATTATTGTTTTGATTATTATTTCTCATAATATATATTTGATATATTAATTTTGTTATTTATGCATAGTAACATTTCATGAAAATCATTCTCCAGACTGTTGAAGACTTCAAGTTAGATTTGTTTAGGATTCTTTGTAAACTGGAGTCTATTTTTTTACACTTTTACTTAGTCTGAGAGAGTATTATTGTAATTAAGTAATCGTGCACAAACACACTGGGGAGTGTTAAAAATTTATAAATTTTTAAACTAATCATACTGTCCAATTTCAATTTGTATGGGATGATTTGTTTAGTTATTTCCTCTAGTAAACAGTTAATCAAAGCATAGACGCGAAAAATTTGTAAGTATAATTCGTAATGTACAAAGTTGGCTTCGTACAGATGATGTCCAAAGTACGAAAATGTTAGGAACATTTTTGTCCATACGAACAGGTAAATTTTTTGAACTGTTCGTCCGTGACGATCTGGAGTTTGTACAGACAACGTCCAGAGTATAAAAATATTGGGAACATTTTTTGTCCATATGAACAAACAAATTTTTTGAATTATTCGTCCGGGATGATCTGCAGTTTATGCAGATGACATCTAGAGTATGAAATTGTGGGGTATCTTTTCATCCAAATGAATAAATTTTTTTATAACTATTCATATGGTATGATATACATATCATACTGTATGATATGCCTGTATGAAAATACTTTGTACAGGATCGTACGAGCAAATTTTGAACTGTTTGTCCAACATGATTGTCAATCCTATTATGTGATCGTGGATGCTCAAAATTGAAATTTTTAATTTTCTGGATGATTTTTCATATCTTTCATATTAAAAGTCATTAGAAACTAACTTGGACTAATATTGTATTCATGATTTTTTTGAGAGCGAATGAAAGGGTGATTTGGGAGAGCATTTGAGAGAGAGTTCTTACAAGTGGAGTGTGAGGGATTCACAAAGTTACTGAAATATGAGAGTCTTTTTTGTTTTTTGAGTCAATTCTCTTCCTTTCTTCTTTCTAGTTGCTCAAGAGAAGATCTTTGGAGAAGATTCGGTTGTATGCTGACACTTAGAGAGTGTGAAAGGATAACGGTACTCTGCCGACACTTGGAGGGTGTGAAAGGATGACGGTACTCTATCGACACTTGGATGGTGTGAAAGGATGACGATACTCTGCTGACACTTGGAGGGTGTGAAAGGATGACAGTACTCTACAGCACTGGGGATTGGTGGAAAAGAGGATAATTATAAAGGCTTCTTAGTCTTACAGTAGGGGCAAAAGGAGAGTCACTTTGATAATAGTGCAATATCTGAATTGAAAATCTTCAGGGAGTGGACATAGGTCTTTTTCGACCGAACCACTATAAATTACTATATTTTTTTAATATTTTTGCATTTTATTTTCAACAATTTATTGTTATGGTTGAAAAGCTTATTTTAAAAAAAAATCAAATTGTGAAAATTCTTAAGTATGTTTCCTAAAATTTACCAAGAGTTTCCCCCCTCTTGGTTATCCTTGGGATAATTGCGTAGGTCTAACAACCTATATGGACTTTTCAGGTCATTCCAACCTTACCATTTTCTCACTTCAGTCCAACTCTTAAGCCTCCAAATTCTTTCATTTAGACACCCCACATTCTCCCCAACGCTTCTCCTACTCAAATCTGCTGGTCAAAACTTACTGGCGATGAGCTCTCTAGTGAACTCAAGCTAAATCCATTCAAGGCTTCTTCCGTTAGATCTTGAGCTTATTAGACTATAGTTTCAACTAAGAAGTTATTTGAGGAAGGTCTACAAGGTCAACCGAACCAAAATCTTGAAATCCACCAGTTAAATTAGGTAATAATCTAATCCCTAGCTTACAACATTAAGGTTAAATTAGCTTATTATTATGCACTTTTTAAACATTCTATCAAATCCCCATTAATGCTCTTCATATGCACTATCTATGTTTACAATTTCAATAATTTTTATTGTTCAAATTGAAAGAATGAAGTGATTTGTTGATTCATAAGGTTTTATGTAATCTGTGTTAATGACACATTATTTGGGTCATTGATGCCAAGATCAACAATCCAAATTATGCTGTTCTGCGACTAATCAAGAAAGTGGATCTAATCCCATGGTAAGTTTCTTTGTCTGCATTAATAAAGATCATCCATCCAAACAGTGCTGGATCGAACGGCCATTAGCTCGCGCTTGTGTGGATAATTGTCACATGATTCAAAATTACGCGCCACCCAATCATTAGGCATAATCGCACCATCACACAATCGTATCCAATTATTGGCTCAGTCGTGATAGTATAGGTTCACAATTTGGAGCTGCCACATTGCTCCCACAGCTGTCATTTTAACTTGAGTATATTTTAATTATTTTAAACCATTTTTAAATTTAGAAAACTAAAAACATATGATAAAAAATTACGTTTTAACCCAAATATTAAATATTTTATATCAAAATTCTCAGAATTTAAAATAGTTTCAATTAAAATTAAAATTGATTTAAAACTTTTAATATGTTTTAAGTAATTTAAAACATTAATAATTTAAATATTTAATTTATATTTAATTAAATATTAACTAACTATTTTTTTAATTTTTAAAGTTTATCTTAATTTATTTCAAATCAGAGAGGATGTACCAATTATTTTATTTTAAAATTCAAATTTGTTTGAAATATTTTATATATTTTAAATAATTTTAAATTTATAATAATTGAATAATCAAATAATATTTAATTAAATATTTATACAAATATTTTTTGAAAATTAAAAAATTTATTTTAATAAATTTTAAGTAATTAGAAAGTATATTTAGAATATATTAAATTAAAATTCATTTAAAATATTTTTTATTTTTAAAACAAATTTAATTATTTAACTATTTTAATATTTAATTGATATTTAATTAAATATTTATTTAAATATTTTCAAATTTTAAAACATTCTATTTTATAATATTTTTAAATAATTAGAGAATTTTCAAAATTATATAATAAATTATTCTAATAATATTTTAGGTTTTCTAAAATTTAAAATTGATACTTTTATATTCAATTTTAATTCTAAAATTATATTTATACTAAATTTTTGAGTGCTTTAAGAGAGGATCCTGAAATTTTAAACATGTTTTGAGCTTGACTAAGTATAATTAATGGGGATTTGATTAATGATTATCTAAATTTCAAATTTCCATCCTTTATTTTTGCTAATATTTGAATTTTTTCTTAATATTCATGTGTAGAATGCACGTGCACCTAGTTTTAAGGCTCTCTTAGATTTAGGACATGATTGTGATGTTTGTGGATGTATTCATGTTTGTTTAAGGGTTAGAAACCTTAATTTACAAGCCAATAAAACTTAATGTCATTTTAAGGACAAAATTTAAGGACTTATCTAGAGAACTTAGGAATAGATTTAGAAATAAAAATATACATGCAATAGGCGTGAAACTTTTTTTTTTAATATTTTTTTAGGCATGAAACTTAAATTATTTAAAGATAATGACATCTTATTCCATATGAAAAATCCTCAGACTTTAAAAATCATTAATAAAATTATTTATTTAATTTAAAATTAAACCTTTAATTAAGCATTAAAAGTTTTAAAAATCTCAAAAAATTTAAATTAAATCCCAAAATATAAATAATATATCAAACTGATTAAAATTAAACCCTTATTCAAATAAAATTAAAACTCCTTGGTTGGACTTCATCTTTAACATTAATTTAATTTTAAAGTAAAAGTTTTTTAATTAATTTTAATTATTTAAAAATAATTAAAATTCAAAAAATTCTCAAACACTTGAGAAGAATTTCTTCAGGCATTTCTTACCTTTCGAGGAGATTTTAGAAAGTTTGGAATCCATTTGGATCTAAATCATCAAATCCTTCCTAATTAAATAAATTTAAAAATTCAAATAAACACCCAAACTTTAAAAATTCATAATTGATTCTAAATTTTTTTTCAATTGAGTAAACTCAAAGACATTGAACTCCATTTGGGCTCTACCATTTTTCAAAATTGTCAAACAACCAAAAATAATTAAAACTTAACTTTATGGTCAACACTAGTTCAAATTTCAAGTCAAACATAAAAAATTCATAACTAAATATAAAAAATTTGAAATCTAGTAAACGTAGAGTCAAATTACTCATCTTAAGGTCTAATATTTATGAAAAATATTAAAATTCTAGAAATCAACTTTAATTAAAAAGTCACATTTTAACATCTAAATTAAATGCATTAAAAGATTTTAAAAATTAAAAATCCAATAATTGACCAAAAATTCAATAAACTCTTACTTTATTGATTACCTTTTAATACACAACAAGCACTCAAATGATGAAGTCTTCTCTGCCTTGACCTATAGGGCTAAGTGTCACAACGAGGCCTAGTTCCTCGAGCTCACCATGACAACGTAACGAATGGATTTAATAGAGTATAAAACTTTAAAATTAATCTATTAATAATTATTTAACCAAAATTAAAATTTTAATTTAATTATATTAACTAAGGTTTTTGCGTGGACTACCTTGGGTTGTGGGCTACGTGTCCTAAGGAAGCTTGACTCCTAATGCTCATTATGACATCGCTACGAGTCGGTTAATAACAAACTTAATTAATTTGAACTTTAAAATTAGCAACCACATAGCCTTCTCCACACACTTTAGATGGTACACTTTAAAACTAGCAACCACGTAGCCTTCTCCACTCTGATTTAGGCTAGGTCGATGTTTACTTTTTTGCTACTTGTATGCTAGGTTTTTTGAGTTTTCATGATCACTGTATGCTGGTTGTTAGATTAAGTGATTGATATGATCATTTATTTAAGTTTAATGTAATTTGTGAATTGATTTAATGGACATTAGATTATTCTTAGGTTAAGATTGATTTGGATGCTGTCATAATGTTTTGCAGGTGTTCATGCTTATGTAGGGCTATTAAAATAAAGGAGGCATAAATTAAAGCCTTAAAAAATTTCTCTCTATTACTTCATTTTGTTGGGGTGAAAAGGTGCTGTTAATTAATGTCAAATGCCATGATCTTCATAATATTCTTTGAATACTTTGGACAATATTTCACCTCCTCCATATGTTCTGATGGATTTTATTAAAAACTCACTTTCTTTCTTTATACTTGTTTTGAACTTTTAAACATAATGAAAGATTTTGACTTCTCTATAAAACATAAACCCATGTTTTTCTTGAATAATCATCAATAAAAGTTAAGAAATATCGATGCTTACCAAAAGATGCTAGAGCAATGGTTCCACTTATATCCTTGGGGATTAATTAAAGAGGCTTCTTTGCTCTAAAGCTTGCTTTATTTTGAAAACTCTTTCTAAGTTGTTTTCCAAATACATAACCTTAACAAATGTGATTTGGATGATTGATGTTTTGTAACCTATGAACCATTCATTTTCTTGACATATTATTTAGATCTCTAAAATTTAAATGCCCAAGCCTCATATGCCAAAGCCATGATGGATCTTTCAAACATGTCTTTAAACATTTCATTACTCCATTATTTAATTTAAGAATAAACATCCTATTATTTGTCAACTTCACTTGGGAAATTAATTCATTTGAATTATTTTAACATAAAGCTTTTTATCCTTCTCATGAATGTCAAGTCTTTCTCAAGTAATTGCCCCAGTCTTACAATATTACTTTTCATATCCGGTACATAATAAACTTCAGAAATAAATTGATGAGTTCCAAATTTTAGAAGAATAAGGATTTTACCTTTTCCTTTTACTAGAATTTTTGAAGAGTCACAAAAATAAACTTGACTCTCCATTGCCTCTATTTCTATGAACATGTTTTATCCCTGCACGTATGATTACTTGCTCTAGTATCTAACTACCAATTATTTTATTTTCCATCTCTTATCCTTTTAATGTTAATAATAATACTAGATCCTCTTCCTTTTCTTTAATGAGATTTTTTTAAAAATTAATTAAATTAAAATTTTAAAGTCAACATAGAATCTCTAACAATTTTAAGAAGTAAACTCGAGCACGCCAAGGGTCAAATGCATTCATATTTTAACATTTTCTTCCTTGTTATGCATGTCGCTGCCTACAGGTTCTAACGTACCACCTTACCTATTAGGTTGCAGTCCCAGCAAAGGGAAGTTGTGCATCCCTTTGGATAACATCTCTTTTCTAAGCCTAATTTTAAGACTGCTTCATATTCAATTTACGTATTTATTGAGCTGACTTGTATGCATTGTATTAGAAACAAATTTAAATGAGTCAAAATTTTAATTACATTTTATTTCAAAGCTTAACATCATTCTACATAAATTCAAGGGCTCAACTAGGATATGCTCTAGATGTCGATCCTATTCTCTTAAAACTTAATTAACCATCCTTACTACTCTTTCATAAATGATCAAACTCATGGTTTTAATACACCTATGTGGTTAGCTGGCTCCCCAATCCAGGTTACGATAAGCCCATATTCGCATTGTATTAGTTAGGTTTGGGTCATTGTTGCCCAGTGCCCGACATAGATCCAGGTTGTTCAACAGGATCAAGCCTTAAGTCCTTAACTTCTAGGAATATAATTCTGATCTTCAAATAAAATGAAATTTCAAATTAAAAATTGTCCTCAATCCAAAACATAAAGCCTAATAATTAGATAAGTTGGGGTGTTTCTGAAATAATTTAGAATCCCAAAACACTCCCTACTTTTACTCCTTTGACCTCTAAAAATATGTTTTCCAATTTGATCCAATCCCAGTTGAAATTCCTTCCTCACTTTATTTGGTATCAATCCTTAAAAATTCTTTAAAAAAATTTTCTACCAATATTTTAATTAAGAGTCTTCATAGGAAACTCCTGTTTCTCCTACGATATAATTAACTATGAGTGCTTGTGCGTGTAAGAGATTTAGAACACAAATTAAAATTTAATTAATTATCTTTGGGGAAATCTAAGTCAATGATCATTATTATCATATTCAAAAGATTGATAGTAAATGATATCTTCTTTCTCTAGGAAGATATATCGTTTTATTTTCATGACTTTGATTATGAAATTAATGATCCATTATCCAAATTGTTATGGTCAAACACTCGATCAAACACAATTTGACCCTTTGGGATCTTATGTTGTCCTTCCCTAAGTTTGTCTATGATAATCATGTTGAATTATAAGTTTTGTAATCTAAACCCATTAGGGAATGATATTTTCATCTCTCGGGGTGATATATCATTCATAATGATGAGTTTAATTTCAAAACTAAAATATCATATTTTAAATTCTCCTAAAGAAACTTAATCATTTTAAAACTCAACATTTTTCAATCGAATAAGCCCTTCAACTCTCTTTTATAGATTAAGGTTTACACATTACTCTATATTGACTTTTAAATGATTCCAAAATTTTATTTGTGTCATCACTATTTTGGGCATGAGATATGATGTTTAGGTGAGAAAACAACTAGCTTTGTGGTAATATCATTACTATAAGAAACTATTCATTGGCATATCATGATCAACTTCTTCAGTTTGTTTATACAAACACATTTACCATGATTCTTTTATCTTCTTTTATCAGTCCCCTTTAATAAAAAATACTTATTCTATGACATATTGAATGCTTTTTTTATATATTTCATTGCCAATAATACCAAAATTCATAGAATTTCATTCGAAATATATGATGGCTATTTAATCTTTAGGCCCATTACATTTTATGATGTGTATGGGGTTCAACCAAAATATCATCTTTTACTCTTACATGGAATGTATCTCTCATGTGTCTTGAACGCTAGGAAAGTGTATATGTTTTGTTGTAGCTTCTCTTACATAAAATTTTCATTATTGAAATTATAATCCTTAAAAAGGCACCAGGTTAAGCTTTCATGTTTCAAGACAACAAAAAATAACTCATATATCTTCATAGGCTATTTTTCTTGTCTTGTATCTAACTAATATGACCTGTAATAAATATGGGTTTTATTAGGTTGGGTAGTGAAAATTCTATTCGCTAGGTATATGTCAAATTATTGTGCTTTTGATCAAAACATGCGTCTCAACACATGTAATTTAACTCATTGAAAATTACTCAATATTGATATCATTAAGTAATTTAAATGCTCATGGAATCCCATATTATGAAGGAGATCAACATAAGATGTCTGATGGAGTTTTTAAAACTAATTGCAAAAAGAACTAAATTATTACTCAGTAAATTAGTACATATGCCCTTATTATTCACATGAAGTTAACTTGAAGTTAGAGAGGGGTCACAAATTTGAAGAATCCTAAAGGTATACTTAATGATAATTATCATCCACCATCACTAAACTACCATTCCATTCCCAAAGTCACCCTCCATAATACTAAATCAATGCACACTACAAATGTAAAAATTTATTCAAGCAATATACATCTACATTGGTACCTATCATCTCTATAAACACTGATACACTCTATTAATATTAACAAAATTGCACAAAATCAATAATATAACCAATGCATACATTAGCACTAATACAAATGCACAACACTACAATTAAGGCTAATGAATATAATAAATTCTTACACATATACACCACATCACCATAAGGTAAATGCACTCTAGTGACACTAACATGAATGTGCACCATTACCAATAAAAATGTTGCATATTATTTACACTAAAACCAACACACTTCATTAAAAATAGAATAAATGCTTACTACAAATACCAACCATAATTTTTTTCTGTCTCTGGCATGATTGATGCATGCAGTCAACACTAACATTAACTCTTTACATAAATTACAAGATGATGTATATTGTTAATATGAACACAATCTCACATAATCACTAAAAACGTTCAAGCTGACCATTAACACAAATCTTAATGCAAACACTAATAGGATGACTCATATTATTAATACAAAAACTAAAAAAATGTAATTACTAATAATGCAAATAAATAACATTGGCACTAATCTCAATGCATATTATCATTAATAAGGATGATGCACAGTATACACACAAATATTGATACCAGTTATTACTAATAAAGCCAATGTAGGATTTAGATTCTAACCTTGATGGCTTCCATCTCCATTAGGGTTGATGCATATTGTTAGTGCAAACCATAATTTAATTCGTTATAAACAAGACTTATGCATGCCATAAAGTTTAATGTTGGTTAATTGTATTACTAATGAAGATGATAAATACTATTAGTATAAATGTCAATGTATTCCATTACCAATAAGGCCAATGTATATCATCAACATAAAACTTGAAGCTCGATATTACTAATTAGGTCATTTCATTTGCCATTATTAATAAATTAAGCACCCTTCATCACCACCATTTTTGACCCACACTAATAGCAATAATGATGAAATTTAATATTAATACTAAGACTTAAGCTCATATTATTGGTCATTACTCTACCCTTCAATAGGAGGAATGTTTAAAGTATTCTACTAAGGATTTCTAAAGATAGCACAGACACATCAAGGTTTCGCCTACTTACTTTTTCAAAAACCTCTTCAATAGTTTATATCTACTACATTATATCAAGCCTCTCTTTAATTATGAGGAATGACATTCCTTACAACATGTAGCTCACAATAGTGGATTTGTTCCAATTTAGTCAAACCCATGAGTTTTCACCTTTATGGGTTTCCATATAAAAATAATGATGTCTTCTATGAGCTACATACAAAATAGAATACTTTCTCATTATATATGTGAACTAATCATATGTAAAGGGAATGCCTAGCTATATCATTAAAAAGATGGCCATGTTAACATCTCGATGATGCATGTTGCTGAATATCCCTTCTATCATCCTTGGATGTTTTATTCTATCAAAAGCATTTTTTTTCTTGGGGTGCATCCCAAACTATAACATTGAAAATATTTTCACATTAGAAGTTTAAAAAAATTTATCTTTTTTAACTTTTTGACATACTAATTTTATAAGAAATAAGTCATGATAATATGATTAATTCAATTGCAGCCTCAATAAAATATTTATGTTAGCATCTTAGGAATAAATATGAATAGAAAGCTACTCTCCTTCATTACTTTTTACATATTTAAAGAAACCTCATTTACAACTAAGCTTTTTATTTCATACAAGAAATTTGAAAACCCTCATAACTATGGTTATAACTAATAAATATAGAAAATTTTAAGTAAGAAAAAGGGAGAAATCCTTAGAAAGCGTGCTAGCAAGGAATCCACGATGTGTTTTTATTTTTGAATAGGATCCTCATTTTAAAGCACCTTAAAGGCAAGTAACAGATAGGGTCCATACATAAACCTCTAAAGCAATAGTATATATGAGGACTTATTATGTAATTAGTGATAGAAAAGTTTACGTCTAAAATAAATATATGTGATGGCAAGTGATATATAGGACATTTACTCATCTAATAACCTAAAAAGTCATAAATCTATGATGGTCAGTAGTAAGTGGGATCTCTACTCATCTAATAACCATAACAAGCAGAAGGTTTGAAAGGAAAATAATTTTACTTATTCGAAAACCTTTGAAGAAATTAACCTAAAAAGTAAAAGTTTTCCACTCACTCATCTATAGGCATGTGATGGCATAGATCTTAGAAGATAATGATTCTCCACTCACTTATCTAAGCTCCAAGTGTGTTATTTGTGATTAAATCTTAATTAGGAATATATCAATAATAACTATCACCACTACAATTTTGATTACATGAACTAATGAATCTTGGATATTAATGCATGAGAAAAGATACATACACTGGTTGAAGTTATATAGAATCTTTTCAATGATGCATATAGAGCTATTGGCGGGCTAAACCGGCCTTAATTTTCAGCCGGGGGGGGGGGGGGG
This sequence comes from Dendrobium nobile, assembly GCA_022539455.1. Lineage (NCBI taxonomy): Eukaryota > Viridiplantae > Streptophyta > Magnoliopsida > Asparagales > Orchidaceae > Dendrobium > Dendrobium nobile. The sequence goes on from CM039724.1 coordinate 38,698,752, forward strand.
GGGGGGGGGGGGGGGGGGTGGGGCGGGGGGCAATACTATCTTTATTTTTTCATATATATATATATATATATATATATATATATATTTAGCGACTAATAATTATTTGTACTTGAATACATAATACATTTTAAAAATATCATCAACATCTTATATAATGATAATTATTCTTAAACAAAAATTAGGTAACACCTCTACACAATGTGTCTGGGATCCAAGGGGGCAGAGCCCCCTGAGGGGTTTTTGGGGGTAGCGCCCCAAGAACAAATTTTGGTTTTAAGGATATTTTTTAATTTTCTTTACTATTTCTCTTTGTATTTGGTTTATAATATCCTAAAAATTACACATCTACATAATGCGTTTAATTATGCTGGGGGAAATTGCCTAAAGACCATAGTATTTTCAAACTTTGGGGGGGGGGGGGGGGCAATTGCTAAATTACCTAAAAATTCATATAATAAGAAAATTTTTAATTTTTTTAGGGGGAGAAATTGCCCCCCTTGGGCACTTAATGGTTCTGCCCATGGCTATTGCATCGACATGATAGTCACTAGTGAACCTATTGAACAACTAACTTCTACAACATATTTAGCATTACGGAAAGAGTATTTGGATGCCTAACTAGTATTAATTTTTGAATAAGAAATGAAGGCTATTAATAAATTAATACAATAACAATTATTCTTTAATGCACTTATACTTAATTCAATTCTATAGTTTATTTATTCAAAATAATGCGAGCTTTCTTCACTAGTTTATGTAGCCTAAAGTTTTTTCTTATTGGAAAATCTATGCTTTCCCCTCTTGGGTATGATCAAAATCCTTACCGTAGAAAGGGTTGGCAGAATCATCTGCTCAGTTCAAAAATTATCTTGGAGCTTTCATGCCATCTATAATATTTTTAACTCATTAATTATAAAGAAAAGCATTAAAATTTAAATAATTATTCTTATATTTTACCTAGAATATATTAAAATTTAAATTTTCTAAGATTAAAATATTATTAAATTAATTTAAGTTTAAGCTTAAACATAATTGTAATGTAAATTTTAAGATATTTTTTGTTCTATAAGCCTTTTTTCATTCATGTTCTTTTTAGTATAACTGCTTCTAATCATGTTCCTTTATTACCTAAAATTAATCATGCTAATTTGAATGGCTATTATCCTTTTTCTTTTCGAATTATGTAGCTTCAAGTTCATAATTTTTTCAAGGTGGTTAAGGAGAATTAGATGGCTCCTATGCCTTACATTAATGATAATAATGGTATGGTTTATTTGACTTTAAAATTGAAAAGAGCCAAACGAATTTTTAGATTGTGGAACAAAAAAAGTTTTTGATGAAATATTTCATAATATTAAAAAAGATGAAAGGAGGTCATTAACCTTAAAAAGATTTGATCCATTGATTCTTCAATGGATAGTTAGAATCATGTGTGTAATGCTTAATTTGATCTTATAAAATTATTGAATTTTGTGGAAACCTATTAGAGGTAAAAGGTTGTATAGAATCATGTCTTTGAGGGAGAAAGAAACACCAAGTACTTTCATGCAGTTGTCAATAAGAAAGACTAGATCTTTTATTAGTAAAATTAAAATATAATATAGAGTTTGGAGTGATGCCATAAGTGATTTAGTTGTTTCATATTTTACTAAGTTACTTGGAAGATAGAAGGGTATTGGGCTAATTTCCTTTCCCCAATTTATACCATCCCGTATTTGATCTAAGGATAATATCAATCATTCAAAAAGTCTTGATAAAATGGAAATTTTGCATCTGTGACAGATATGAATAAATATTTTGTTGTTGGACCTGATGGTTTTATAACTTTATTCTTTTAAAATGTTGGTTATATATCAAAGAAGATCTTTATGGTGGTATCCTGGCCTTTTTTAATAATTACCATATTCCTAAGTTTATTTTCAAGGTAAAATGTTCTTCTAATACCAAAACTGATAATCCAGAGTATTGGAATGATTAGACTAATTGGTATTTGTTCTACTTTTCACAAGCTTATTTCTAAAATTTTGGCTTTCTAGAATGTCTCTTATCCTTTCTAGAATTATTTATATGAATCAAACTGGTTTTGTCAAAAAGATAAGTATATATGACTGTATAATCTTGCTCAAGAGTTAATTAATGACATCCCAAAAAGATTCCTCAGCATAATTAAATTTTTTTAATTTATATTTCTAAAGTATATGATAAGATTAAGTAGACTTTTATTTTCAATTTGCTTCTTTTTTAGGTATGATGATAAATTCATTAAGTTAATTAAAAATATTATTAAAATGTTTGATTTTCTATCATTATTAATGGGAAATCTAAAAGTTATCTTAAAGCTGCTGAGGGTATTAGGCTGGGGGACCCAATACCTCATGCTTTATACATTATTTCTATAGAATATTTATCCAGAGGCTTCTTTTATAAACTATGGTGGAAATTTTGAATTAATGAATCCCTTTGGGTAAAGTTCATGAAACAGAAATATTGTAATAATATTCATCCTACTCTTTGTTTCCTCGAAAGGGCCAATCTTTTAGTTGGAGCTGGTTATGTAAAATAAAATGTCTTGGTGAGTTGACTATTCAATGAGGATTGAGGAATGGTTCATCCCATTTATGGTAGAGTGATTGGATAGGATTTGGGTCTCTTGACCCTTGCTTTAATATTCATTCTACCTCTTTATTGAATGTGTCTCATTGTTGACCTCATTTTTATGTAAGGTTAACTAAACCAGTATAAATTTAAATTCATCCAAAATTTAAATCAAGTTAAATCCAAATCGAACCCAAAATCAAATACAAATCCCTTCAATTGATAGTCACATAATGGCTACCACTTAATCCCTTGTACAATATCATTAACAATCACTTAAATGATAGCCAATGATATAATTAAATCAAATTCAATCAACCAAGTTTAAAATAAAGACCCAATCTAAGTTTTCAAACCAAACGCCAAGGTATAAATCCCTTATCCAATAACCCATTTTGATTGATTTTTCAATCAGCTAAATTCAAACCAAATGACCTCAAAGTTATGAATTTTAATTAAATATTTATTAAAAATTTCCCTAGGATCAACTCTCCAAATTTGAGAGCAATCCAAGCCCTCTAACCCTAAAAACTAAATTGAATTCCAATGACCGTAAAACCTTTAATTATTAATAGCCCATACCCCTAACTATGCATCTTGTAAAATTTTATCTTGGGAACCCTTATAAATCCTTTGAACATATTCATGATCATTGTTATGACATTTTATACACAAAATTGAAGTTTTGGTGGACCTTTGTTGACCATGGTTTACACTAGGCCCACTCAACCCCAAAATCCCTAAACAAAAATCAAACATTTTCATAAACCTCAATATGGTACACTCAAATAGACCCTTGCAAATGATTCTAATGCATTATAAATATCATTTAGGATGCCCTAAAGCTAAACCCAAGTCTTGGCCAAGCTTGGTTGACCAGGTCAGCCATTGTTTACCAAAGTGCCCTTTAAGAACTTAAACATGCATTTCATGTAATAAGACCTCACCATTACGTGGGACCTCCTACATTGGGTCCAAAATATAATTTTGAATATGTTGGATTCAACCCCAACCCTTTAAACCAATGAGTTGACCAGGTCAACCATGGTTGATTAAACTGACCCTACACTTAACCTAACCCAATTCCAATGCTTTAAGTATTTTCAAACCAAACCAAGGTCCCAAAATTATTTCATTGCATACTCTTAACTTGCCCAAAACCTTCATGAGTCAAACCCCCCTTTGATTTGACATGGTTAACCAACCAAACATAGTCAAAATCAAGCAAACACTCATTCATTTACTCAAACACTCAAACCCTTTGCTTCAAGCCTCTTAAAGTTCATCTCAACAACAGGCAACTCTCTCTCAACTACCATCCTAGTCATCTTTGACTAGTTGATTTGTCAAATAGTCAAAGAATTCTACAAAATGGGTAAAAATGGTCAAATCTCCCAACACATTCATTTCACCCTGGCTACCCACTTAGGTTATTTAAAATCATACTAAAAGTTTTTTAAATGTCTTCTAAACCCAACCTAGGATATGGTTAAGCCAAAAGTGGAAAAATGTGGTCTCCTTCCTATGAAAAGATAAATCCAAGTCTTTCTCAATCATACAGACTTTACCTCTGGCTTCTAACAACCTAGAATAGGTACCAACAATCAAAGGGGAGCTATAATCAATCTTTGCCATCCACTCAAGCCCTAGGTTTCTAAATTGATAAAAGGTATAGAAATAATCATTCTAACCTATGTCATCCTCCAATCCTCAATTAGCCTAGAAATGTTCTTCCTTAGCCGCTCCGAGGATCTATCCTCTTCGCAAGCATTGCCCCACCATTGATTAGGCTAGGTGGCATTATCGGCACCATTGATATGATCTACATGGATCAGACTACTCCAATCCTCTGCCCATACAAATTAGTAGCTCACTGATGGGTCAAATGATGGCGTGCATAATGATTATAGACATGGCAATTAAATTTAATAAATAATTAAATTAAATGCTTCAGACTTTCAAAAATCATAGAAAATCCAATTTAACTCTAAATTAAGGGATCTTGGGCTTATTGGAAAGGGATTGACCACTACATTTTTCTAAGTACTTTCAAATATATTGAACAATATATTTTGAGAAAATTAGAGATATAAATTTTCCTATTTTCTCAGTTTTCTTAAGATCCAGTGGTCCAATTGAACTCAAGTTTTTGGGGTTGAGTGTTGAGCATTTTATATACCTCCTATAATTTTTCTAACTTATGGTATATACTAAATTGCAATGAAATGAATTTTTTTGATGATGTGTCCATTTTATACCTATAACTTTGAAAATTCTTTACTCTCCAAATAGGTAGAAGTTTTTTTTTTGTGTGCTAGTACATGTGTAAAGGTTAGCCAGACCATTTTCAAGCACATTTAAAATGCTGGTGACACTTAAAAAAAATAATTAAAGATCATGTCTAGAAGACTTAAAATAATACTAGAAAATTTTATTCACATCCAATAGGGGTGAGTTAGAAAACTAATAAACTCATTCACACTATACACCCTAGGTCTTAATTTCACTTTGATTTGACATCATTTGACCCTAAAACTAACAAAAATTAAAATCAACCACTATTTTAACCTTAAAACTCCCAAAAATCATAAGAAATTCAAATCAAATAAAAAAGCACAAACTAGAACTTAAATAACTCAAAATTAAAAACTTAATCAAAGAAAAATAAAAGCACTATCACCAACCATTTGAATTATATGTAAATTAAAAATAGGGGAAATCACTAATTAAATAAAAAAAATAATAATAAAAAAATACCAAATAAATTTTAAACACTTTAAATCACCATCATAAGTTATTTTGGATATTAGGGGAAGATTTTAAGTGATTTGTAATGAATTTGGTACATAAATAAGAAAATTCCTCTAATTAAGAGATTAAATAATTCAATTAAATGCACAAACTTTAAAAAATTATAACTAATTCAAGAAAATTCTAAATTAAGCAAACTCAAATCCAGTGTACTCATCTCTCGGTCAAATATTCATAAAAAATACCAAACCTTCATAATTCATTAAAAATCAAACATGTCCAAATTTGGTCAAACCAAGTTCAATAAAACACCTAAACTTCAAAAATTTATAACTAATTGTAAAAAAATCCAAATCTAGTAAACTCATTGCCATTTTACACATTTATGGTTCTAATATTTATAAAATATATAAGAACCCATTGAAACCAATATAAATAAAAAAATTCAAGAAATGGACAAAATATTAAAAATTTTAAAATATTCAAAAAAATATAAAAATCCAATAAATATTTAAAACTTTACTGAATCATAAATTTAATTAATTAAATCAGAAAACTATAATAAAATGAATGATCAACAATGCATTAATGAAGCTTTTAGGCTGGACTACTTCATGCTGCTAGGCTACGTCTTAAGGCGGCCTTAGTCGTCATGCCCATTTTGACAATGCTAGGAACACACTCGATGGAATGTAAATAATAAACCATAAGACTAACAAGTCATTAACAAGATAATCACAATTTTAGATAACTTAATCTACTATATTAAATCATTATTAAATTTAAATATAATTGTTGGGTAACCCGGGCTTACGAGGTAGTTAATTTAGCCCCAAAGAGGGTGAAATAAACCTTACGGCTTTAGTGCTACAAAAGTAGTTATTTTCTAACTTAAATATTTAATAATAAATTATTAAAAAGTGAGAGACTTTATACATTATGTAAATTCCAATTGGAGAGCATAAGTGTATATGATTTTATGGCTAAATGACAAAAAAAGAAAACTAAAGTTTAGGACATTAGAGAATTAATGATTAATTAACCTCAACATTTAAACTCATTTTAAAATGAACATTAAAATATCAAACTTAAGCTCAAACTAAAACTTCCCTCAACAAGTAATAAACAAAAAAATATTAGAAAACATCAAATAAGAATTAACCTAGGTCCAAACCATACTGCATAATGCACACACTATAGATGTCATATTAGGAAAACCAATCCTTGTTTATCCTAAGTCACTATTCTTTTATATTTGGTTTTGTTTTGTGATGTGGATTTTATGCAATTTTCTATGCATATTTTTTATTATGATTTGATTTGACTTGTGATGTTTTTTCAACTATGATGCTTATGATTTAAATATAATTGTTGGGTAACCCGGGCTTTAGTTAAATTACGAGGTAGTTAATTTAGCCCCAAAGAGGGTGAAATAAACCTTACGGCTTTAGTGCTACAAAAGTAGTTATTTTCTAACTTAAATATTTAATAATAAATTATTAAAAAGTGAGAGACTTTATACATTATGTAAATTCCAATTGGAGAGCATAAGTGTATATGATTTTATGGCTAAATGACAAAAAAAGAAAACTAAAGTTTAGGACATTAGAGAATTAATGATTAATTAACCTCAACATTTAAACTCATTTTAAAATGAACATTAAAATATCAAACTTAAGCTCAAACTAAAACTTCCCTCAACAAGTAATAAACAAAAAAATATTAGAAAACATCAAATAAGAATTAACCTAGGTCCAAACCATACTGCATAATGCACACACTATAGATGTCATATTAGGAAAACCAATCCTTGTTTATCCTAAGTCACTATTCTTTTATATTTGGTTTTGTTTTGTGATGTGGATTTTATGCAATTTTCTATGCATATTTTTTATTATGATTTGATTTGACTTGTGATGTTTTTTCAACTATGATGCTTATGATAGATATGTGATGCATTAGACCATTCTAGGTTAGGAATGATCTGGATGCTAACAGAATTTTTTGTAGGTGGCCATGCTTATATAGGGAAGAAGTTGCAGAAATGTGCAAAAGAAATACCCCACTTTAAAATGAACATCATTCTCTAGGATTAGAATTTAAATTATTATCACTCGAGCAAGACTACTTTAATTCTTATGAATCATGGGTTGTAATTAAGTTGAAGTTGCCACATGGCCTCTTATATTCATTCAATATGGTTTGATGATTTTATTATTTCATTTAAATGATTTAGAAATTACTTGTTTTCATGGTTTATTACTTGCTTATGATGTTTATTTTAGCCTAGATTTTCTTAGGCTCTTAAGGAACGAAAAATTCTTCTACTTGTAACTAAATAAAAATTTTTAGGCTTATATACAAAGATAAACTCTCTTAAGAAGTAAGCTCAGGCATGCTGGGAGTCTTTCATGCATACATATTTATATTTTCTCCTAACTAGGAACCTCCCTATCTATTAGTGATGGTTGACCAGTTGTCATATTAGGGTGTAGCTCTATTTAAAGGATCTTGCGCATCTCTATGAAAAATCATTTTTTTACACATAAGTTCTAAAGTTTAGCATATTATTTTTTGTATACAAGATCAATTAGCATGAATTATATTAGAAATCAATTAAAATTAGTTAAGTTTAATTTCATTAGACCTAATCACCATACATAAGTAAAGAGGACCAACAAGAAAATTATGTAGATATCAGCCCCAAATTCTCAAAAACTTAGATAATAAGCCTTACCTATATTTCATAAGATTAGATTCCAAATTTTAAAAAATGAAGGTGATTTAGCTAACTTTCCAATCTAGGCTAATGTAAGGCTAGAATGACATTTCATTAGTTTAGTTAAGGATATTATTGTTTAGTGCCCAACTTCGATTTAGGTTTTGGGGCATACTCAAAATATTAAGTCCCCAACTTCAAGAATTTGATCTCAAAATTATAATAAAATATCAACTTAAACTAAAATTTTCACTTATTCAAAATTTAAAGCCCAACCTAGCATAAATTAAGGCAATTCTGAATTGTTTCAAAATCCCAAACTATCTCATACTTTTCATCTTTTGGCCTCTAAAATAAGTGTTAAACAACTTGATCCAATCCCATTTGAAATTCCCATATCTCTCTCAACATATCACTCATTGATAATCTAAATAAAATTCGTACTATTATTCATATCGAGGGTATTCATAGGAAGATCAAACTTTTTGCGATGTAATTAACTATGAAGTCTTGCCTTTGTAGGAAATTTAAAACCCCAGATAAATTAACCCCATCTCATTTAGCTCTAAAATTGGATGGGGAAAATTGCTCTTTTTGGGAAAATTAAAATCAAAGATGATCATTTTTGACATATTTAAAAGGTTAATAATAAATGATATTTTCTTTCTTTTGGAGGATATATCATGTATTATTTTGACTTCGATTATGAAACTAATGATAATACATTTAGATTATCTATTTAAAAATATGATTGAACAACATTTAGATCTTTCAGGGTCATATGTAGTTCCTTCTTGAATTTGTCTATGATAGTCATAATAAAATTTATAATTCTAAATCTAAAACCATTAGAGAATGTTATCATAAAATTTATATTTAACTTAAAAAATATGACAAGAATCAAATTCTTTTATAGATATAAAACTCCTTTTAAAAATTAACTAATTTAAGTCATTTATCTTTTAATTTTAGAAATATTAGAAGGCTTGAAAACTAGTCTTCTCATTTGATAAAGATCTGACTATGTAAGTAATTTGGGATGTAAGTACAATATAATTTGGGGTGGGCTTACAAAACTTATAATTCCAATAATTGGGAATTAGATAATCAATATTAATGTTGATGATCTAACGGTTGATTCTCTAATTATGATTACTTTAGGGTTAGGGTCCAGCTCCTCTACCTATAAGAAAAGGACAATTTTCAGTCATATACCCATTACACCTCTTAATAAAGAGTATCAAAAATTAAGGTCTAAAATTAAAAATGAGTCAAGAAATATATTGGTGTTATAAATAAGATCGGCTTTCAATATCCCTTTTGTAACAAAACTTAGATAAGAAATTATTTTAGAAGAATGAAAAAGATGGCCTCTCTCCCACCATTTGTCTGAGTTAATTTCATTTTTTATTTTAAATTTATATCAAACTAAAGTTAAATTTAGAAATAATTTTTTTTCTCCATCTTCTTGCAATTTTATATCCTAAACATCATGTTATAACTATTATCCAAGGACTGGATTTGTTTTATAGATTTTTTTTTTTTATTTTATAAGGGAGTGAATTTTCTTCTCTTATATTTAGAAGATAACATTACAATTGAGAACAATTATTTTAAATTTTGAAAAATGAAGTGTTTATTGAAAAAAAATAGGCAAGGTGCACTATGTGTGCTAAAAATGAAAGGATACACTAAGCATGTCAAAATAAAAGATGCACAAAGTGTGCCAAAAATAAAATAACTAAATCGCTTTCTTTTCAAATATTTGAATCTCAAAAAATCAAATTTTCTTAAATATTTTTATTGATGCTTGACTTTGAAAATCTTGATCATAGATTCACCATCACCTTTGATAATCTATTAGATAACAAAAAATCATCATGCAAGAGAATTGAAGAAATAAAATATTTTCCAAAATTTAAATATTTTGAAAGATATTTTGAATATATATATATATATATAAGGGAAACCCCAGTTCAGCTTTTAAGGTGGCTTAATTTGGGTCAACAAAATCTAAATTGTTGGACATTTTTGGGTTAGTTGTAGTCAATCAATTTCTAAATGTACTTTTGAATTTATTTCTATTTGTCATATTGAAAGGATCCAAATATTAAAGAGAAAAATTTTCCAATAAAAGAATAAATCTTCTACTCGATAAAAATCTAAATCTCATTCTCAATGGATAGGTACAATCCCTTACATATAGGCATCCTTTCCTTCAGAATCCAGTCCACAAATCTTATTCTTTGATAGGTTCAAGACCATTCCCCTTTAGAGGTGTGGTATCCATCATTAGAAATTAACGTTCAAAATTAAATCACAACTGAATAAAGTGCTTGACTCAGGATTGTAGGACATGACAATCATGAAGAATGTTACTTGAAGCTTAACTAAATCTAGAATTATATAAGTCATAAATGTTTCAAGATTGTGATACAATATTTCACCGTAGAACTTTCAAACTTGGAGACTTGGTCTTAGTTCTTTAGAGACCTATGTATGTCCTTCACAAAATTGATGGATAATATGAATCAATGTTGACTAAATCATTCATTGTAGAGATGGTTTATGATGGAGGTTACTATCAATTGATTGATTATAAAAGATACCACCCAATGCTTTTTTCTTTAAATAGGTATAAAATATTATGCATGGAATAAATCAACAATACAAATCAAAGTAAAATCTTCAAATTAAATTCTCCAAAATCTCAATTCCTAACTCAAAATATTCTAAAATCAAAACCTATCAAATTAAATTATAAATTACAAGCCAATTTAAATAAAGAATTCTAAAATCTAATAAAAAATCAAAACCATTCTCAAATTCAATCAAAAATAAAAATAAAGATCAAATATAAAAAATTAAAATTCATATTTCAAAATTCAAATTCAAAATCAAAGTTCTTTAGTCTTTAAGGTTTAGAATTAGCCATCGTGCTTCCTTTCCTAAAAATTAAATCTGTTCGTGGTGGAGTAAGCCCTCTATGGCACCATCCTAGTATCCAAATAAAAATAAAAATTTCTCAATCCTTAAGGTTAGGTATATGTCCCCATGCTTTAGTTATTTAGGATTAAATCTCTTACTGATGCAGCAAGCCTTTTGTGACACTACCCAAGTAACAAATAAAAAAAATTTTAATCCTTATGGTTAGGCATGAGCCCCCATGCTTACTTTCCTTATGATTAAATAAATTAATGTTGTATCAAGCCCTCTATGGCACCATCCTAGAATCAAAATAAAAATCAAATCAATTACTTAATCCTTAAGGTTATGTATGAGTCTCTGTGCTTTTTTCTCTTAGGATTAATTTGCTAGAAGTGGAGCAAGCCCTTCATGGAACCATCCTAATATTAAAATCTAAATCAAATTCTTCCAATCTTTAAGGTTAGGTATGAGTCCCCATACTTCTTTTTCTTCGGACCAAATCAACTAGAGATGGAGGTAACCCTGTGTGGCACCATCCTAGTTTCAAAATCAAATTTTACTAGCTCTATTGGATTTAAGCCATGTAGGCCCCTTTATAACGACTCCAACTAAGTCACCTTTAGGCCCCTTCATAGCTTATTCACCTTCAACTTATTGAGGTTAGGTGCAAGGCCCTGTTCTTCCTTTCTCTATACCCAATGGTAAAATAAATTTAAAAAAAATGTGGATGTTTTAAACATAGGTGTGACTCCTGAAGCATACTATCTCTTATGATCCTGGCTAGCCAGCATTGGTTTTAGGCATGTCAGGCTCCTTCATAACCTAGTCACCTTTTTAGCAACTTAAGGTTTAGTGTGAGACCTTGTGTTTCCTTCCTTAAATCTATAAGAAAATTAAATTAAAAAAAAAATCTCTTAGGTATATGTTTGCTCTCAGCATCCTTTGGATGCAAGGATAGGCACTTGTTTTCTTTGAAATTCAAATCCCAAATCTAATCCATCAAATTAATCAACATTAATATGTGCAGTATAATTTAACTCTACTACACATATTGGGGGTCAATTTGTTGATCTCATATTTTTGTGAGGTTAGCTAAATCAAAATCAACTCAAAGTTAACCCAAATTTAAATCAAATGAAATTAATATCAAACCAAAAAATCAAAGCAAATTCCTACAATTCATAGTCACCTAATGGGTACCACTTGTTCCCTCCTATTATATCAATAAACATTACTTAAATGATTGACAATGATATGAGTAAGTCAAATTCATTCATTCATGTTTAAAATCAAGATCAAATCTAAGATTTCAAACCTAAAGACAATGCTAAAATCACTTTTCCTGTAGTCTATTTTGAGTTATTTTTAATAACCTAAAAAAAATAAAAACCAAATGACCTCAAAGTCATGATTTTTTAGTTACATACTGATTAGTCATGGACCTAGGGTCATCTCTCAAAATTTGAGAGCTATCAAAGCACATTAATCCCAAAAATATATTTGAATTTTAATGGTTATTAGCCCATGCCTTTAGACTGTGCACCATAGGGAATTTGACCTTGGGAACCTCCCCGAAACTTTTGAGCATGTTAATGATCATTGTTATGACATGTTAAACATAAAAGTGAACTTTTGTTGTACCTTGATTAACCCCAAAACCTTTGATCCAAAGATTCCTAAAGAAAAATCGAACATTCTCATAAACCTCAACATGTCCCATTAAAACCTCCCTTTGGAAACTCTTCTAATGCATTCTATACATCATTTGGAATATATTAGAACTAAACTGATGTCTTGGTAAAGCTTGGTTGACAAGGTAAATCATAATTTGCCAAACTAACCTTTAAGCACTTTAATATTCATTTCATACAAGAAGGCCTCACCATTATATGGGACCACCTCCAGTGCATCCAAAATATCATTTGGAATTGGTTGGACCCAACCCCGATCCTTGGTCCATCTTGGTTGACCATGTCAACCATGATTGACCAAACCAACCCTACACTTAACCTAACCCAAGCACAATGCTCTAAGAATTTCCAAACAAAGCCAAACTCTCAAAATTATTTCATTTCATTCTTTAAACATGCCAAACACCTTCATGAGTCAAATACCCAATGATTAGACTTGGTCAACCAACCAAAAATAGTTAAACTGAAGTATACACTCACTAATTCACTCAAACACCCAAATCCTTTGCATCAATCCTCTTGGAGTTCATCGTAACAAAAAATAAAACTATTTAAACCCTCATCTCTATCAACATTGAGTAGTTAACTTGACAAATAGTAAAAGAAATTTCCAAAATGGGTCAAAATGTTCAAATCTACCCATACATTCTTTTTTCCCCCTTGGAAGCCTAGTTAGTATATTTAAAATCATATTGTAACATTTCTAAATGTCTCCTAGACCCTGCCTAAGTCATGGTTTATCCAAAAGTTACAAAATATGGTCCCCTCCCCATACAAAGACAAATCCAAATCATTATCAAGCATGCAACCTTTCCATCTACTTCTAACAACCTAAGATAGGTGGCTACCATCCAAGGGGGAGCTCTGATCACTCCTAACCATCCACTCAAGCCTTAGGTTTCTAAGCAGGAAAAAGGAATGAAAGTGATTATTTTAACCCATCTCATCCTTCAAGCCTCTTTTAGCCCAACAATTTTCTTCCTTAGTCCCTCTAGAGATCTATATATTCTTATCAAGCATTTCCCCACTATTCCTCAGCTCCCAAACCTCCTATTTGAGAGGAGAGAGAGAAAAAGCGAGAACAAGGATAATCTAAAGATATCTTTAAATCCAGCTTAAACAAGTGTTTTTGAGTCTTCTATAAAGTTGAAGAGGACTTCTTTTGGAGCAGAACAAGCACAAGATGAATGATATCTATCTACTGGTAAGTATGTTATAATCATTTGAAATTTTAAATTAAAAATTCAAATATCAAATGATCTCATTACGTGGAGCCTGCATACTCCAAGCATTGAAAGAATTGGATACGTAGAGCTTAGGTTTCAAATTTTATCAAATTTGGATGGTTGGAAAAAAGTCATAAGCAATTGAAAATTTTAATTGAATTTGAACTGAATTGGTTTAGTTTCATTTAGATCTATCTGATCACATGCCATGAACGATCAAATGGCTTAGAAGTAGCATGTTTCCCAGAATGAAACTATGAATGACATTGGGGCTTAAACATGCACAATTTGAGCTTAGTTTGTCCACAAGGCATAGTTAACACTGTTGATCCAATATGTATAGATTGAATGACAAAGATCCTCTGCCCATGTGAATTAGTGGCTCTCCAATGGTCAAAATATATAAGATAGCAGTGCATGCACCAATGATTATGATATTGGCCGTTAAATTGAATTAAAAATAAATTTAAATGCTTAAAACATTGAAAAATAATAGAAAATCCAAATTAACTCCAAGCTATGTGATATTGGGCTCATTGGAAGGGGCTTGACCTTGTTCTAAAAAAAGTAATTTCAGATCATTTTGATCAATATATTTTGAGAAAATTAGAGATGTAAGTTTCTTATTTTCTAAATTTTCTTAAGATCCCGTAGTCTAACTGAAATATATTTTTGGTGGTCAATTTTTTAGCATTTTATACACCTATAATTTTCCTAAGTAGTGGTATGCTCTGGATTATTGAGAATTAAATTTTCAAGCTAATGGGTCCATTTTTTACCCATAACTTTGAAAATTCTTAAATGTCCAAATAGGTAGATTTTTTGTGGAGTGCTTGTGCATGTGTAAGGGTTAGCTGGACTAAATTACAAGCCCATTTGAAATCTATTGACACCAAGATAAATTATTAAAGGATCAAAACTAGCAAACTTAGAAAAATCTTAAAACATTATATACACATCCAATAGGGATGAAACTCAAACCCATAAACTCAGTGACATTATATACCCCATGCTTCAATTTCATTTTTATTTGACACTTTTGGAGCTAAAACTTGAAAAAAAATCACATGTAATTCAAATCAAATTAGAAAAATATAAACTAGGGTTTGAATTACTCATAATTAAATACTTAATCAAAGAAAAAATCTTTATCACCAACCTTCACATCTAAGAATAATTAAAAAATAATAAAAATCAACAATTTATTATAATAAATAGTTAAAAATAATAAAAATACCAAAAAAATTTAAACACTTAAAATTAACCCCATAAGTCATTCCTAACATTTGGGAAGATTTCAAATGATTTAGAGTTAGTGTTTTGAAAAATAAAAAAATTCCTCTAATTAAGTAATTAAATAATTTAATTAAATGAACAAAATTCAAAAAGTAAAAAATAATCCCAAAAAATTTTAAATTGAGTAAACTAAGAACCATTGGACTCATCCCTAGGTCTAATAATTATAAAAAATACCAAACCTTTAGAATACAATAAGATTTAAAATATTGAAAATTTTGGTCAAACCTAGTTTAATAAAACACTTAAACTTCAAAGATTCATAACTAATTATAGAAAAAATCTAAATCCATCAAACTCAAAGACATTTTAATCATTTGTGGGTCTAATATCTATAAAAATTTAAGAACTCTTGAAATTAATGTAAATCTAAAAGTAAAGAAATTGTCCAAACATTAAATGCTTTTAAATATTTAATATAATATAATAATTCAATAATTCTTTAACATTTTAATTAATCATCAATTTAATGAATTAAATAAGATAACAACAGTCAATAAAAAATTAACTTCTCATTGATGAAGCTTTTATACTGGGCTATCTTGAGCTGTAAGGTTCCCTATTCTTAGGAGACCTTGGCCCTCATGCCCGTTGTGATAATGTCACGAATGAATTTGATGGAATGTAAATTTTAAACCACATCCTAAAAAGTTATGAACAAGAAAATCATAAATTTAGACAACTTAATCCATTAAATTAAATCAAACATAAATCTAAAGATAATTACTAGATAACTCATGCCTATGAGGCTATTAAGTTGCCTATGAGGCTATTAAGTTAGTCCCAAGGAGGGTGAAATAAACCTTGTAGACCAGGTGTAAACAAAGGTAATCATCATTTAACTTAAATATTTAATAATAAATCATTAAAAAATGATAGCATTTGTACCTTCTATAAATTCCATTTTGACACCATAAGTTTATTAGATTTTAAGACTCAAAGACTAACATACCTAATTAAATTTTTAGGATTTTATAGAATTATTGGTTAATTAACTTGAACATTTAAAACTCATTTTAAAATGAACATTAAAACATCAAACTTAAACTAAAACTAAAATTTCCCTTAACATATAAAAAAAACTAAAGAAAATCCTTAAGAAGCATCAAACAACAAGCAGCATAGGATAAATCCAAATCACACAACCTAATGCATATGTTGTATATGGCTTGTCAAGATAACCAATCCTAGTTTTAGGCTCGGCTAGTAGTCTTTAATACATGCTTTTGTTTTGTGATGTGGATTTTACATGATTTTTTATTCATGTTTATTGTTATAATTAATTTTACCTATTATGTTTATGATGTGATGTTCTTCTTATGCCATGTCGCTTATGATATGATATGTGATTGGAGTTAGATCCTTTTTAGTTATGAATAATCTGGATACTAACATAGTTTTTTAGTAGGTGGACATGCTTATACAAAATTATAAAAGGGGGCAAATTAAAAATGTGATTAACAAAATATTTCTACAGCGCTAAAATTGGTAATCCCCCAAAATATTAAAAGCATGACTAAGTGAATGTTTTGGATCAAATGTGATCAATGAATTATACATACATGCTAGGGATTTTGATGATTTTCATAAATAAACTACTTAAGATAATGTGTAGGTTGTATAGAGTCTTTAGATTTTACTTAAATATATATTTAAAAGATTTGTGAAAGCCAATTATTTGGTACCTAGTTTTGGACTCAAAGAAGAAGGAATCATACATTAAGGGAGAGTTTCATTCCATTTGGAGGTCTAAACATGGTTAGTATGAGATCTAAAGAAGATAAAACCACCCCTTCGGGATGACTTCTTTTCATTTGAAAGTCTAGACACAATGGATCTAAGGAGCCTAGAGGAAGAAGCTGAAGAAAAGAGGAAAACAATTTACCACTTCCAAATATGAGTCATTTTCTAGGTTTAAAATCAAGGAATCATAGCATAAGCATCTTTGTATCGTGACCACTTTTAATTTTTGTAACCCCTAGGTTGTAATTAAGTGGTAATTACCATAAGCATCTTATATTTACTCAGTATGGTTTAAGGACTTGAAGTTTTCATTTGCATGCTTTAAAAATTGATTATTTTTTAGGTTTATTACTTGCATGTGGAATTTGCAATAGCCTAGATTTTATTAAGCACTTATGGACCAAAAAAATCTTCTACTTGTAATAAAATAAAAATTGATAGGCTCACAAAGATAGATAAATGCTCTTAAGAAGTAAGCCCAGACACACCTTGAGTCTTTTATGCATAAATATTTATCTTTTCCCCTTACTAGGCACCTCTTGTCTGCGGGTCACGTGGCCTATTAGGGTATAGCTCTACTAGGGGATGTTATGCATCTCAAGGGAAAAAATCTTTTTTTATGCTTAATTTTAATGTTCAACATATCATTTTTGCATATATGGTCAATTAACGTGCATTGTAATAGGAACTAATTTAAATTAGTTAAGATATTATTGCATTGGAAAAAATCACCATACATAAGTAAAGAGGGCCAGTAACAAAATTCTCTAGATGTCAGCCCCAAATTCTCTAAAAATTAAATAACAAGCCTTACCTATCTTTTATAAGACCATATTTATAATATTAATATCCCTAGGCGGTTTAGTTAGCTATCCAATCTAGACTGATGTAAGCCAAGAATAGTAGTTCATTAGTTAGGTTTGGGTAACTATTGTTTAGAGCCCAACTTAGATTTATATTTTAGTGCAAACTCAAAATCATAAGTCCCTAACATTAGGAATTTAATCCTAAAATTTTAATAAAATATTGACTTAAACTTAAATTTTCTCTCATCCAAAATTTAAAGCACAACAAAGAATAGATTGCGCCATTTTTGAAATATTTTAGAATCCCAAATGTCTTCTACTTCTCATCCTTTGGCCACCAAAATATGTTATAAAAAAACTTGATCTTATCCTATTTGAAATTCCAATATCCCTCCCTTTATATCTCTCCTTTAAATTCTAAATGAAATTTCGTGTATTATCCTAATCAAAAGTGTCCGTAGAAAGCTCAAAATTTCTATAATTTAATTTACTACGAAGGCTTTCCTTTGGAAATAATTTAAGACCATAGATAAATTAAACCCTAACCCATTTATCTCCTAGTCAGGTAAGGGTACTCATTATTATAATTTTTTATATATTTTGACATTTTGCAGGATCCATTTTTTTTATCACTTCTTGGATCATAGTCATTTTTGTTGTGATTTCCTGTTGTACTCCTATTGAAGTTTTTAGGTTTGGTCCATGGACTGACTTTATTGCTTATTTTTTGTAACTAGGTGGGGATCGATGACTTAGTAGTTGTTTTTTCTCTTTTTGAATGTAGCTCTATGAGAATTTTGTGGGTATTTAATCCCTCTAAAGATTTTGTACCCTTTTTCTATGATGAATAAAATAAATTTTCTATAAAATTAAGAATGATATCTTTAAATAGTTTAATAATTTAAAAAGTTGCTATTTTTAGGCATGTTGTGTATAGAGCTATACATCAAACATGGGCACTTAAAAATTTTCATCTCTTTGAGGGAAGGTTTTATTTATTTATTTAGTAAAAATCATCCTAATTGTGTTGAAATCCAAAAATAAGTAAGAGCCAACAAAAGAAATTAAGCCAAGGAGGGTTAAAATTCTAAAATCCAACTAATACTATGAACAAAATAACCAAGAAGAAGAACTTCAAGTCCTGGCTCCATCTACATGTGAAGTATCCATGTTTCTTCAAAATTTATTTGACATAATTATTTAAAAAGGAATTAATTAAATAAATCAAAACCAAAGTAGGAGTTATAGAAGCTTTAAAAAGCCCTAGAATAGTAGAAGTTATTGAAGGCAATATGCATTTTAAGCACACAAAGTTGGTCTTGAAGACTATCCCTGCAAGCCCCTTTGAATGAATAAAAATAAATCGATCCAAAATAGCTAAGTTGGTAATGATCCATAGTACAAAAGATGTATAATGAATGTATAGTGCTTGTCAGGAGTTTAAACTGGTTGAGAAAATTAATACTATTATTTTAAGGTAGTTTATAGGGTACAACCTAAACCCTAAACCTAGAGCAACTATTGAGAGAATTTCCTTCATCATTTTATTCCTTGCATGAAGAGAGCAATAATTCTTCTTGAGTCACTATTTTACTTGTATGTAAGCTAACTAGATCACTCTTCTTTCATATATCTATTATAATTATTACTAATATAAGGATACCTCATATGTAGATGGAGCCAGGAGTTGAAAGTCTTCTCCATGGTTATTCAAAATATTAAATGGATTTTACGATTTGAACCCTACTTCATGGCTTAAATTTTTTATTATACTCAAACTTCTTTAAATGTTTTAGTATAATAAATAATCATTTTGCTAATAAAAAAGAAGAATTCCTATGCTTAAAGACATGAACAAAATATGAACATGAAAACTTTTTATAAAGTTGTACTCAAACATCCAAAAATTTTAAGCTTTTCAATTATAAAATACTTTAGTGAGAACCTTCAAAATAAACTTTTTATAAAAGGGATATTGCCTCAAATTTTAAATCTAAATTAAATTAAAATTTAGGCTTAAATCCATTTAAAAAATAATAATTTTGTTGGAAATTGAATTGTAATTTATCCCGAAAAAGAATAAATAATACATTTAATCCAAACATCATTTATTTTTAAAATTTATAATTGTCTTAATAAATTATTAGGAAAAACACACACACATACATATATATATATATATATATAAGAATAAAAATAACATTAGATTGAATGATGAAATTTTTTTCTTAATGAAACTCCTATAGGATTTTGGCACTATATATATTTTCGAGTGAGATATGGTACATAAGGAAGCTAAATAAAAAAAAATTATTTTGTAGAGTACTTATGGAATATTTAAATACAAATTATTACAAATTAATAATATTCCTATAATATTTGACGGAGTTTTTGATGCATTAAAAACATAACAAAAGTAGTACAGAGAATTATAAATACGTTATTGTTCATTGAACATTATTTAAGAAGATAAAGCATTTGATTTTCTATGCATGCATATATATATATATATATATATATATATATATATATATATATATATATATATATATATATATATGCGCGTGTGTGTAGGGCAAAAAATTCTCTCTACTGTAACCTAGCAGAAAAACATATATAAAATGCCATTTGTAGTACCATTTGTTTGTCCCTAAGTACAAATGTGCTCAAGATTTTGATAATTATAATTATAAGAAGGAAGTTTTACTAATAATTTTATTAAAGTTTATATAGAAAAAAAGTTCTTCATAAAGAGGCCTAAAATGCATGAACATAAGGTTTTAGAATAGTAAAACTTGTTATGTCATTCATATGTAAGAGTACACAAAATAAAATATGAAAAGAATGTAAGACAAGCAAGTAAGGGGAATGATAATTACCTTAAATAGTTATACTCTCTTATGTTATATACATGCCAGAAAAACATATACTTTCACATATAACATTGTTTAAATGTCAAATAAGGTCCTATTATGAATTAAGTATCAAAAGCTTAGAAAAATAATTTTTACAGGCCATTACTAAAGTTTGCGGGTATTCGAAATGTATTTGATAAGTCTTTTTTTTTAGTTGAAACCCACAATGGGGCCTAGGTGTTGATATAATTTAAAATTACAAGTCCTTAAGGAGACTATCAGCCCGCTAATGCTCAGAGAGCTACAATTAATCAAAAAGATAAAAAAACCTAAGGGCCGATTATCCCCATCTATGCAAAATACAAAATAGCCTAGATACACTCTAAGGCGGCACGAAAAATGCACCCAAAAATAAGAAAGATCTAGGGATATCCAATCAGCACAATCTTTCTTGCCAAAAACTCCCTCAAGCTGGAAGCAAAACTGCAAAAAATTAACAAGAAATACTAAAGCAAAAAAAAAAACAGAAAAAGCACCAACATTACCAGCAAACCGCAGCATCCTCTGTAAAGACCCACACTCAAAAAACTTGCACAACATATATCCACTGACAATTCCCACTCTGCTCCACCCAAACTGCACCAACGCATTGTGAAAGTGATCCAACTAGCAGCAACAACACCAAAGTACCAAAATGATAGCCAAAAGGACTAAAGACCACATAAACCTCAGAAAAATAGTAAGAATCCAGAAACAACAGAACCAGCAAAAGCCCAGAAACAAGAAAACAGATAAAACAGAGAAATTAAACCGAACGGATATATGGATACCCAGTTTATCAAGTCTAACTAAACCACACGGATAAAGAGGCAGATTATGATCAGCAAATTCTTCCACGATAATGTATTTGATAAGTCATTGCAATGACTTCTGTTCTCAGCTAATGCAGATTCCAGAAATAATTATGTAACATATCATTGCCATTTTGAGCCTTACCAATCGTAAAAATTAAGATATTTAGCAACTAGTAAATAGGTTAAGCATTATTATTTTATTATTTATAATGTTTAAATTAAAACCCCTACTATATATTTTCTCTTAAATATTTATGCTATGATAAATCCTCACATGAAACCCTAACGCTACCACTTAAAAACATAGCCATAAAACATTTTTCTTTTTTTTTGTTGAAATTTTTGATATTTTGGTGTTAGTGAGCTCATCAATTTACACGTAATGTTGCATCTATATATAAAATTGTTTTGCATGTACTTTTACTTTATTTCCAACATATTTTTCTATTTGTTTACTAAGTGTTCTAGAGGACTACCGTTAAACGTGGTGCCATCACGTAAAACATGGTGATGTGAAAGTTTCTTAAGAGTATGGATTTTGTAAAGGCTTCCTCATTTAATGACTGTTATTTTTAATTTGGCCACGTGTACATACTATGGACATGTCAAATAATGTGAAATTAATTTGTGTTCGATTGGAGAATTTTATTATATGCATCTGTTTTGCTAGTTTTAATTGTGCTGATCTCATTATCACTTTTATTGGTGGCTTTGTTTAAGAAGCTTTTTCTATTTTGATTTATCAAGAGGTCTAAATGCACAATTTAGCCTTTTTTTCTCATTTCCAAAATCTTTTAGATTTTAGCACAATTATTAAGTGCAAATTATATACTATTTAATGTGCTTAAATTTAGCGGAAAAAGTGTTATTTTAATTTTGTTTGAGAAAAAAAATATTCAGGACAATGTAAAAATTCACTAGTTTTGAATTAGCGTCGCAGTGCCCACAGATAAAGAACCATCATTTTGACATCTACAACACCCTGGTGCCTATTTATAATTTTATAGCCCCAGCCTCTAGAGAAATTAAGGAAAAGTCAGTGCCCAAAAAAGCCAATGTCATCCTCAAAGCTCCATTGAGGGCTGTTGAGCAATTCAGCGCTGAATTGCACTTTCAAGCACCTAGTGCACAACATTCGAAGCGCCATGGTAGTGTAGTTGTCAAAATGAAGAGCCACACTAACTCAACCAAAAGATGCACTAATTTAACTAGTAATTGTGCCAGGACAACCCAACTCTATAGTAGAGCAAGCATGATAGCATCGAGGTGCTAATTCATTTCATACCACCACGACACATCCTTATTGAGTGTAGAGTCACCTAAGTTCTTTTTTGCACTTGTATAAATACTTTTTCAATTCCATAGCTTAAAGAATTCTATCATTTTAGTGGATTCTTCTACTTTTGTAATGTCTTCTTTTGTTTGACCTTAGAGTAAAGTCTAACGGAGGTTAGGAAAGTACATAATACTTTAATTTCAAAGATTTTAGCCAGCATTGTGTAAACAATTCTATTATTGGAAGAAGTAGAAGTGTGGAGAATATCAATTGATCCTTTCGAGTTAAACGATAAATAGAGGTTGTTAAACCATGTTGAACTTCCCTAGGCACATAGAGAGGGAGGGAGAATCTGTGTTTTTGCAAAATTTGCCCCAATTTTTTATTTAAGGGCTAATTTTTTGACATGATTTCATATGCAATCTGGTTTTTATTTTAAAGAATAACTCACGAGAAAGAAATATTTTGATTTTTATATTTTAAGAAAAAAACATTTAAAGGTAAACTTTTTAGCTTTTCTTTTTGACCTAACAATAAGATATTAGATTTACGCCAAGTAAAAAACCATATTTCATAGATCTCTAATAAGTAAAATAAGAAATAAAAAATGTAGAAATATAAAGTAAAAACATGTACAAACACACTAAAAATTTGCAATTGTTTCGTCAAACCTTGACCTATATTCACTTTCTTGAGTCCTCCTCTTTGGGTATTCCTCTAAAACTTCAGTGTGTCTCCAACGAGGTGGAGAATCCCTTATAAAAACACTTCCACCCTTTTAGAGTGTTGCTTAGCACCTAAATTATTTCCACCCTCTTAGTTAGGCAGAGAACCTGAAATCCTATTCATGCTCCTGTTGAAGCAAAGAACCTAAAATCCTTTTCACCCTTCTAGTGCGGCAAAGAATCTAGAATCCTTTTCACCTTCCTAGTTAGGTAGCAAACCTAAAATCCTTTTCACTCTCCTAGTGAGGTCTAGATCTTCTTCTTTGGAGACTTTCTCCTTAGAGCTACTGAAGGCAAAAACTTACTTGGAGCAACCTTGTGAAATAACCCCTCACACTACTTCTCCCCACACTAAACATCTCCTTCTCCCTCTCTAAGCTCTAAGGGCTCTCAAGGGACTCTTGTAGAACTCCATCAATGTCCAAATACTTCTTGAAAATCTAATAAGAGAGTTTAAATATGAGACTTTCAAAAACCCTAAATTTTTAAGCCATTCATTTCTATTCATACAATATAATATGGGTTCATATAGTACATTTAGGTCAAAAATTTATTTAATCAAGTAGAGCTTAAACATTCATAATATGATCTATTCAAACTTTATACATTGATTATATATTATTGTTATTAGATTTTATGATATGATTAGTTCATTTATTATAAGATCATATAAGATGAATCGGTATGATAAAAAAATGGTCTCTTCCAATCATCTAGATGTTCTTTATCATACGAAATGATTAGTTCAAACATTAAGGTTTTTTCTATGATGATCTGTGGTACAATAATTATTTATCATTGCTAACTATTTAGTATGATCTACATCATATTGTACCATATGCCTTATTTATTAAACTTTTATATGATTGACTAATCACAGTGATTAATTTAAGTAACATTTTAAATATCATGTAGTATGAATTGTTTATATGGTATGATTTGTTCAAATTTTAAATATTAAAATTCTTAACTAAATTTTATTTATGGCTAAGGTTTTAGACTTAAACTGATTATCATTTATGATCTTGTTGGTAAATATAATTAGTTCAAAAATCATAATTACTTAATTAGCCATTTTTAATTAAAATTTTAATTAGCTCATCATACAATATGATCAAATAGTGGTGGTGTAGTGATCGAATATCCTTCAAGAGTGTTACGATTTCCAAAATAGCCATGATCAATTTTTAAAAAGTTATCAATATCTTAATTTTTGAAATATGCTCTGATATCACTTGAAAGTTCAAGTTGTTAGACCTAATAAAATTGTCCCAAGGCTAACCAAGAGGGGGATGTAATGATAATTTAAAAATTCTCTTGGATTTAAAAACGGATTTAAGATAATTGACACAATGATATATTTTTACAAAAAGATTTCTCTTTTTTTTTTTTACGAAAGCAAATTAATGCATTAAGAACCAAAGACAAACTAATTACAAGTAATAAAAGGATCACATTCCTCCTTGATAAGTTTCCATAACAAGGCCGGAATGCTTTCCAAAGAAAACCTATCAAAATAAAAGCTATTATCCAAAGCCAAGGTAGCACAACAATTAGCTACCTTAATACAATTCCTAGATGCATAATGGAAAATTAACTTATTGAAGTCATTCAACAAGCAAGGATCCTTGTATGGCCACCTATCCATGATCCAATTATTCTTATTCTTCAAAGAGTCTTGAATGAATTTGATAGTATTTACATTATCACTTTCAACAATGATTCCTTTGCATTCTAGCAGCCAATCACAAAGGAATTCCTTAACCGCACATACAACATCTAGCTCAAGTTGAGCTATATCCCAATGAATTTTCTTCTTCTTAAAAGCACTGATAAATCTGCCCTTGTAGTCCCTAAAAATGCCACCAATCCCAGTTTGATTGGATTTAAGTAAAGAAGCATCCACATTGATTTTAATCCAATCCTTTGGGGGAGGGTACCAAGGATCATGGGACTCCCTAAGGAGATTAGTGCCCCAACTTACAAGAAAAGGATTAGAATTAGAAGTAGCCAAATAAAGAGCATTGGAAGCTACCACAGAACACGGCAAAGCAGGTTTCTGATGTTTGACTTCATTCCTATTTCTCCAAGACAAATATACTACCGTGCAATATAACCTCACAATACCAGAATTCTGCACAGAAATTGCCTCCAAGCTCTGTAAACAGTTGTCCAAAGAGTAAAAAATTGGTATATGAATACCCCATTCACGTATTTTCATAATCACCTCAACCATATATTTACAATGAACCATAATATGCTCATAAGATTCAATGGAATGACAGCCCCTAGCACAGTTTACAAAATCAGATAAGTTTCGGTGCTTTAAAAACAAATTAGTTGGAATAGCTCTTTTTCCAAGCCTCCACCAGAATATTTCAACTTTTTTGTTCAGTTTTAGCTTCATCACCCAATTAAAAAACCCATTTTCCTCTTCATTCAGTCTGTAGGAAGTAATAGATTCAAAAGCAAGAGCTGAAACCGTCTTCCCAGAACACCAGTTTATCATTTCAATGCTATCCTCCCTCTCCTGATCAAAACTGATTTGGCTAATCTGAAAGATCAATTCCTGATGAAATGCCCTCTGTAGCTTTACATAATTCCATTCCCCATTACTTAATAGGAGCTCATTGATATTAACATTTTCAAGGTAATCACAATCCACAAATGTAGGCCACCGGTTTATACATTTATCAAATAACCAAGTATCATCTAAAACACTGATACTATTACCTTTGCCAATTCTTCATCTGACCACATTCCTCAAAATCTTCCCTCCATCCAACAGTATGCGCCAAGCACTAGAGCAAGTGCTTTTGTGAGCTTCATGCATAATATCATCCCCATATTTATGTTTCATTGTTTTATGAAACAATGAATCAGGCTTCTGAAGAAAATTCCAAGCCAAATTGGATCTAAGAGCTCCAATTCTAAGCAGAGGAGAATGCAAACCCAAACCACCAAGTCTCCTTGGTTTACAAATCTCATCCCATGCAACATAATGCATTCCCTTAGAGCCATCTTTTTTATTCCACAAAAATTTCTACATAACTTTTCAAGCTCAAGAAGCACTCTCTTGGGAACTAAAGAATTTGTAATCAAATAATTTGGCATGGAAAGTAAAGAGCTATCAATAAGGATGAGTTTACCTCCCAAAGAAAGAGACTTCTTACTCCAAGCATTAAGTCTATCCATGACATTGCTAATAAGCTCCTGAAAATCTGCTATCTTGGGTCTTCTAAGAGACATCTTCACACCTAGATACACCATTTCCTTCACCATCTTAATGCCCAGCACTTTAGTAATCTTCCTCCTCAAATTATTTCTAACCATTTTACCAAACATAACTTGAGATTTGCTGAAATTCACTTTTTGACCAGTCCATTTGCAAAAATCCTCCACTATAATCTTCATTGATTTAGCCAAGGTAGAAGAAGCATGGGAGAATATTAACACATCATCTGCATACAAAAGATGTGTAATCTTTGGTCCTCCAGAAGAAATTTGAATACCAAGAGATTGACCTCTTTGATTGATTACATTAGACAATAGTTGGGAGCACAAAATAAAAGGTAAGGTGCGAGTGGGCATCCTTGACAAAACCCACTATAAGCATTAATCCAATTGGAATTATTACCATTAATGAGAATGGAGAACCTCACTTCAGTAACACATTCCAAAAGAAATTTAGAAAATTGAGATGGAAAACCATACCACTTGAGAATTTGATGAAGAGTAGCCCACCCCATACTATCATAAGCTTGCTCCATGTCTAGTTTAATAGCCATTGCACCCTTTTTGTTTTTGGAAACCTTGAACTTATGAAAAATTTCTTGAGCCAAAATACAATGTTTAGAAATAGATCTTCCAGGTATGAATGCCATCTGTTCTTTTGATACCAATCTGAAAATAACTTTCTTCAATCTATTCACAAGCATAGAGGCAATAATCTTGTAATTCATTTGACAAAGACTAATAGGTCTGAAATTGGCTGGAACCAAATGATTCTTGACTTTAGAAATCAAGATAATAAGAGTGTCCTTCCATTCTTTACACATAATACCGGTTTTAAAAAAATTATTAACAGCTTTCCATAAGGTTTCCCAAATAATACTCCAAAAGCTTTTGTAAAAAGAAGAAGTAACCCCATCTATACCAGGAGATTTATTATTACCTTGCTGGAAGATCGAGCATTTCAACTCATTCACCGAGAACTCTTCATTAAGCATATTGCTGTCCTCAGAAAAAAATTTCTGTCCCTGTAAAACCGAAGGCCAACCCCTTAAACTGCATTCTTTATGCTGCCATTTCTTTTCAAAGAAGTCATAAAAAACTTTCTGGATTTGATCTTCATCAACCACCAAATTGTTGGACTCATCTTTGATTTGATTAATTATATTCCCATTTCTACGAGCCGTTGCAAAATTGTGGAAAAGTTTGGAATTCATATCACCTTCATCATGTTATTTAGCTTTTGCTCTTTGGTTCCACCAAGTAGATAGCCTTCTTAAAGTAACATTAACTCATGTACTTTATTACGAAGCAATTTAAGATCCTCATCAGTCCAACTCTCCCCCAAAGCCTCCTTCCTTTGAAGATCAATAATCTTGTTTTTCAGTTTTTCCTTTAGAGTATTCAAGTCTTTGCATTTGTTTCTACTCCAAAAAAATAAG
Organism: Dendrobium nobile; assembly: GCA_022539455.1. Classification (NCBI taxonomy): domain Eukaryota; kingdom Viridiplantae; phylum Streptophyta; class Magnoliopsida; order Asparagales; family Orchidaceae; genus Dendrobium; species Dendrobium nobile. Next base: position 38,726,890 of record CM039724.1, read on the forward strand.
GCTTTTAGTGTTCTGCTGGTCTTCTTCTGAAGCACTTCATTCTCATTTCCCACATCCTTTTTCTTCCATGAATAGCTGACAATACCCTTACCTTCCGAATAAGATCTCCAAGTATCTTCAAACCTGATATTTTTAGACTTGAATCGAACTTCAGCATCCAATTTAAGAACAATTGGACTATGATCTGAAGCAATTCTTGCTAGGTGTTTAATAACAGCTAGAGGGATCTTCTGAATGGCAGATGAATTTAAAAGACATCTATCCAACCTCTCCCAAATTCGAGAGGTCCCATCCTTGTTATTACACCAAGTAAACCTTGGCCCAATATAGCCAATGTCATGAAAATCCAAATTCACCATAAAGCCTTTCATCTCTTTAGGACCTTTAGAGAAAAGAAATCTCTTACCTCCTCTCTTATCTTCCTTGCTCAAAATGCAGTTAAAATCCCCTCCTATGATAGAGGGAATAGAGTTCTCCATCCAATCTTCAAGTTGCTTCCATAAATTGCTTCTCTCCACACAACATCTACTACCATACACGGTTGCAATTCTCCAAATCCCTAGATTAGGAATCATGAGGTCACCAACATTAGCCTGAGAAGACGTTTCCTTAACCATAAAAGAAACCAATTTCACATTCCATAACACCAAAATCCCACCAGAAGTACCAATAGTCGGATGATGCCAATAATCCCAATCCTTTCCAATAAAACAATCAATCTCCCTTCTATCCATACTAGAAATCTTGGTCTCCATAAGACCAATAAAGAAAACATTTTGATCTCTTATTACTTCTTTCAAATATAAGGAGGCCTCTTTCTTTCTAGCCCCCCTACAATTCCAAAACAAAAGTGAATTCATTTAAACAATTAAAGGGGATTTCTCCCCAATAATGGAACTCACCCTTCCATCCCTTTTCTTCTTCTTAAAATTAGGTTCCACCGGCCCAAGAGATCTCAATTCTTTGGCTAACTTCATCTTGGCAGCACCACTTTGAGAAATCACCTCCAATTGAACAGCTTCAGTTTTGGCTCCTTCCAATCCATCCTTCCTTGAATTCACATCTTCTACACACTTGTCATTGTTTTCATCTTCACTGCAATAAGCTAGAACAGAAAATCTGTTAATAATCTGGACTTCTACTGGTTTATTCCCCTCACATTCATCAGCCATTGGTTCAGCAACAGGTTCAGTAACAGATTTCACAACATTCTCCTCTGTCACCATCTTCAATTTGTTAACTTTTTGAGTCCTCAACAGATTGCTGTTAGCTCTATTCTCCATACTATTCTTCTCCCCCACGACTTTTCTGTTCAATAAGTTGCTGTTAAACCTCCTATTGTTTTTGAATTGCACATGTATCCAAGGACCAAATTCTGAACTATTAATGACTTTCTTCCCATCTATCACTTCTTTATTGTCTGCATTGTTAACATCATCTGGCTTCCCACTTTTTTGATCCAGAATTCCAATTGATACATTTTCTGGACAAGATTTTTCTTCATGACCCACTTTGCCACAATGATAGCAAACAAGATCAATCTTCTCATACTCCACACGTTGAAAAAACCTGCCAGCCAAGCCTTCAACCCACACACCATTTAGTAACTTCTTTTCCAATTCAATTCTAACACAAATAAGAGCAAATTCCCGTTTACCCCACCGAAATGTGTTACAATCAAAATACATAGGTGTTCCAACACAAGAAGCAATCCTTGCCAAATTGTCTTCATCCCAGCAGTATAGAGGTAAGTTCGGAAGTCTGATCCACACCGGAGCTGATATACCCTTGAAAGAATTAGGATCAAACTCAGGACACCATCTATCCATACCAACAATGAACCCACTAACATACCAAGGTCCTCCATTCAAAATTTCTTCCACCGCATCATTCGTCTTGAACGAACAGAGTATCCAGTTCATACCCATGGAGGTCATATGAAATCCCCCGTACTTACTCCATTGCTTTCTCAATTCAATACTACAAACTGAGAATGGAATGTTGCTTCCCAAAACTTTAATAACAATTGAATTTTTCAGAATTTCAACATTCTTCACCTCCGTATCGGAATTCATCTTCACTGCCATTCCATCATCAGTAAATTCTACTTGATCCTTGTTGAAAGATATCTTGATATTTTTGGCTTCGACCAAGCCTTAGCAATCTCATTCTTGTTACCCTGGATATCCATTATACTCAAATTTTCCTTCAAGATCAAGGGAGCTTCAGCAATCTTCAAATGACCCGCATCGGCCATTACATTGTTATCCACATTTCGATCCTCCATCGATGATACATTCTTCTCAACATTCCGATCCTTCTTCGAATCAAGAACTTCAGCGAAATTGCTAACACGTAAGATTAAATCCTCCAGAAAAATCGGTTCAAGAACAGTCAAATCCGTATTTCTATCTTCATCAATTTTCTTTGTAACAACACAATCATTCAACAAGACATTCTTCCTCTTACCTTCCACTGCAATCGAACGGCATTGAGGTTTCACTCCTTCCCTGATCACAATCCCATTAGAAGCTTTTCTAGTAGCTCGTAGAGAGCCAGATGAACGCTGGACGTTCATGAATCGACGGCGAAGAACAGCCGGCGAACCTCCGGCGCCGCCTCCTTCAGCCGCATAATTCCCGCGGTAACCGAAATTCAAAAAACCTGAATGATTTCTCTCTCTAGAAAATCCTCAGAGCTTCTCTCACTAGAAATGGATTTCCCCTCAATAACATTACAAAAAGATTTCTCAACCATAACAAATTAAAGTGTCAAAAATAAAATACAGTAAAAAGTAAAAGAATAAAAGAACATCAAATTTTATGGTGTTTCGATTCAACTAGAACTAAGTCCACTCCCTAAAGATCCCTTCTTCAAGTATTACACTAAATTAAAAGTGACTCTCCTTTTATTCCCATAACAAGAAGAAGCCCTTACAAAATCTTTCTTCCAACAAATCTGTGTGGCAGAGTACCGATGTCCTTCCTCACCCTCCTAGCAATGGCAGAGTACCAACATCCTTCCTCACTCTCCTGGTGATGGTAGAGTACCAACATCCATTCTCACCCTCTTAATGATGGAAGAGTACCAACATCATTTCTCACCCTCCTAGTGATGGCAGAGTATCATAATCTTTTTAGAAAATGTTTTGTCAAAAGCCTTCAAGGAAGTAGGGAGAATTTTGAAGAATAAATAAGAGATTATTACCTTTGGGCAACCTTGTGAATACCCTCACAATTTATTATCATAAGATCTCTCACTCTTCTCACCTAAATAACTATCCCAAACATTCTCCTTTTCAACTCTCAAGAGAAATTCATAGCATTTGTAGTGTCAGTTTTTAGGATACTTATATATGAAATACAAGAAAAATCATGCATAAAATTAAAAATTTCAACTGGAACATACTCAGATAATATAGTATGATCACATGTCATCTGTATGAACAGTTCAAAAAGCCATGTACAATATTATAAAAACCTAATTTTATACTCTATCAGTCATTTGTATGAAGTAATATTATACTTTACAAACAGTTCAAAACTGATCCAATTCCTCCGATAAGATCCTGTATGAACCTTATTTTGTTCATTATAATTCGTTTGTTTGAACCCACTTCGTACAGTATGAATAGTTTAAATAAATCATGCTTCATTTGGTATGAACAGGAATGATCCCATTTCATACTTTAAAAGTCGTTTGTACGAACCCCACTTCATACAGTACAAATAGTTCAAAAATTGATGTGTTCGTATGGGATGAATTGGTATGCACCCATTTCATACTCTGTGAGTCATTTGTATGAACAGATATCATATATTACAAATAGTATAAATAAAATTTCCTGACATGATACAAATCGCTTAGTATGATTTAAAATCATATAGTACGATTAATTTAAAAAAAATTAAGTTTTGGCTCATTCCCCCAGTGTGCGTGTGTAAGATTACTAAACTATAATCACACTCTCTCAAACTCAAGAAAAATAAAAAATTTACATACTTCACTACATGAAACTCTAATCTACTCTATCTTGATTTCTTCAGCAGTCTGGAGTATGATTTTCATGAAATATTAGTACACACAAACAACTAAAAGAAAATATATCTAATGTATATTAGGAGAAATAGTAATCAAAATAATAACATTTTGGCATCATCAAAAATCATGTTATATAAAAATTAATCTTGAAATCTAAGTTGCAACAGACAGTTAGCTAGTAATGGTGTGAGGGCATGGTGGTAGGCACTTGCACCGAGCAGTGTCAAATAGTGGCTGATGTTGAGAAAAAGGTTAGCCTGTGATGTATTTTGGAATTTGGCTAAAAAATGATGAAATCATTTAAAATGAACTACCCAGTGAATTTGAATTTCATCAAAATGTTAATATTTATTTTTTTGATTAGATTAAATAAAAAATTTTGAATTTAAAATAATTTAATTGCATTTTTAATCAAGTGAAATTGTCCTTTATTAAATGGAAATTAGATTTAACATGTTAGACATAATGAGAATTTTTAATGATATTTACAAAAAAAATTTAAAGGAAATAAATTACAATATATGACATTGGGTTTCTCAGGTGTAATGAGGATAAATCCCAATTCTATTGATACAAAACAAAAATACAAGGGCCTAGGCCCAATTACAACTTTAAAGATAAGGAGTGAAAAGAAAGAACTATAGCCGAAAAATAATGCTCAAATAGAAAAAATGAAAATTGGATCAAACATTTAAGGCTCAAAAAAATATGAAAATGAAGTTGAAGCCTAGAGTAAAAAGACACTAAAATTTCTAAGTTTATTATGTATAATCCCATGTAAAAAGTACAGCTCATTATCAGGGCAAGAGTGGGCCATCCAGGGTCGTATGAAAATTGGAATGAAAAAATCCTTCGATTACCAGGCAAAAAAGAAGACCATCAAGGGGGACTAGTGTGAATTTCTGAGGGAATTCTTGCCATTATCATCTGGAGAAATAGGCCATTCTGTAAGATAGAGTAAGGCCAAATCTAAGAGAATTCAATTAAAAAAAACAAATCAAAGAATTCAATCAAATAACTTACATGACACCAAAGACTATCACCACCAGTGGAAGGCAGTGGAAGACCTAACCAAAGTTGGGAAGTTAAAAAAATTCATTCTCATAGATCCAGATCAATGAACAAGGAAAGCCCCACCAAAACAAAGCTTCAACAAGCCCATCTCAGCTTAAACAATCAATATCACTGGATTAGCTCACATAATCACTCATAGGGAATGATAGGACATCCCCACACATTCAAAGAAGTCATAAATTGAAGAAGTCAATTCATTGTCTTCTTGATCCATTGAATACACACTCGTCACATCTAGTGGAAAAGTTTAACCAAAAAGAAGAAAGTGATAGACATAATTATTTCATCTCTCAACTTAGAAAGAGAAAATGAAGTAATAGTTATCCTGACACTAATTATCAACAATCGGATTGATAACATTCTAATAGATCCATGGAGATAAGTGAGCATTATCTTTAAAACCATCTTTGATAAGATGAATATGCTCATGTCCCAACACACGTTCTAACCTTGGGACTTCTCTATGGATTCTCCAATGAACATAGAGAAATTTAAGGATCAATTACCCTAACTATCACTTGAGGCAATGAAAATCATCAATACAAAATAATGAGATAGTTCATCATCATCGATGCTCCAGAAACCTACAATGCCATATTCGGTTGGCCGCTATTGAATCCTTTTAAAGTTATGGTATCCACATGCCATATCACCATCAAATTTCCTTCCAAACAAAGAAAAGTCATAATTAAGGGCAACCTATCCCAGTCACGCACTTGCTACCAATGAGCCGTTAGTCTAGCAAGGAACATCGAAAAGATTTAATAAAAACTATCTACAAGAATCTTGAGAAGTTTACATTGACAATAGCAAACATTCCAAGTATTGATGAAGAGGTCATATGCCACCATCTAAATACATAGAGATACTCTCATACCATCAAATAAAATATAAAGAAAAACTACGTCCTTACTCTTCAAACTCATCCAAAAAGAAGTAAAAAATCTACTATCAACTAACTTCATCAGGAAAGTCCAAGATATATATTGGATTTCTAACATGGTGATGGTATATAAAGTAATAATAAAATGGAGAATGCGCTTAACTTCACCAATCTCAACTTAGCATACCTAAAAAATGGCTACCCACTTCTAATGATTGATACATTAGTGAACTATGTTTTAAGCTATCTGATAATGAGCATCCTAGATACCTTCTTAGGCTATCACCAGAACAAGATGCATCCCTATGATTGTAAACAAACTTATTCATCATAATGGAAGGACTATACTACCACAAATTCATGCCCTTTAGATGAAAAATGCTTAAGCAACTTATCAAAGGATGATATACAAAATCTTCAAGGAACTAAAGGGAAGAAATATCAAAGGCTATGTTGATGACCTCCTAGTGAAAAGCCAATCTCCAGACCAACACATTAAAGATCTCCAAGAGATATTCCTCACTATCAAGAAATATAACATTAGGCTGAATCCTCTAAAGTGAACCTTCAGAGGAGTAGGAAAATACCTAAGGTTTCCTTCTCAAACCATTCATAACTAAAAATAACTTTCATAAGGTTCAAGCTATATTGGAGATGAAGATAACCAAAACTATCAAGGAAGTCTAATGACACACCAAAGAAATTATTAGATTTAATTAAAAGTTTGAGTAGATTATTAGAACTTATTGAACTTCCCCAAGGCTAATTAAGAAGGGGGTTAAATTTGTAATTTTAAAAATTTCTTGGATTTTCAAAAATTGTTTTTAGAAAGTTTAAATAATAATCCTGAAATATGCAGTTGTATAATAAACTGATTATCACAATAAATTTTTTAACAACAAAATTTTAAAGCACAGAAAAATAAAAATACTAAAAAGTAAAGTAAACATAAGAACACCACATTTATAGTTGTTCGGTTCAAACTAGACCTACGTCCACTCCCTGGAGACTCCTTCTTCAGATATTGCACTAAATCAAAGTGACTCTATTTTTTCCCCCATAGTAAGGCATATATTCCTTTACAAACTCTCTTCTACTAACCCTGGTGTGGTAGAGTACTGACATCCTTTCCAACCCTCCAAGTGATGGCAGAGTACTAATATCATTTCTCAACCTCCAAGTGATGGTAGAGCATCGATATCCTTTCTTACCATTCTGGTGATGGTAAAGTGTCATGACATATTAAAGATCTTATCTCAAAAGCTTCTAGAGGAGATGGGTAGATATTTAGAAGAAGAAAAGAGATCCTCACTTTGGCAACCTTATGAATCCCTCAAAAAATTCCCTCACTTTATCTCTCACACTTCACACTCACAATCTCTCCCAAACACTCACACTCAATGGCCACTCATAAAATAAAATCGTAGCAAAGGTATATAGTGTCATTTTGTAGTTTTCTTATATATGAAACATAAGGAAAAACCGTTCATAAAATTAAAAATTACAAGTCAACCGACCTATGGTCGTATAATATGATAAAGGATTATTTGTACAAACAGTTAAAAAAATTATTGTTCAATCTTGTGTGAGCCTTATTTTGAACTTAGTTAGTCATCTGTATGAAATAACATCGTAATGTACAAACAGTTCAAAATTGAACATATTCAGTTGGTATGATCCTGTACAAACCTAATTTTGTTCTCTATCGGTCATCTATACGAACTAACATCATATAGTATGAATAGTTAACAAAAATCATGCTTCATTTGGTATGAGTATAGATGACCCCATTTCATACTTTATTAGTTGTTTATATGAATTTATTTTGGACAGTATGAACAGTAAAAAAAATTAATTTGTTAGGGACAAACTGATACACACATGATTTCATACTCTATCAATCGTCTGTATGAACTTTTATCTTATAGCAAAAATAGTTAAAAAAAAAAGAGTTTATTTGGGATGAACTGGTACTCACCCATTTTATACTCTATGAGTTATCTATACAAATTGACATTGTACGAAATGAACATTGCAAAAATAAAAGACATTATTTGATTAACTTATTTTTGGAGTAAAAATGTAACAACTCATCTAGTATGATTGTAAATCACAACTCATCTAGTATGATTGTAAATCATACAATATGATTAGTTTTAAAATTTTAAGTTTGCCTTCCTCTCCCCTAGTGTGTGTGTGCATGGTTAATCAATTACAATCATACTCTCCCAGACTCAAGAAATATAAAAAAATTATAGATTATATTACTTGAAACCCTAATCTATTCTGTCTTGAAGTCTTCAACAGTACATAGTATGATTTTTCTAAAATATTAGTACACATAAATAGTAAATAGAAAATGTCCAGTACATGCTTAGGAGAAATGAAAAAATTAATTAGAATAATAATATTTTTCTATCATTAAAAACATATTCTTAAGATGGCTTCCTGTGTTGAAACAATCAGTACCTTTTTGTTATGATGGTAATCAGTTACTATTTGAATAAAAAATTAAATTCTTTTCTCCTAAACTTCCCATCAATGAAGATAAAAATAAAAAACATAAGGATCATAAAAATTTCATCCCAATTTTTAAATTTTGTTTTTTATAAACAAATACAAAAAAAATAAATTACACAAAACACAAAAAACATAAGGAAACTAAAATTCATAAACCATAAATAACCTCTCCCTAAGAATATCAATTCTAAACAAACCAAAATACATAATCAAAAGACTTAAAACAGAATATAACACAAATTATAACATAAGCCAAAAAACAAATAATAACCTCCCCCTATTTTGTCATAAAAAAATAATCCCATGAAAAAGAATAAGTTGTTATATACAAATCTAATGGATGATTGATACGGCATCACAAAATTAGCTTGACCGGGCACGAATCTCGAGGAAAAAGCTAGTTGGAAACTTCAAAAATTAAATCCGGAAGCACCCGAACTCCAATTTCAGCGAGCTTATGGTCAAATTGAGTGTCTAGGAAAAACGAACCTAACGACACCAAATTCGACCCAATCCGAGCTCGAATGAGTCCGAATCAAGGACCTGAAGCGTTGTTGGAAGGTTCAAACAGCAATTTGAGTTACCAAACGGTCTCCGATTTTAACGAGCTTATACTCGAATCGAGCGGCTCGACGAGACAAATCCAACGAACCCAAGATCGCTAAATTCTAACATCATGAAGGCCTCCAAATGTCTAACAAACGGTGCATGATCGAAGGCTTCAATATCGGCCGTCTATTCAAACCACTCCCTATTCGCCCATGATCTCACACCTATTTACAAGCCATGCCACTCCAGAAAAATTATAAATAGAGCCTCATTCTTCACAAAGGGGACTCAAGTTAAGAGAGAGAAGGAGAAAAGAAGAAGGAAGAGAAGGAAGAAGCTCCTCCTCGACCACCGTCGGAGCTCTTCCTGCCGTCTGAAGATGTCGGAACTCTGCCGGATTTTCGGGAAACGTCGAGAATTTGCAGAACTTTATAACTTTGTGAGAAGTTGATTGTATACTGACCGTCTTGATTTGTAAGACGGATCAACCTTTGTACTTCAAACAAACACTAGTGGAACTTTACAACTGGGCGAGGCCCCGTGGTTTTTTCCCTTTTTGGATTTTTCACGTAAAAATTCTGGTGTTCATATTCTCTTTTCTGTTTGTGTGCTGAATACTCGTACAACTCTCGGACATAAATTTACAAACACTACCGCTGCGTATATTCTAGCACGCAACAATGATAAAGAAGATTATTTTTAACTATTTGCACATACAACATTAAAGTCCTGATTGGAAAAAGAAATACTCAAATTTTAAATCAAAAATTAATTTAGATAAGAAAAGATAATTAGGTTAAATGTTTGCTCTAACAAGCAAAAATCAAATAGAATAATCATCGTAAAATTAATTAAATAGAGATCTTATAGTTTTAAATTCAATAGTTTAAATTATCATTTAATGCAAAGATTTTTCTAAGAGTTAAAGTATAGGAAAGAACTAAATGTAGTGTGAGCTCATTTTATGTCTCTTTATTAGTTAAAAATAAATTGGGTCATGCGAAAGGAGCATTCTCTCTTCTTTCAGGACATTATATTTGAGGAACTTGCTAGGGAGGTGGAATGAGCTTATCACTGTAGCACGGTGGATCACCTTCCACCACATCCTCCAAGCAGTCACCCTCCCCAGCAGGGGCAACCATAGATGTTCCTCTCTAAATCAAACAAGTCTTTATTTATCTCAACCAAATGTAACTCTTTTATCTGAGACCTATAAAAAATGAAGCTAACGGCACACATCTCATCACAAGACATCCTTCTTAATCAGATCATCTCCAAGCTCAAAGATCCTAGTCAAATCATTACTCTCCCCCTCTCGCTCTAGTGGGTTAACATTAGACGAGCTTCATACCCAATGCCGACTCAATCTATAGATATCCACGGGTTCACTCTACATACAACATCTCTCACAAGATCGTCACACCACTTGGTACGAACGACAAAGTTATATCTAAGACTAATAGTACTATAACTATTCTATTATGTACATGTTCTACTATAACTATCCAAACCCGTAAATGGAAGGAGAGGGGATAGAAGAAACCATACCATTATACACCAAATATGGAGGAGAAACACAATAAAAAAGAGATATTCATAGAGAGATATTGTGCTAGTTTATCCTTTTCTAGCATGAGTTCTATAGGATAGAGCCCTTGCTCCACTTATTCTTGTATTTTTTGCTGACATTATATAGATTCGATCCAAATTCATCTTCCACTCTCTTACTCTCTCTTCTTTCATCATCCTCGCCTACATCCTCTTAGTTCATAGATTGACTCATAAAGTATAATCAAACATCATCCATTGAATAAATCTGAATTCAACATCAATAATATTAGGAAGGCATAAAATTTGAGAAGGGTGTGCTAATTAGGATTGAATTTGGTGAAAATAATGCTACCCTTAGAATAGTAGAAAGATAACACAATGATATCATTAAAATCCTTGAGTATGCATCTGAGCCCCCGCAAAATTAGTAGTAGAAGCTCTGCCAAAATTTAATTTTTTTTTTTTTACGGAAAATTAGGGGCAAAAGACCGTATATTAAATCAAAAGGGTACAACCTAACAACTGAAATTACAAGTAAGAAAATCAACTATGCCCCCAAAATTACAGAAGGAAGTATCAAAAAATAAGACTCAGGAGTAGGTCTACACCACATCAAACATCACTAGCATAAAGAAAACGAAAGAACTGACAAATTGTTAGATTATGCAATCCACCATTGGTAAATGGGCGCCATCTTTTCGTTAATGGATTGCTAGTGGGCCAACAACTAAAAAGTAACCCATGCAGTTGCACAACCCAAAAAAACATTCACGGTGGAAAACATCACAAGTCCCATTCAACACCATTAAATTTTAGACGTGCTAGGCTGTTAGCCTTGCTGCTTGGGCTCCGTTTGAATCAACTTGTTTTACCATTTTTAAAAATAAATTTAATATAAAATTAAATTTTTATAAAAAAAATTACTTTAAGAAATAGTAAAAAAATCTTACTGAACGAAGTCCTATAACCTTCCGGCGTGAAGCAAAATTTATTGTAAATAACGGTGCGCCGCCTTGCAAATTAAAGCTGAGCACTTACAGGATAAGTAGCAAACCGTGGCCTTCAGCCCTTCACAGGAGAGATTATTGGGTTCGGACACCAGACACAGCTTACGTTCGATATTCATAGTTCCAAGTAGTATTGAGCTCGGTACTGTGAAGCACTAAGTACCGAGCAATACTGAGCAGTACTAAGCTTTGTACTGCTCAGTACCGAGCTCAGTACCAAGTAAGAGGTGATGTGGCGCATTTTCATTGGGCTCCGAACACGTCCGATAACCGGACCTAATAGTTTGCCCCTTCACAGCGAGGATATGCCCCTTTATTCATTTATTTTTTAATTTAATTTTTTTTTTGGTGCGAAAACTTTGCATTAATTTTAAAAGGTGATCTACAATAAAATTATATAAAAAATAAATAGGAGAATTTTTAAAAAGGTTCTTAGATGCTAAAATACTTCATTTTTTTAAGTATAAAACATTTATTGTTTTCAGAAAATGCAAGACATATTAGTTTGTTTTTAGAAAATGTAAAAAATATTTTGTCCCTTCTTTATGAATATTAACGACAACAATTTCTTAAAGAAAAATTTTACCCATTTCAATATGTCAACTTTTGCTATTCTAGTGGAAAGTATTTTCTTGATGGAGAGAGCAACGCAGAATCGAACTCCAGCGAAATGCAATTTAATGAATAAATTGCATTAGTTAATTATAATAAATTTATTAAAACAAATATATTTAATAATAATAATACTAAATTTTTTAATGAAAAGTTATTGTAAATTTTTTTTAAATTTAGTATCTATAAATTTAATTTATTTTTTATTTTTTAAAGATAATAGAATGTAAAAATCTATCAGATTATTTGTATGTGAACAAGTTTTTTTTTATTATGATTACAAATTTGATTAGATATAAATTTATTTTGTAAAATAATTAACTACAAAGAAAATTTAATAGAAAATTTAAATTTATATAAATTAATAAATTATAGTTAAATTTATTTAAATAAATTTAATTGTTTTATTTTTTACATAAATTAAATTTATGTTAAAATAATTCTACCTATAATCAATTTATATTTAGTTATTTTAAAAATTAAATTTATTTCTAATAAAATTTCAAATAAATTTTAAACAATTCTAATACAAAAGAATCATTAAGAATTTTAAATTTTTTTATTACAAAAATAAAAAATAACGTTTTACTTTAGATTTACCCTTATTAAATATAAAAAACTTGCAAAATTATTACATAAGAATATAATTTATAAACAAATCTTTTGTTAGAAAAAAATAAACGTCTTAATAACTTTAATATAAATGATACATCCTAAAAAAAATTTCTTGATCGGGCCCAAATTTCGAGGAAAATTCAAGTTGGAAACTTTTAAAATTAAAATTGGGACCATCCAAACTCTGATTTCAGCATACTTAAAGTCGAACTGAGCATTTTGGAAATACAAACCTAACGGCACCAAATTCGACTCAATCCAAGCCTAAATGGGTCCAAATCAAGGGTCCAAAGTGCTTTTTGAGGGTTTGAACCACAATTTGGATTACCAAACGATTTTCAAACATGACGTGCTTATAAACAAAGCGAGCAGCTTGACAAGACGAATCCAATGAGCCCAAGATCACTTAATTCCAACATTAATAAGACATTCAAATGTCCATCAAACGGTCCACAATCAAGGGATTCAACATCGGCCGTCCATCCAATCTACTCCCCATGTTCTGTCGGACCATCTCTTAAGGCCCTTGATCTCTCACTTATTTACGGGTCATGCCACTCTAGGAATTCTATAAATATACCACTCCCTTCTCTTGAAAGGGGAGGCTCCAAGCAAGAGAGTGATCAGAGGTCGCGCTTGCCTACTCGCTCCTCGACCAATGCCTGGAGTTTCGTTGTACCACAACATGATGTCGTGCCACTTAAGGACTTGAGCTTGCCATACCACTACTTGAGGCCCTGAGCTCCGCCGAACCACCAATTAAGGCCCCGAGCTCAGCTGGACCACCACTTAAGGCCCTGAGTTCTGTCAGACCAGCACTTTAAGGCTTTGAGCTCTATCGGACCACCACTTATGGCTTTGAGCTCCGTCGGACCACCACTTAAGGCCCTAAGTTATGTCGAAATACCACTTAGTGTGCATACACTTTCTGGCTAGACTCAAGAAAAGAAAAAAAAACTAAAAATAAATAAAAATTATAGCATTACAGACTTTACATCCTACTCTATCAGTCTTGAGTCTTCTTTTTGTCTTAAGTAATATGTGATCTCTGTGAAATGTTATTACTCACAGAAAATAGCCAAATTTAAAATATTCAATGAATAATGAATAATTCAAATCGACATTATTTGTCATCATTAAAATCTTAGGTTAGGGGTCATGGACTACGACAGATACACTAGGCTAACTAAACATGTAGATGGCATTAGAACTGAAACATCATTTATTGATTGGACTAGAGAGAAAAAGACTTAGCTTAGTTAAATGCCAAATATTTGAATAGTTTTTTCTATGCACTAAATCTAAAGACTATATATGTGACTCTATCTATAAAAGTAGAAAAGAAATTTGTGATAGACTTTGTATCACGTATGAATAAACTAATGAAGTAAAATAATCTAGATTGAACATTTTGCTACATGATTATGAACTCTTTTGCATGAAACTAAATGAATAAATCACTGACATGTATATACATTTCACTCAAATAGTCACCATATTGCATGCTTTAGGTAGAAAACTAATGAATGCTGAGAAAGTGAATGAGATACTTTATTGTTTGCTTACTACTTATGATGCAAATATTACTACTATAACTGAATCAAATAATATAAATGTTTATTCCATTGATAATCTTCTTGGATTACTAATTTCTTACGATTAAAGAGTGATAAGACAGATTGATACAGGTGAGAAGCGAAAGCAGAAGAACATAACACCAAAAGTGGATAACTCATATAGTGATTAGTTTCAGCCTGAGGATGAAGATGACAATACATTGATATGATGATAAGGCAATTCAAGAGTTTTCTAAAAGGAAGAAACAGAGATGTCAGCAGTGGAATAAAGGTAAGTTCAATAAAAATGTTAAGGCTTCTAATGATGTTATTTGCTATGAATGCAGGAAGCTTAGACACAACAAAATCTGAATTCTCGAATCTTAAAGCCAATTCTAGAAAAGAGAAGGTTGAGGAGAAAGAAATATGAGGAAGGGCAATAAAAGATTATAGAGAGCATTTTGAGCAGAATCAGCTTTGTATTCCTCGAAAATAGAAGCAAAGGAGGAAGTCACCAACCTGTGTTTGATGGCCGACAAGCCTGATCAATCAGATCAAGAAGAGATATGTGATGTAACTTATGAAGAGTTATTTGAAGTTTCTAACAAAATACAAATGACATATATAAAACTCATAAAAGTTGCATGCTAGGTTGAACTTAGATTTCTTAGAATTACAAAAAGAATATGAAATCTGTATAAAAGATCACACACTAATTGATAGTAACCATGTGAAACTATTGGATGACTTTGATGAATTGAACAAATAACATGAACTATTAAAATCATCCCACACTAAAATTGAAAAGATTTTAAAACATTTATGGTTGAATTTGATAGTAGAGAGCATTATTTAAAAGATGACAATGCTGTGCTAGAAAGTGCAAACTCCTTTTTTAAAGATCAATCAAAATTACTTAAGGAAAATAGGATTCCACCCACACCTAAATAACTTTTCAATCATGATAAGAAACCAAAAATGTTAAAACATAGGAAAAGATAGTTTTACTCACGTAGATTGAAAAATTCTTTTCCTAGATTTAAATATTTTTCTTGTGGAATAATTGGCAATATATATCACACTTACACTTTTCATAGTAAATCATATCTAGTGTGGAGACCAAAGATGCATAAAACAAAGCAATTCAAATATTAATCTTTAGCAGAAGACTAGTAATAAGACTCATATATTCTACTGATACTTATGCCTCCTATCCAATAGTGGACATACTTGGTGTGACTTTTTTAATATTTGAGGGCTTCATTCCAAGAGTAGATTTTGCACTCTTAAAAGAACCTCTCCCAGAAGCCTGAATGCCAAGAAGGGGAAAAAGTTTTGTCTCACTTAATTCCTGCATGGCTTACAACTTGGAAGCAAAAGCAAGTCTTCTCTTGACTTGAGGTCAATTTTTATAGAGAAACCAAGTGATAAGACCAACTTCTCTTTAGAGATGCATGAACCTCACAGAAGATTTTTCAATGAATTTGCATTTACTCATGCTCTCTTTTACGGTTTATAATTTAATTATCTAAACTTTTTTGACATTTGATAACCAAAGGATCAAATAAATCGGGGAAATAAATGTGCATCGATGACTTTATGTAAAAGTACCCTCCCATAGGTATCTTACTAATTACATTCGGGCCATGCAGACAGTTCATTCTCTCTTCTTTCAGGACATTTTATTCGAGGTACTTGCTAGGGAGCTGGAATTAGCTAATTACTGGAGCACGGTGGATCACCTTACACCACATCCTCCAAGCAGTCACCCTCCCCGGTGGGGGTGACCATAGAAGTTCCACTCTAAATCAAACAAGTCTTTATTTATCTTACCCAAATGCAACTCTTTTATTCGAGACCTGTCAAAAATAAAGCTAAAGGCACACATCTCATCCACAAGACATCCTTCTTAATCGGATCATCACCTTGCTCAGAGATCCATGTCAAGTCATTACTCTCCCTCTCTCGCTCTAGTGGGGTAACATTAGATGAGCTTCATACCCAATGCCAATTCAATCTCAAGATATCCACAGGTTCACCCTACATGTGTCATCTCTCACAAGATCGTCACATCACTTGGCACGGACGGTGAAGTTATATTGAATACTAATAGCACTATAACTCTTCTATCATGCAGATGTTCTACAATAACTATCCAAATCACTAAATAGAAGGCGAGGTGATAAAAGAAACCATACCAATATACATCAAAAAAAGGAGAGACGCACTAAAATAGAAAGAGATTCATAAAGAGATATTGTGCCAGTTTTTCCTTTTCTAGCATGAGTTCTACAAAAAAGAGTCCTTGCTCATCTTATTCCTGTATTTTTGGTTGATATTATATAGATTCTATCCAAATTCATCTTCCACTCTCTTACTCTCTTTTTCACTCTTTCTCTATGCTTTCATCATCCTCACCTACATGCTCTCAGCTAACAAATAGGCTCATAAAGTATAATCAACATCATCCATCAAAAACATCTGAATTTAACACTAATAACATTAGGTAGGCATAAAATTTGATAAAGGGTATGCTAATTAGGATTGAATTTGGAGAAAATATTGTTACCCTTAGAATAGTCGAAAGATAAGGCAAAGATATCATTAAAATCCTTGACGATGCGTTTGAGCCCCTGCAAAGTAATAGTAGAAGCTCTGCCAAAATTTAAAACATCACTATCATAAAGAAAATGAAAGAACTGACAAATTGTTAGATTATGCGATCCACCGTTGATAAATTGGCGCCATCTTTTCGTTAATGGATTGCTAGTGTCCAACAAATAAAAAGTAGCCCATACACGTAAACCCATCGAAGTTGCACCTCAAAAAACATTCACGGTGGAAATCACCTCACGTCCCATTCAACATCATTACATTTGAGACGTATTAGCCTTGCTGCTTATGCTCCGTTTGAATCAACTTTTTAACTATTTTTTATAAAATAATTTTTAAAATAAAATAAATTTTTTTTTATTAAAAAAATAGTTTAAAAAATAAAAAAATTGTTGTCACAAATGAAATCCTACATCCTTCGGCTGGAACTTTTATTACGTTCTCTGACCGGATCTACGTTCGGTCAGAGGATTGTTACTCGATTTTTTCTCGGTATTTGGTCGGTATTGATAGTTATTGTTTGATAATAACGAGGAATATCACTCTGGGAAGACCAATACCGAATAATATCGAGCAATACCGAGTATTATAAAAAAATACCGAGTTTTTCTAGACTAGAAAAACTCGGTATTTTTTTGTTTTACTCTGTATTTGGTATTACTCGGTATTTGGTATTGCTCGGTATTACTCGGTATTTTGTCTTCACATAATGATATTTCTCGTTATTATTGGTATTGCTCGGTATTTGCTCGGTATTTCTCGACTTCTCGTTTTGTGATTGCCATCTTAGCGCCGGCCGATCGTAGCTCTACATACGTTCACCGGACCAAATAAAAGTTCCTTCGACTGACAGATACTTTACGAAACTGTTACGGCATGAAGCGAAATTTATGGTAAATAACAGTGCGATGGCTTGCAATAATAAGCTGAGCACTCGCAGGATAAGGAACAATCAGTGGCGTTCACATGGCTTTTTTTTTCTTTTTAATTATTTTTTAGCTAAAACTGGGCGATAATTTTAAAAAGGAATCTCTAATAAATAAAATTATATAAAAAATAATTAGGAGAATTTTAAAAAAGGTTCTTAAATGCTAAAATACTTCATATTTTTTTAAGTATAAGAACATTTAAAGTTTGCAGAAAATGCAAAATATATTAGTTTTTTTTTTTAGAAAATGTAAAAAATATTGTCTCTTCTTGATGAATAGTCACGTCGTAAAGATTTTACCCATTTTAACGAGTTAACTTTTGCTGTTCTAGTGGAAAGTATTTTCTTCTCTGGCGAGAGCAACGCAGATTCGAACTCCAGCGAAGAGCAATTTAATGAATAAATTGAATTAGTTAATTATAATAAATTTAATAAAACAAGTATATTTAATAATAATAATAATAATAATAAAATTTTCAATGAAAAGTTATTGCAAATTTTTTTAAAATTTAGTATCTATAAATTTAATTTAATTTTAATTTTTAAAAGATAATGAAATGCAAAAATCTATCAGAATATTTGCAAGTGAAAAAGGTTTTTTTTTGTTATGATTACAAATATAATTAGATATAAAAATAATTTGTAAAAACATTAATTACAAATAAATTTAATAGAAAGAATGGATTAATATCAATTATGTAATTATTGTAAAATTTATTTATTTAAATTTAATTGTTTTATTTGTTTACATTATTTAAATTTATGTTAAAATACTTTGCCTATAATTATTTAATATGTATAAAACTAATTATTTTAATTAAATTAGTTTTTATTTTGTTATGTTATAAATTTAATATATTTCTAATTAAATTTATAATAAATAGAAAAAATTTCTAATACAAAAAAGTCTTTAACAATTTTACATATTATTATAAAAAAATAAAAAAATAGTATTTTTACATTAGATTTACACATATTAAATATAAAAAACTTGCAAAATTATTACATGAGAATATAACTTATAATATAATCTTTTATTATAAAAAATAATTTTTTAATAACTTTATTATAATTACCTAAAAAATATTATTCATGAAATGAATTTGTTGGAATTAAAAGCCAAGTGAATTCTTAGTACTATATTGTAGGAGTGTAAAGAACGAGTCAACGAGTCGGATTCAGGTTCAATCCGAATTGACCCAGGTCCAAATGGGTTGACCCTAATCTAACCCGATTTTACAAATGGGTCAAGAATCCCAACCAAACATGATCGACCAACGCAGGTTATCGGGCTGACTCGACCTAACTCGCAAACTAAGAACACAGTGGGCACAAAAGCGTCATGCATGTACGGTGCAATGCAGGAGCAGTGCCAGTGGGGCTGTGCATGCGCAGGGTCGAGCGTAAGCCTAGGTGAATGCGGGATGAGCGGGGGTGAGGGCCGTGAGGCAACGGGTGCGGGAGGTTAGAGGAGGTTCGAGCTACGAGTATGGCAGTGCGCCTGTGTGAGGGATGACAGCGCACAGTTGGGAGAGTGCGCCAGCATCAAGTGGGGGGATGGACGTGTGTACACGAATGCGCTATGCATTATAGAGCAGTGCAATACTCTAGATCTACCTTTGAGGTGGAGCTGTGTGGGAGTGGGCCATGGGTGAGATTTAGGGCAACTGAATATATCAGGTTAATTCTGGGTCAATTTTGAGTTACCCGATTGACCAGAACCCAACCAACTTTTTGAAGAAGTCAAAAAATAAAACCTGAACCCGACCCAACCCTTTGATTAAACCGTTCGACCCGAAGTCATATTTTCCAGGTCGGGTCAATAATTGACACTCTTACTATATCACAACACCACAGTTACTTAATATTATATAAAATAAATATTAATTAATTTTTGTGAGGAATACTCTTCAACGTCTTCTCTAGAGAATATAAAATATTTTTGCAACTATCTCCAAATTACTTTTTTTCTTATATAAATTTATATAGTGCTCCTTTTTAAAATTTGGTTGAATTCTAACCTGTGCTACACCGGTACTCATCAGGTGTATATTTTCTGGCACATGACGCATTATGCCTCCTCCCCCGCTTTTTTTTTTTTTTGCTATTTTTAATTATTTTTTGTTTAAATTATCGGAAAAGAAATACAAAAAAAAATATAGTATATTATAATAAGCATGCAATAAATTTATTATATTTTAAGTTATTTGGACGTTTATTTGTTTGACTTCAAGTAAAATAAATGTTATATAAGGCTTAAAAATGGTGGTGGCCAATAGGTAAGGATAGTGGGGGAGGTGACTGCAGTGGTGAAGGTAGCCACGATGAGAGGTGATGGGCAGCTCTCTCCGGTGGTGACCAGCAGTTATGGTCAATAGCGACTACGACGATGATGCCTTATTATGGTTGAAAGGGGCCAACGATAGCATTGGTGGCTGGCTGAAGTGGTCAGAGGTTGGTGGTGGTGGTGGCTATCTATAGTGACGATAAGATGATTGCAGAGGGTGGATAGCAATGATTAAAGTGAGAAAGGTAGTTGTAGCTAGCAGTGGCTTGCGGCAACAATGATAGAGAATTAATAGTGTATTTCAAAATCGACCAAATTTAAATATTTCAAATACTCCAAATATGAACTAAAAAGTGTATTTTAAATGCTTTAAAGTTATATTGTTCATTTATTTTACTTAAGGCGAAGGACAAATATTTTTAATACCTCTACAATTGAAATAATTTACAACCCTTCTGCCTGAAACCCAACAGCTCCTTAGTTGAATTGTAATATGCTCCCTCCCAACTATGTGTTTTTTTAACATAATATTGCTGGTGATGCTTGTATCATAAATCAATTGTTCTAAATTTCTTTTGACTTAAAGGTTGTATAACTTCATTTTCTGTATAGTGAGTTGATTTTTTTTTTGTCCTAAGAAGACACCTACTAGCTAATGCGATGGATTGAAAGAAGTGGACAAATATGGAGAGGAGCTCTAAAATATATCTATGGACAATATATTGTGAGATTCTATGAAAAAGAACCTAAAATACCTCTCGAAACTTTATTTATGGTGTTAAAAAAGCTATAAAAGAGAGTACTTATTAAAAAGTAATCAAAATGTATAATATTTGACTATTGCAGGCACACTGACTAACAAAAAAATGTACATGTACCATATTTGACATGCTTTCAGTGAGTGCCTTTGATGCGTTGCTTTGGAGAGTAATTCCAACCTGTTCCTTCACTAAGTTCTTTTTAGCTTAAGAATTGCATGATTAATGAGAAATTTATTATAGGGTTAATATGTGTACACCTCCTATAGTTTTAGCGAGGGTCCTCTTAGAAATATGAGTTGCCTCAATAAAGGTATGACTTACTTTAGGGCGAGTTCTCATGAGACAAATACCTCCTTAGCACAAGGTCTTTAGAGGTGAGTTCCCTCAGTTAATTTTGTCCAAGAGTTATACTTTATTGTTTTAGGGTCACAAGAGAGAGTGTATGCCTTTATTAAAATTTTCTAGGTCAAGTCCCCCATTTGAGCGGAACATGTCTTGAAAGAGCTTCAAGTTGAACTCTTATGAGGTGACCCTAGTGGATCCATATGGTGTTGCCTCTTCTAGTATATTATTGTGTACATAGAGTTCCCCAATTCTCTTGCTATTTTGGAGAGATACTTAAACAAAATTTTAAGCGAATCATATAAAAGCATTAATTATTTGTATTAAATTACTAGTAAAAGTAATGAACAGTACAAAATACAAGCATGATTAAGAAAAAGGTGGTTATTGTTTTTCTCATTTTTGAAATTTCCTTTCACATAAAAAGGGACAACTATACATATAAAGGGTTTCCTTCTTAAGAACAAACTATCTTTTATCATCTTCATGTTTATTCTATAGGAATTTTTTCTAGGGGCATTAGTGCTCCTGCAACGGGTAGTCCTACGGCTTTCTAAATTTTCATGTTTGATTGAATTTCAGTATTTTTCTAATACTGGCAAGTCCTGTGACCTATCTTTCACCTTACTCTACGAGCTTACTTGAATGGGTGAGTTTCTTGAGCATTAGATATGATAATTTTAGATGAGTCAAGCATAATAGGAATTTTGAATTGACCTCCTTTTGACGATGCTTGAGGAGATTTTATTGTCTCCCAATTTGTTTGATTATTGCTCTTTGGATGAATAGCTTTAATTAGATATGGTATGTTTTTTTTATTTATCATGAATAATCTCTTTTTCAATGTGGCTATCTTTTCATTAAGTTTTTGTCAAAATTAAATGAATTCATAAGAGATAGGCATTTATGCAAACTAATTATGGTATCACTTCACATATATTATATTGTATAATACATTTTTGCTAATTTAATTTTCTTGGTGCATGGCGCTTCATCTTCATATTTTTTTGTTCTGAATTTTGTTATGGGTCACTTTTTCATTATTGCTTTACACTTTACCACGTCTCTTTACCTTTTTTTAATAAACTTTACACATCCCTAGCTTCAACAACATGTCGAGGGACCACACTTACAATGGTAAGGAGTTCTTAAGTTGTAATTTCGTCTCCTCTCATTTATTATGGCATTTGATATTAAGTAGTTGCATGCAAAGTTTGACACCAATTATGGTTTTGTGGTTCAAACTTCTTTAAAGAGTAAGGATCATTTTTTATTTATTTTTATGAATGTTAAGTTAATTTTTTATCTATACCAATTTTATTGTAAAGTAAAGTTTCCTTTTTTTTTCAAAGGGTTACCCATTCGTGGCCGCTATGGGTTGCAAACCACTTAGATTATGCTAAGTACCATTGTACTCTATAGTAGTTTCTACTCTTCTTTGAATGGCATGGCTGCAATTAAGCATTCACCTCTTACATTATTTGTTTATGGAAAGAAAGCTTTAGGGTAGCTTTCTTTTAAGTAGTCAATTGTGTGATGATATATGTAGGAATTAGACACTTAGTGACACCCCTTACTTGGGGGAAATTATTGATATGTTACTTAGAGGTGTTTGAATTTATTTTTGGTTTATCAAAGGAGGGACTATAACTCCCATGATACATACTTTACAAACCTATAAGGGTAACATTCTAAAATACAATAATAACTTGGCACAACCAGGGGGGTGAATTTTTCATTTAAAAGAAATTCCAAAATAATACAATATGCAGAAGAACTAGTTTTGAAAATAATAATAAAGCTTTAAAGAAGAGAGTACCTTTTTTTATTTTATAGAGCTTGAACTTACTTGAAGAGAAATTTAAAAGGAAGATTAAAGTAAATTACTTCTATTTCGTAGAAAAATATTATGAAGAATTATTTTTGAAATATTTTCTTAGGTGAAACCACAACAATAATTGGAAACACAGATCTAAGTAATATAGAAAATACCAATAATGAATAACAGAAAAAGTAAAAGTAAAACAAATCAGGATTTTTATAAAGATTTGGCCAACTTGACTTACATCAACTACAAAAGTTTCTCCTCCTTGAGAATTCTTCTAGCAAACACACCTTTTGCACTTAGCAAGGTGGAGAAGCCCTTCTCTGTTTCAAGAGGGGAGAATGAACTTTACAAGCCCATCCATCCCAAAAAATCCTACATTCCCTCCTAATTCCTAGCAATATGAAGATGCCTTCTCCTTATACTTTCTCTTCATAATAGTGGATATACTACTCCCTTAACCTCCTCGCCTAATTATAGTTTTTCTACCCGAAGAATCTTTCTCTAAAGATCCTCTCCAAGGGCACCCAACAAAAACCCTGAAGAACAAAGGTGCAACTTGACGAGGATAACCATGTAATTTCCCTCACACAACCCTTGCCGCCCTCAAGGAACCATCCATCACTCAAGATCGCCATCTCTTCTATATGGTTTGTATAAGCTCTCACAATGAAATAGACCATCCCTCTCATTCTCAAAGGTTTCTCTCAAGAAAAATATCCCTAATGAATCTCTTGCCTCACACACAATTAGGGACAAAAGAATCATAATTATATATTCAAAGTAAACTCTAATTTTAATTTTTTTAATAACTAATTGTATAGTATAAATTATGGTTCATATAATCTAGTTAGTTCATTCTTAGAAAATATAATCATATTTGAGTTCTGTTGAATTGTACTATATGATATGGATCATACAGTATGATTAAATGAATTATCCTCGGGATTATCCTAGAAAATTAATGATTCATCCAACAAAAGTTTTATTCATTCATATTATATGATTTATACCTAGTATTATAACATTTAAAAACATCGTTAGCTGATTTGATTGTTTGATTCTCAGATCAAAATATATAAAGTTAATTAATATTCAGATAATATATTTAGTTTGAGCTTTAAATTTATTGAATTTTGGAAATACAAAATTTTGAATGGTTATTTATCAAAATTATTGATCATTTTGGATGATGAAAATCATACAGTATACTTAGTCATTTTAATTTTTTATTTTATTACTTTTTTATAAAGCACTTAATTTAATTTTTTAAACAACTAATCATACAATATAATTTAATAGATAAATTAATTGTTCAATTCATCACCACCCATGAGTTTGTACTAGGTCGTCTTCCAATATACCCTTAAATACATAAAAAACTCAATAAAAAGAAAATACAAACTCATATTACGAGGTTTGACCCTTCTTAGTTTGGAAATTCTTGAGCTTTAATTTGTTCTTTTTTAAAAAGGCTTCTTATTTGTTGTATATAGCTTTAGTTCATGTGTCATACCTAAAATTTAGTATAACAAAACAACCTGAATATATTGCAGAAAATATTAAGTTGGTAATTCAATAATGTTTGAAATCATCAAAATAATAGATTAAGCTCATGGGTTTCAATAATCTTACCCTTTTTATGATGAAAAATATGTTAGTTGATTTTTTAACTTACAAGTAGATATTTGACTCACTTCCTAGTTCTACCCCTCACTTTATGACTTTATTAAATTATAAACTTTATAGCTTTATTATAAATCTAATTGTCCCTAATCAGGTGATGGCTTAAAGTAATGGTGAAGAGCGAAGATCTAGTACTGGAAACAGGCACAGTCCTCCACATTCAACTGCATCTCCTACCACCTTTGGGTGGATTGCTAGATGTGAATGTCAAATTCTATTCCTAGCCAAGCAAAGTACTACATCCATGTATCATGGGGTGGATTTATGCATAAGGAAGGAGGTTGAGCTAGTGTTCCCTCTTCTTCTTCTTCTTCCTCATAATCAAGGATTGACCTCTATAGGTGCTGCCTTATGACTTTAACTATAAATACTATGAATGGAATGGCCTATGAAGTAAGAGGGTCTGTGATCTAATGGTACAGGTTAAGTGAGACTATATTGTACATCTAACATCTAAGATGTTGGAAATAATGTATCTTAGAGTAGATTTTTCTTCCTACAAGCTCAAGCATTACAAATGGAGGTTATAATTTTTATGTACCTAATAATCATATTCATAGTATTAAAATATGTGACATTCATTCATAAGTAGGTGATAATAAAAAATAATGGTGTAAAGTTAATACAATCACTTTCTTTGGAGATCATGTTGTGCCAAAAATGTGTTGGGTAACATGTGTAGTCGACACCATGTTGCTGACAAGTTGTTAGTGTTGTTTAAAGAAGTAAATTTGTAAGTGTGTTACTCATAGTTGTCCAAATATGATTCAACTATTGTACAATATCATGGGGTTCTTCACCGAAATTAGAAAATGTAAGTGTTCATGCAAATCTGCATTGTAATAGTGACTTGATGCTACTAGACATAAGATTGCATATTGGTCCTATTGCAATAATTATAAGGATGGGGAAAATTTTTAAAAGCAACTTGGTGTGGTAGGGATATGAAAGGAAATAAAAAAGTGAAGGGTAGTTTCTACAAAAAATTCTAGTACCTAGTATAACAGTCTCTCTTGGTCAACCACTTTGATTTAGTAATAGAGGCATTCCTATATTTTTATATACAACTTGATCCTCCTCACTCTGAAATTTATTATCCAACCTAGGCCCAGTAGTGACAAATTTTTTTCTCTTATGTGACATCAAAGAAGATGAAGGAAGTTCACACTAGGGTTAGGAAAATGATTAATTAAGGTGTGAAATGAAAGTGAAAACCATGCCCTTATAACATTTGTTATATCACACAATATGATCAGGGGATCGTACTAGATGATCAAGTGAATCCAACCCATCGTATCAAAAATCATATTGTCAAATCATATTATATGATAGGGCATTATATAATACAATCTTCAACTTTTTGATTGCCCAAAAGGGTTATCTGTATGACTATTTAACCAAATGTAATTAGACAATATAACGAGTCATTCATAAATTATGGTTGAAAATAATGATCTTACCAAACAGTTAAAATGGCAACAATTGGCTTGTAACTATATGTCCTATGTCTATCATATAGTAAGAAGTGAGTATTGTATAGTACTATATGAAGCTTTTTAAAAACAATTTGTCACCATAGGAACATTTATAAAAAAAAATGCACATGTACAAAAAAAATATGTACATGACATATAACATAAGATATAGAATAAAAATCAAAATAATAATAATAAATTTAAACATAATTTCAATAAAAACACACACAATATATAAACACATACATAACCAAATGACCTAAGCACTTAATTCTATAATCCCCAATCTAGTCATGAGTGCACTAGATCTCTCACAACTTAATCATTTAATAAACATGTCTACCAATTGATTTTTGTGTCAAGAAGTTAGATACTTACAACACCTTTTGATACATGATCTCTAATGAAATGGTGTATAGCGTCAATATGCTTAGTACATGAGTTTTGGATTGAGTTTAAAGTAATACTGATCACACTTATATTTTCACACATGTTGAGGACTTCATCCACTTGCAATGCAAAATCAAAAAATTGTTGCTTCAATCAAAGGACATAGGTAACACAATTTTTCGTAGCAATATATTCAGCCTCAACAATGGATAGAGCTACAAAATTTTATTTTTTACTTGAACAAGAGCGCAAGGATTTATAAATTAATTGGCATGCTTAAGATATGCTCTTATTGTCTACTTTGTAGACTATAAAAATAGAGTCTTAGTATCGAAAAAATTAAAAAGATGTAATATTCCTAAGACATTAGAATTCCAAGCTTGATATTTACTAAATATCATATATGTCTTCCCTTTTGAAGAGTACCCTAAAAATAAGCTTCATCTGTATATGCATCAAATTTTTCCAAATGTATTTTTTGATTATTCAAAATGAAGCATTCATAGCTAAACACATACATATGAGAGTGTTTCAGATTTCTACCCTTAATAAATTCATATGTTATCTCATTTATGTTTTCCATTATATTCAACCTATTCAAAACATAACATGCAATATTCAATACCTCAACCCAAAAATATTTTGATAATTCATACTCACTAAGCATTGTCCTAATAGCCTCTACCAATATCTTATAAGTCCTTTAGCTATGACATTTTATTGTAAGGATCTAGAGGCTAAAAATTTATGTTTAATTCCTAATACTTTATAAAATACCTCAAAAGATTCTTTATCAAATTCTCCTCAATGATTGCTATGAAT
This sequence comes from Dendrobium nobile, assembly GCA_022539455.1. Classification (NCBI taxonomy): domain Eukaryota; kingdom Viridiplantae; phylum Streptophyta; class Magnoliopsida; order Asparagales; family Orchidaceae; genus Dendrobium; species Dendrobium nobile. Next base: position 38,754,427 of record CM039724.1, read on the forward strand.
TATTAAAATAATACATCATGTCTTACACTAAATCCAAATTAAAAAGCCTTAAAATTTTCATATCATTCACTTTTATTGGCCAAAAACTTAACCTTGCTAAATCTAGAATAATCATCAACTATCACAAAGCCAAAAGTCTTTCCTCCTGAACTCTTTGTACAAATGGGTCTAAATAAATTCATATGCAGTACCTCTAATGGTCGAGTGGTTGTGATATATCTATGGTTTGATAACTTCAGTTTTTTTCCTTTCTGACAAGCATTACAAAGATGTTCTTTTGTAAATTCTTACTTGTGGATAACTCTAAGAAGCTTTAATTGTGTGATTTTCCTATGAGTCCTTATGCTTGTATGGCATAATATCTTATGCCATTACCTTGATTCTTCTTTAGTGCTTCTTAAACAATAGATCTCATGACACTTACCAATAGAATTCAAATCTATCATATAAATATCATTTATTCTTAAGCATTGTAGTATAATCCGAGTGTTTCACATCAAAAGAAATTTAGTAGAAAGAAATTTAGTATCAAAAACTTTATCACATAATTAACTAAGTTTTAGCAAATTATGTTTTAAGCTTTCCATAAGTTAAACATTTTCAATAGGAAAACCATTACTTTTTCCTATTACACTTATCTTCACTACTTTTCTAATAGTGTTACCTTTTAGTGTTGCATTGCCTCGATTACTTTCCTTCATCATGATGAACATACTCATATCTCCAATCATGTGTCTTGAGCATCTGTTATCCAGATAACAAATACCTTTATTGGATCCCTTATGAAGACATACCTACAAAATATATCAAGGTGAGCATTTGGAACCAAGACAAACTTGTGCCCCAAAGTGTGAGATAATGCAATCATGCCATGCTAAGCTAATGAGGCCTCAATCCTAAAAACAAATCATGTATTATAGTGAACTCTAAGTGGGCGCACTTGTGTGATGTGTCCTACGTTGTGATAAGGTAAACACGTGATATCTAAGAATGAATGAGATAATCTATGCAATTATTGTTCTTTTTTTTATGAGATGAGTATTGACAAGATACTATTATATATATTATTAGCTTATATATTGTTGCGAATATGATTTCAGGAAATAAAATTTTGATGATAGCAAACATTCCTATTTTTTTTATGACTGCCTTGCCTACTAATATTTCAGGTCCACAAGATCGAGTGCAGCATAAGCCAGCTCAAGATTGGATAGACTAGGACTGAGTCACTTTATAATCTTTTACCTTTTCTTTAGTCAATTGTATCAATGTGAGTCCTGTTACAAAGTAACATTGCACACACACATTTGAGAGAAAAATTTTGATTGTTCTAGAGATATCTATTTTCGATCACATCGTCCTAGACGATCCAAATATCATCCTGGACGATCAGTTAAAAACATAAATCTTAATTAGGGCATCCTGGTAAAGGAAGTCATCATTAAGCAAATCGTCCTGGACGATATTGACATGGTCTGGAATGATAGGCTCAAATTAGAAAGAATTAGCTACCAGATCTGTTTATGCATGTTTTAAATATTCACATTATCCAAGATATCTTCCTAAACTATGTAGCACAATTATGTCTAAATTAATTTGGTAATTAAGAAAAGTAATTAAGGTTTGATTGCTCGATCATATCATCATAGAAGATTGCATGATCATCCGGGATGATTATATAATCAAATCTTAGATTCGTACTGGACTACCAGTACATACCCTGGATGATATGTACTGAATTGAACTAATCTTACGGGATAATCTAAAGATCGGCCTAGATGATAATGTTACTTTTGTATCATCCAGAACTCCATCCAGGGCGATGTTATGGATGATATAAGATGTTTTGTGCTGATCGTCCCAAACAATCATGAGATCATCCTGAATGATCAAGCTATTTTTTCATCGTCCAAACATCCATCGAGGGTGATGTGTTGGATGATATTCATCTACTTGAACTAATCATGCAAGATGATATATTATCATTACGGATGATTTGAACAAATTACCTTCTAATCGTCTAGACTTTCCCAAATCGTCCTAATTGATTATACTGATTTTGTACTGATCGTACATGACAACCAGCCAATCATCCTAGATAATAAAGTCAGTTTATTATAATTATGAGCTATTTCAAATCTCTTTTTTTTAAGACCACTTATTTACTCAAGGAGAGTATGCTGCAAATCGAGCTTATGAGTTTATGTTTTTGATGATAGCAAATATTACTGATTGAATTTGCAAATTGATAATATTTTTTTCCTAATCTCCCTCTCACTAGAATAAAAATTTTAAAAATAGGTGAAGACAAAATTATTATTATTATTATTATTATTATTATTATTATTATTATTAAAATAAAAACATATATAAATGCAATAATACATTCTCCCCCTTTGACAATATCAAAAAGAGGAGGGGCACAAACAATCAGAATAATAACAATGATTAAAAAATAAAATGATCCCTGGTCTAATGAAAAAAATCAAATATTCTTAAAATGAGAAAGTTACCTCTTGATTTTATTCAAAAACTTTATAAGGAATGGATTGACAACATACAGTCCAGAAAAAGTTAGAAATTTATAAATTTTTACTCCAAGCTCAAGTTCTTTTAAAGCACAGTCCTTCGCTGCTGTCTTAACCTGAGAGAGCCTAGAGGAGAGGGAGAGAAAGGGAGAGAGAGAGGATCTTGTGAGGGGGAGTTGGTGAGGGATTTCATAAAGATTGCTCAAAGCAAGGATCTGAGTCGTTTTCTCCAGTCATCATCCCTAGTTCCTTGGGGGTTCGAGAGAAGTCTACTTCAGCAACTGATCGAGGTTCTCTGCCTACTTCAGGTGAAAGCAAAAGGAGTCGGGTTCTCTACCTGCTTCAGGAGGAAGCAAAAGGAGTCGGATTCTCTGCCCCACCGGTGTCTGTGGAAAGGAGGTTTGTAAAGGCTTCTCCGCCTTACTGTGGGAGCAAAAGGATAGTCACTGAGTTTAGTGCAATACTCGGAGGGCACCTCCGAGGAGTGGACGTAGGTCAAGTTGATCGAATTAACCACCATAAATTCTTGTGTTCTTTATTACTGATTTTTTTGCATTTAATTTTTGCACTTTGGTTTTCTTATTGGTGAATTTTTGTTTGATTTGAGTTTGAGTTTTGATCGAGAAAATTTTTAAAATATCAATTCACCCCCCTCTTGGTTAGCCTTGGGCTAGTTCATAAGGGCTTAACATCCCTGAGCTTTCTTATATATGTAGAGTTTCATGCTTTAGCTTACACACACAACTCAATTTTCTAATGAAAGTATAAATTTTCTACGGTGTATGTCCTATTTTAATGAAAAAGCATAAGTCATATCAAGTAATATAATGATTTAAAGAGTGCCGATCCAATAAGGTTAATTTAGAAATATCCTAAGTTCACTTTACTATTGCCTACTGAACTACTAAATTTACCTAGTAGAGTAATTTAAAAGGGTGTTGTAAGATAAAAGTAAAAAAGCTTCAAACTGCAAAAAGAAATTTCACTAATTTTAGAAATTTTGAACCTATGATTCTCTGAAAGAACATGATGGCTTTAGAGAGGTTTAATTCCTATTATTGTTATAGATAAACACAATAGTGCTCCTCATCTCAGTCAAGCTCATTGGAGCCTTAGCTAGGATCCTGCCTAACTATAGCTATTCTATCTCCATAAGACCCAATAATCCTAACCACCATATCTATATTATGGTTAAATTATATTTTATTTTATGTAATTATTCTTCTATTCCAACATTGATGCTCTAAATCACGCTATGTTTTTATTTTATGTACAGCCTGTAAAAAAATAAATAAATAATAAAGAAATCAAGAATTGCATGGATACATCAAAGATTATACTTAAGAAATAAATTCTTTCAAGAAATCATAGATTCAGAAGACTTATTTAACAACACGTGGAGGGTCTGTTGCACATAATAAATGTAACAAATACTTTATTTCATTGAATGATTAATAAGTTACAAACTAACAATCACAATATAACAAAATAAACATGGTAAAACAAGGTTTAGAAATGACTCAAAATTAAAATTACAACTCCTTTGCACTTCTTCACTTTACACCATAACCATATAAAACTCCAGATACAAGATAAACTCTCCCAAGATACTCCAGATACAAGATAGCCCTCACACTCTCACACACTCACATAAAATGACTCCACATTAATCGTTACTTTATTTCATTGGTTCAACTGACTCCCATTATAATGCTAGGCAATTTGGCATTGAATTGCTTCAATATGGCTCTGTGGCACTTCCTAAATAGTACAATGGTGCTAAGTTCTCATGTAGAATTATGCTAATCTCTTCACTATGCACTAAACATGTGGAGCTATGGTGTTGACCCTATCTTTGTGGCATTACGGTGCTGGTCCAATTTTTATTAATTTTCACTATTTTTCTTCACAAAATACAAGGATTACAAGCTCAAAATAACTTACTAAATGTAATTAGGAATGACCAATTTTTATATTAGCAATTATGTATGTGCTGCTCTCCTAAGTGGTGTGTGAATAGATCTCAAAGCATTACCTTTTAGTTCTTTTATTTCCTTTCTTAAATATTTATTTGAACTTAAAACCAAGGTTATGAAAAACGGACATGATAACGATCCAGAAGAAGAAAAGGTTCACAGTTTAATCGGTTCCACCAGTTGAACCGAGGTCAAACCGGATGACCTAATAAATAAGAATATCATTAAAATTTAATAAAATTACAATAATAATAATCTTATCATTCCAAATATGGAAAAAAATAAACGAAATAAAAAATTATAAATCATAAAACTTACATAATTATGTAAAAGAATTATTTAAATATCTCATATAAGAGCAAAAAAATTTAAAACTTATAATAATAAGAATTTAACCTTATAATGAATTTGTCTGGCTTTCTAAGAATTTCAGATTTTGTTTTGGTTTTCTCTATACAGGCTCATTAATTATGTCTGTTTTCGGGATTAATTGTTTGCAAGGTTTCCTGTCAAAAGTTTCTCTTGAGAGCTTAATTGTATGCAAGTTTCATTTAGATGTCTTTCTGGAGATTATGTTTAAACCTGGGAACATCTATACCTTACTTTTCGGCATTATCTCCCAGATCAATCTGGGGATTGAGAGTCCTGGCCGCTTGTATTGTTTTTCAAATTTTTTCTGGCATTCTAAGGCTATCAGGTTTTGCTTTGGTAGAGGGAAATATGTTAAAAGGATGATTACTATCAAATTTTCCACTCTCTGCCAGTTGGTTTTTCCTGTTTTGCAAGGGAATCATAATATGAAAGTTTTTACCAATCTTCCATTAATAAGTGACTCTAATGTTTTCTTTTGGAGTATTCATTGCAGGCATTTTAATATTTGCTATCTTGGGAGCTGTAATGTTTGCAAGGTTCTTCTCTTTCCTTTCTTTCTCTACTTTTTCTATTTTCTTTTGATTTTTTGCAGGAAGTTCGTGCCGGAAGCTACTTATTGGATCTTCCTTTTTTGGGTGCTGTCGTCTCACAGCCCGTTAGATTTTTACATTCAATTTTGTAATCATAGGATAAGGACCGACCGGCTTCTAGGTTTTTTCTCTCTTTTTTGGATTGTAGCTCTTCGGAGCAGTAGTAAGCTGGTTGGTCCTTTTAAGGACTTTGTAACCGATTTTTGATTTTAACACGTAGGCCCCTCCGTGGGTTTTAACTAAAAAAAAAAAAAAAAAAAAAAAAAAAAAGAATTTAACCTTATAATTACATGCTCATTTTTGTGTTATACTCAAAATTACAAGCTAATTTTTGTGTTATATGATTAAATATATTTTACATATGATTAAATATGCTAAATTTTATGTTACTAATTTATATTACATATTTAATATGAATTTAATTCTAACATAAGTTTATAAATTTAATATAAAATATTATTAATTTATGTTATATGATTAAATATATTTTACATGTATATATTATATATCAAATTTATTTTAAAACTTTATATCTAAAAATTAGTTATGTAAAAATAATTTATCATTAAAAAAGAAATAAAATTATTTTTTATAGCGTATAAAAAGGTATTATTATTAACATATAAAAATGTATTATTCATATTATAAATAATTAATTAAAAAATCTGTTTAAAAAAAATTGCATAGATATTATATATGTTATGAGCTTATAGCATCATATACATCACAACTCTTCTCTTAGTCCCACATAACCTAAAAATTCTTTGTTGCTATTGTTTATATGGCTTTTTGAGTATCTCAGTGTTTAGAGATCACATGGAGTGGTGGGCCACGTAAAATTGTTTCATAATGGATTGGTTAAAATATATATAATACTTATTATAATTCATTTATGTATTGAATAAAATTATCTAATCTTTAATCTTTAATACAAATACATCATTTATTTAATTATTTAAAAAGAATATCAATCCAACCGACTGTTCAACAGAACCGACAGGTTCCCTGATTTGTCGGTTGAACTGGCGATTCTCACCAGTCGATTCTCACCAGTTCAATGCTGTTCTATGTAGAGACAGTTTTCAGACTAAACCGGACCAGACTTATGACCAATTCAATCGATTTAGCTGGTTTGATTTGGTTTTTAAAAACTTGCTTAAAACAATGCCTAATTTCACATATGCCTTATGCTCGCTAACTTGAAAATGCAGGACCTCTTCTTCTAGTATTTTATAGCTTATTCTAATTAAATAAGCATTTATATTTTCTCTTTTAATTGTTTTGCAAAGTTTCAGACTCATTTTCCAAATATTAATTCATTTCAAGTAATATAGCATGCTTAGTTTTTTAACATGCAAAAATTTTAGCCAACTCTATGTGCTACATCTACTAATGCATTATATTCATACTTTAAACTTAAAAATTTTAATTTTAACTTTTTTTAGCTTTTATATAACTATTTTTAAAATGAAAGCAGGTCATCGTATGATAATTCTATACTTATTCTTCATCAAAGTTTTTATTCTTATATTTTGTGTTGAGACAAAGATTTGAGATCTCTTCCTCAGCTTCTATTTATAATGGTTTTGAGTCAGACTTGGACCAAAAGTCCCTTTATGCTCTCATGTTATTCTTTTCCTCATTTCCCTTATCTACAACTTTTTCTTTCATTTATTGGATCTTTAGATTAAGCATTCTGACTTGATTTGGCCTAAATCTTTACATTATAAGAAACATTGTTAGTCAAAAGGTTATTCACTTTGTTACATTTACCCTTGCATTTTTCATTGGGATGATGATGCTTGATTTTTAAGATTTTTTTAAATTTTCACATCATCATTATTATATTTAAATTTTATCCTCCTTAAAAATTGTTATTTTTAGAGACATCTGCATTTGGTGTAATAGTCTTCTCCCTTCTTTTGTCACCAACATTTGCATTCATTTTACTGACCTTTTGTTCATAAGTAATCAAAGAACCAAGAAGGCTATCAATAGATAAGCATTCAAATATTTACTTGAAGATGTGTCCATCACATTGCCATCCCAAGATTCAAGAAAACGTCACAAAATCTTGCACACTCTTATAACATTAGAAATTTCTCTTCTTAAGGCTTGTTAGGATGTGGTAATATTTTATCCATATCGAAAAATTTCTTGCAAAGTTGCATGCATAAATGTTTGTAATCATTTAGTAAAATATTCATGTACTTTGACTTTGTCAATGCCTTCATAAGTATTGCATAGTTTGTCTCAAATTTCTTTACTTATTTCACAAGCAAAGATATACATATAATTTTCTTATTTCAAAGAACAAAAAAAATAATTTAAATATTTAACATGCAGTTGTGCTAGTTCTTTGTTCTTAAAACTCCATTAAATAAAGTAAAGTTCTAGTTTGATTTCAATGTCAAAATAATACAGATTATAGAAAATAAAGATTATAGAAAATTTTTTTTTTGTAGAAAAATATTAAGAAGTTTTTATTTTGAAATATTAGGTGTAACCACAATTTCTTTAGAACCAAAGATCTAAGCAATACCAAAAATGTAAAAAATAAATAATGTAAACGCAAAAAGAACCATGAACAATTATATTATATTGGTTTTGTTATCTTTATCTACATCTACTCCCCAAGTTCATCTTTCGAATTCCACTTGTAAACACTACTTTTACACTCATCAAGATGGATAAGCCCTTCTTTTGTCCTAGGTGGGAAGTGAACTTTACTAAGCTCTTCCTTACCCAAAAATGCTAGTGAAAGTTCCTGAGGATGGTTAAATTCTAAAGAACTAATCTCGATGCTAACCAAGCGGGGGGATGAATTGATTATTTTAAAAATTTCTTAATCAAACAAAAAGTTAAAACCTCTTGATGCCGAAATAGAACTAATTTTACAATAATAAAATTATATTTTTAGACCACAAATCAAATCACAGAAAAGTGCAAAAATTAAAATGTGAAAAAAAATAAATAAATAGACAGAATACACCAACATTTATTGTGGTTTGGTCAACCTAACCTACATCCACTTCTTGAAGACTCCCTCTCTAAGTATTGCATAAGTGACTCTCCTTTTCCTCCCATAGTAAGTTTGAGAAGCATGAACAAATGGTATTTTACCTACCCGGTGCGGTAGAGAATCGTGACTCTTTTACAGGTAGAGAAACTTAACTCTATTTTCACCCTCCTAGTGATGGTCAGAGAACCACAAATATATTTTCACCCTCCAGGTGATGGTCAAAGAACCATGATCTTTGCTAAAAAACTTATTCTCCAGAGCCACAGAGATTCCAGGCAGATGCTTATAGGTATTAGGCAAGATTTTTGCTTGGAGCAGCCTTGTGAATCCCCTTGCAACTTCTCCCTCACAATATCTCCCTTTCTTCTCTCACCAAGCTCTTCTTTTTCTCTCCCTCAAGCTCTCTCTCAAGAAGACTAAGTAGTAAAAGATATCTAACAACGCATTAGAGATCTATAAATGGAGGGCTTCAAAAAACTATAAATTCCAAGCCATCCGTCTTCTATTTGTATAATATGATTAATGCATCATACAGTATAATCAGTTCAATTTAGAGTCATCTAGCAAAATCATTCATATGAACTATTCAACTTTTAAAATACATCATACAGTATGATCACAAATCAAATAATACGATCACAAATCAAAAAGTATGATATGTAGAAATTTCATCTATTCGTTTGGGACGATCCATGAGATGACCCACTTTGTACACGGGTGATTGTCCAGTACTTTGGACATCATACGGTATGATCATCACAAAAATCATGGATTTCATTTGGTATAATCCAAGTGATGACCAATATCATACATGGGTAATCATACAGTATGAACACTTTTGTATAATACAATTAAGCACAATAAATGTCTATGATTTGATTGCCTCATATTGCAGGATTAATTAAGAAAGATTTTAACTAGTGCATATAGTACAAAATTAGAATATTCCATAACTTAGGCATCTTGTTTTTGGCAGAGCACAATAGACCGTACGGTACACATTAAAAGTGTACAGTATGATAAATATATCATGCAGCACGATACAAATTGTACAATATGAATTACCAAAAGAAGAAAGCTCTCTCAAAAATATTTTTCTCTCTGCCCCTATGTGTGCAAGGTTTCTTACCAAAGATATCCACCATAATCCAAGATATGACTCAAGAAAGGAAAAAATACATAATAAATTTAAAATAATAAACTAAAATCCTAGTCTACCCAGTCTTAAGCATATCATAATTGAAAGTGAATGATTGATTGAATTTTTTAAACTTTAGTACACACAAAACAAAACACAATATCATAGAAAAAATAGAAAGCAATATCAGAAAGAATAATGTTTGCTCTAATAAAAAACACAAATATAGTGCTTTAAATCAGATCTGGAACACCTAGGCTCCCTCCATCTGCATTCCAACACACTAGATAGCTTTATCCCTCCTTTTACTCCTCATAACAGCTTAGAAGCTAGTCCCCTATCGTCCTCGACTAGTCACAAGTCTTTCATATAATGACACTTTATCTAGAGCGTTTACCCAAGAGCTCCCAACATAGAACATAGAGTATAATGGCGTAAACTAACAAGGATAGTTATGTGATCTCTCTCATATAACCCTTGAATCCCTCAAGGAACCTTCACTTAACCTCATCCTCTCTTGCAAGTGATTTTTATAAGCTCTCGTCTCTTTCTTTAATGACTCTTTCAAGAAAATCATCTCTGATAGATCTCGTGCCTCAAACACACTTAGAGTTGTAAGAATAAAAATTAGTTATTTAAAGTAAAAATAATCATAATTATTAATATACTTATCATATAAACTAAATTATGGTTCATATTATTTGATTCGTTTAATCTAAAAAATTCTCATAGTTATGTTCTGTTGGATATGTTTATATAATTTGGATCATACAATATGATTAGTTAAATCAGCCTAAGGATCATTATAAATAGTGATTAATTTAACAAATATTATGCTCATTCTTATTATATGATTTAGATTGTATATTTTGATATTTAAAAAAGTATTATGCTAATTTGATTGCTTGATTCTCATACCAAAATAGGTAAAGTTCATCAATAATCATATAGTACGATCAAGATCATATAGTATGATTAGTTCAAATTCTCAAATTTGCCTAAGTTTAAAAAACCAATAATTTCAAGAAGGTATTTATCAAAATAAGTAATCATCCTAGACCATCAAGATCATATAATATGATTAGTTATTTTAATTTCATTACTTTTTATAAGACACTTAATCTAATTTTATGAATAACAGATCATACCATACCATTTAAAAAAAAAAAAAAAAAGATCATACCATACCAATAGAATTATACAATACAATTTAATAAAGAAATGAGTGTTCAAATTTCATTTATACTAGTGAGTGTGAGTTGGGTTTTCTTACCAATCACCTAAATACATAAAGACCTAAGAAAAAAAAAATACAAACTCACATTGTAGGCTTTAATGAGCCTTCTCCTTTTTGATTTAGCTCCGTGGATGTGGTATATATTTAGCCAATGCCCCATACCTGACATGTTAGTATAACAAAATAACTTGTATATATTTTAAAGTTTTAGGTGTTAAATATGTAAATAGCATAGTATTAAGTGGTATGTATGTAAATCTCCCTTTAAAAATATATAATATGAGTTATCCAATAAAATTTGAAATATTTAAAATAATATATTAGGCTCACGGATTTCAACAACTTCTATTGAGAGAGTCTTTAATCCTTAATAATTTTGCAAATGACTTAAAATTTAATTTATTTATCTTTTTCTTTTTTTGAACTTTTTTATTTTTTCACTAGGTTTGATAGAGTCTATACTATTTATTTTTTGAGTCATTTTTTGTATTAAGTGTATGTTGGCTTAAGCAACCATGCACATACACACAAGGGGGTGAAATTGAATATTTGAATTTTTTATTAATTGTGCTTTATGATTCAAATTATATAATTTGATATGTTTAAATAGAAATTAATTTATATATTTAATTTAAATAGATTAAATTAAATCAAGCTATAACTAATCATATTGTATGACTACCTCATCGTATAAAATGATCCACTATTTTTAAAAATCCTACCATCGAATCCTAACTACATAAATTAAGAAAATTTAAAACTTGAACAAATCATACTATACAAACCATTTCATATAGTATGAACATTAATTAGAATTTCTTACTTTTTTTCTAAGAAATAAGGAATTGAATTTGATCTAATCAGTATTATTGTTCTTGCTCCAGCTAGCCTACACCTTAGGTTTGTACTTTTTATTTATTGAGTACTTTTTTGTCTTAGTTGTATGTTGGCTAAAAAGTTATGCACACACGCATGGTGGAGTAAAAATGAATATTTGATTTCTTTTTTGTTAATTGTATTGTATGATCCAAATCATATTGCATGATCATTTCAAATAACAATTAATTCAAATATCTAACTACTACTACAACAACATCAAGCCTTCATCCCACTATCTGGGGTAAGCTACATGAATCCTCATTCTCCATTATGTCATACTAAGAATCAAATTGTCATTTAAATCTAAAAAGAAAGATAATTTCTAATATTTTCTCATCAAATCGTTTTTTGTCTACCTATATCTTTTGTAACATAATCCAATTATATTACATCTACTTTCCTAACTGGGTCATCGAAAGGCTGTCATTTATGTGACCAGTCCATCTAAGGAAACTCTCTCTAATCTTATCTTCCACTTAAGCTAGTCCAACCTTTTCACATATATACTCAATTTGGATCCTGTCTCTAAGAGTAAAGCCACTCGTCGACCAAAGAATCCTCATCACTACAGCACTTAACTTAATATTATGCTTATATTTTAATGGCCAACATTCTACACCATAAAGCATTACAAGTCTCACCACCATCTTACAGAATTTCCCTTAAGTTTGAGGGGGGGATTTTCTAAAACACAACAATCCAAATGTTCTAAACTTTAATTCTGCTAATAATATCCTCATCTCTTTCATCATCAATTTGAATAACATACCCAAATTATTTAAATGCATACACTTATTAATGATTTGATCACACAAAGTCACAAACTCTCCACTAGATCTATTATTAATAAAATTACACTTCATATATTCAATTTTATATCTACTCAAATGAAAGTCTTTAGACTTAAAGGTTGACAACCATAGTTCTAGTTCAACTTTAGTTCCCTCTCTAGTCTTATCAACAAGAAGAATATCATCAACAAAAGCATACACAAGGGTACAACCTCTTGCAAATGTATAGTAAGAACATCAATGACTAAATAAAAATTATATAGGCTTAAGGATAATCTTTGATGTAATCCAATAGAAATAGGAAATTACTTTTCAAACTGCCATGTGTTTGAACACAAGTAACAGAACTTGCATAATATCCTTAATGACTTGAATATAATCATTATTAACTCCTTTCTTTTCTAGAACTTTCCATAGCACTTTTCTTGAAACTTTATCATATATTTCTCTAAATCAAAACATTAGCTTACTCATACACAAACAAAATCTTATGATCTTGAATCTTACACTTAAAAATATTTTTGTTAATTTTTATTAAAAGTCCCCATTTAACTCTAGAACAATACTTTATTTTTTATATTCTTTCTATTCATCTTAACATCCAAAATTAATACGCAATATTGGGTACATAAGCATTCACTCAGATTAACTTTATAATCTTTACAATCTAATTTTTTCTTTTAAGAAAGTAATCAATCTGAGTTTTAATATATCCACTATGATAAGTGATTAGACATTTATCTCTTTTCTTAAATAAGGTATTAGCAATTACAAAGTCATAAGCTATAGAAAAATTCTAATATGTTCTTTCTAGCTCTTTTAATAACTCTAAAGCCATAGCCACAATGAATACTTTGAAAGTCAACTACCTCTTTATTAACATGTTCATATAAATCTCCTCAAATAAAAAATTTTCTTCAAGAGGTATCTTTTGTATTAATTTTTTTAATCATTCAAAAATTTAAATTTTGAACACATATCCAAACCTACTTGAGGAGCATAGACATTTATAAAACAAAGAATCATAACATCATTAATAATATTCATTGCAGGAGACATCTCTTTTGAATGAAAGGAGGGAGATTCTTCAGAGTCTAAAAAGATTATTCTCCACCTTTGGTAATAGAGAATGGCTTCTCCACCTAGCTATGTGCTGAAAGAGTTTGAGCTAGTGTAATATCTAAAGAGGAGGACCATTGAAAGTAGAATTCGATCAATTTTGACCAAACCATTATAAATTTAGTTTTTATACTCTTTACTTTCTCGCAATTTATTTTCCACACTCAAGTTTGTTTTTTTGTTTTCTTTGTAGAACATTACTTTAGTTTACTTTTGATTATCTTTTGAAGGAATCCATTAGTTTACTTTTTATTAATACTATGAAAGGATTTTGGTTGATTAAATTTTGGTTGAGATTTTTGTTCTAAAACTAAATTTTTTTTTTAAATTTAAAAAGAACAAAAAAATCATATTTTCTTTTAATTTTGGTTTGAATTTTTTATCATTTCAAACACTTTCGCATGTCATTGTATGCTTTAGGTAGAGATATTTCAAATTCTGAGAAAATCAATAAAATTTTATGTTGTTTACCCGAATCTTGGAATGCAAAAATAACTATGATATCTAATTCAAAAGATTGTTAAAATGTTAAATTTTTTTAAAATACAAATTTACCCTCCCTCCTGGTGTTCCACGTGCACTTTCATATAAGCTATGTCTTAAACATCACCCTTAATGAAAGCAAAAAAAATCCTTTAGGATTGAACTCATATTTATATATCAAAGGAAAATTTGGTACCACACATTCTAGAATAGATATGTTGTTTTATGAGATTAAAGTTATGAGGGATTCCCTTGCCCAGTTTAAGAGATGCTAAGAGCTCATAAAGCTACTCCAGTCTCTCCTTGAGAAGAATAGTGAGTTGAATTTTTTTTAATCTCCATAAAATGTGTTTAGTCTGTAGCTTTATCTTCGAGTAGGTTGATGTAAATTACATTTATTTATATTTTACACTCTTTTCTTTTTTAAATATTATGTACTTAATGTCATTCATAATAGGAATTAAGTCAATGTGTCATACATTTAAACTATTGGAGAGAGTTATTGAGCATAGATTGTGATAACACTAGTATCATTTATATTTAAAAAAATCATATTCAACATTCTAGAATCAAACACATTGACATAAGGAATAATTTTATTAGGGATAATATATCCAAAGGAGAAATTGAATTTAATTATGTTTCAACTGAAAATCAACTTGCAGATAATTTTATAAAACCACTAGCTTTTGATACTTTTAGTACATTAAGAACAAGGTTAGGTGTGATCGATTTTAATGCGTAAACAAAATCTTCTGCAAACTTGATATGTTTTATATGTTTTTCTTATTTTTCGATTATTTGTGTTATGTTTTTTGTGTGTATGTTTCTATTTTTTCTATTTTTGCTTTTTATATTTTGTGTGTTATTGACATGTTTTCATATATCAAATTTCCTATTTCTGAACGATCGTGCAAATTTTTCTAAGCATTCATTTTGTATTGTACGAATTTTATTTTGTCCCATACGAATTCTGTAGCAAGCCAATCATTGTTTTGGGCTGAATGCATAAAATTTTGATTTTCCAATACATATCGTACTGCACGATATTTATATAGTCCCGACTGATTTGTATTCATTCGTCTATGCGCACCTAGACAGTTATATAGGCATAATCAGTTATTATAACTGATCGTACGTATAAAACTTTATTTTGTACGTATGAACCATGTGTCATTCAATGTGGGGGACGAACCTAACTATCATTAAAATGATCATAAATAACCATTCATCCTGGACGAACGCCTGTTCGTCTATACGATCGTCTAGTCAAAAAGCCTGTACAAAAGAATGCTTTATAACTTATGTAATTATGAAAATTTGTTTCATTTTGAACATATTAGTTCATACATATGAAATTATTTTCGTCATGTATGAACCAAGTATCGTACTATACGAATCCATTTCCATATGTATGAATGGTCATTTTTTGTTAAATAAGAGGGAGTGAGAATTCATTTTCATTCACTTCAACAACTTCTCTCAATCCCTTTTCATCTTAGCAATGGCTAGTTCAAGCAAACGTGTTAGAGTCTCTAAGGGTTCATCTTCAAGAGGTGAAGATGAAAACTTTCTGTCCAAAGAAAATGAGGATTCTTACTTTAAGTTTGTTTATGTTAAAATCACTACATCTAGAATCTTGCTCCAAGAAGACATCTACTTTCAAGTAATACTTTTTTTTTGCCTCAACCCAATTTGCATTCATTCTAACTCTGATTCATGCCTACCATATAGAAACTTTCCACTACTTTATGGAAAATATGACTTTTAGTTCTGATGAGAGTAGGATAGGATCATATGTCCTAAAGAAATAAGTAGAAATCACAAAGAAAGATTTGGGATTCTTTCTGCAGTTAAGAACTCAAGGGATTAGAGCACACACAATGACATCCAAATCTGATTTTGAGTGGTCTAAAATAAACAAAGTTCTTAGAGGGGTTGCATAAGTAGTTCATTTTCCTAGGGTCTATACCTTACATCAAAATGAATGAATCATTCAGCATGTCCTTAGAACTTCAATAATTCTTAAGGTTGGTGATCGCATTAACATTACTCCTCTTCTGCCCACTGTTACCTATCTTATTATGATTGGATAACCAATAGATGAAGCCCAACTTATTCTTGATTATATTCATGGCCTTTGTTGAAATTTAGCATATTTCTTATAAGAGGAAGAAGAATATT
Organism: Dendrobium nobile; assembly: GCA_022539455.1. NCBI lineage: Eukaryota > Viridiplantae > Streptophyta > Magnoliopsida > Asparagales > Orchidaceae > Dendrobium > Dendrobium nobile. Next base: position 38,770,746 of record CM039724.1, read on the forward strand.
GCATTAGGACATCTAGTGACCTATGTCTTAGAGAAGAAGTACAATCTTGTTCAGCCTAAAATTTCACTTGAAATTCCAATATACTTCATTGATGCTTCATTTCGAGCACTTTTTGGGAAGAATAACAATACAAGTGAGGATTTTGAGGAAGAAGAAGAAGGGGGAGCACCTGCACCTGCTCATAGACTTGACTTTTAGGAGATGATCTAGCGCTTTGACCGATTAGAGAGTCAATTTGATCAGTGCTTTGATCAAATTCAGACTCACCTAAACTAGCAGGATGCATTGTACCAGCATGATATGGGTTGGATTCGAGGACAGTTCGAATCTGTAAACACTAACATAGTTATGACGAATAGATATTTTTCTATCTTCAACCAACCTCCTCCAAACCTTGGCCCTTCAGAGTTTTAGATGTACTTCTTGTGTGTTGTATTTGCCAGGCCTTTGGGATGTGTTGATCTTAGTGTTATTTTTTATGCTTTATATACTTATCCTTATTTAGCTTTTGTGTTCATATTTTGTTGTCTTTGTGTTATGATTTGAAATCAATGTGCTTCAATGTATTTCATCTTTAAATTGATATTAATAAAAAATGTCTTGCTTTGTTTAGTTGATTTAGTTCTTTGTTTGAAATGTTTGTTTGCCTATATGATAATCCTATATTAATTGATCTAAAAGGTGTTATAAATTAACATGCAATACAAAATTAATTTCATTATGAATTCTAATTTTTTAAAATGTGTTAAGTTAACTTATAACTCGATAAAGTTAAGGCTATCAATCTCATGTTCTTTTTTAGGCATACATAATTTAAATATTATTATTACAATTTTGATATCTATTATTTTTTATTTTTCTTTTCAATATAATTATCTTTGTAATTAGCAAAATTTAATTTTTTAGATCATTGATTTTGGAAAGATCATTTAAAAAAAGAGAAGATATCAAAAAGAAATGTACAATGTGTACAAAAATCGAAATAATGCGTAATAGTTCACAAATTAAAAAGAGACACATAATTAGCCTAAATTCAAAAAGATGCACAAAGTGTGCCAAAAATATTTGAAAAAAATATGCAATGTCCCCAATTGAAGATGTTCTTTCCTCTATCATTTAATCTTCAAATTCAAATCAATCTAATAATCAATTACAATTTATTTTGAAATTGAAATTAACTAATCTTTTATTTCATTATTTTTGTAATAATTCTCCTTATCTAATTGTCTAGAATGATTCATGATTTTGATTAATTTTTCTTATCTATATTAACGTTTAATTTAAATATTTTGAATCTTTATTTTTTCATCTAATGATTATTAACTTTGTTATTGTACTTATAGTTCAATCTCTTTTAAAATCAATTACTTAGTTTTCTCTTATGACTTCTTTCATTTCAAACTTCTTTCTTCCCTTTTTTGTTGTTGTTAAAAGAGGGAGTAAAATTATTTATTTATCATTTTTTATTGGTGATATTTTTTTGTTTTGTGTTTAGGGTTTTGATTTATGGAAAATTTAAAATTAAAAAAATTGTGTTTTTTAAGGAATTTTTTTATTCACATGTTTATTCATTTAGCGGGAACTAAGGAGAAATTTAGTGTATATAAGTTTACTCAAACAATAATTGTTTTGTCATCATAAAAAAAAGGGAAATTATTGACATATATGTTCTTGGTTGTTGATATTCTTACAACATGTTCATTTTTTATGATTCTAAATATTATTTCTTTGATTATTATTTCTCCTAACATACTTTGGATGCATGGTTTTGCTGTTCGTGTGTACTAACATTTCAGGGAAATTATACTCCGGATTGTTGAACACTTCAAATCAGACCAGTTTAGAATTTATTATAAATGAAGTATATAATTTTCATTTTATTGAGTCTGAGAGAGTGTTATTATAATTGAGTAACTATGAATACACACCAGGGGAGAGTCTTAAATCTAAAAGTTTGTAAAAAACTGATCGTACTGTACGATTTTGTTTCATACGGGATGATCTGATAAGTTTTTTTTCCCTTTTGAGCAGTCAAACGAATAGAAATAAAAATTTTTCTAAGTAATAATCATATTGTATGATCTCCATTCGTACATACCTTCCAGAGTACGAAATGGATTGGTCTCTTTTCGTTAAAAATAACTTTTTCTAAGTACGCATTGTACTGTATGATCACATTTCATACATACCTTATAGAGTATAAAATTGTGAGGTCCCTCTTCATCCCAACTTTTCATCCTAATGTATTTGAAAATTTTTGAACTATTCATACCGTACGATGTCGTCATCATACGTATGCCGTTCAAAGTACGAAATGGATGGGTCCCTTTTCGTCCCAACAAACTTTAAATTTTTTATAACTGATTGCACCGTATGATGTCGTCATCGTATGTATGTTGTTCAGAGTACGAAATTGTAGGGTCCCTCTTCGTCCAGATGAAAATGAAAAATTTTCTATCTGTTCATCCTGGATGAACTTGATTCGTATCGGATGATGATCGTGTATGAAATATTTTTGTACGAATTTACATTAGGTTCTTACACAATAGTTTTTAAACTATTCGTACGTGCGAACATATGATCGTACTGTACGATCGTGTACGCTCAAAATTGAGAATTTTAGTTTTCTGGATGATTTTTCTTGTCTTTGGTACAGAAGGTCCACTAAAATTGACGTTAAAAAGTCTTGTCTTCGTGATTTTTAAGGGAAATTGAAAGAAATAGTGTGAGAGAATGTTTGATGGAGAATTCTTGAAAGTGGAGTGTGAAGGGTTCATAAGGTTACTCAAAAGTAAGGATCTCTTTATAATTTTGGTTATCACTCTTCCTCTTGTCTTTCTAGATTGCTCGTGAGAAGATCTTTGAAGAAGATTCGGTTCTCTGCCAACACTTGGAGAGTGTAAAAGGACGACAGTTCTCTACGGACACTTGGAGAGTGTGAAAGGAAGATGGTTCTCTGCTGACACCATGACTTTAAATGAATATTCATACCATGACTTTAAATTAATATTCATACCATGACTTTATTAGTATTTATACCATGACTTTATTAGATCATGCATTCTTAGTAATCTATAGTTTTAATCCTACATACACACCTCACAAGTAAAATAAAGGTTCATACATTATGCTATGCAATGCAACTTAAAATTATAATATATTTAGGCTTTGTCTGGGCCAATTTTTGTACTACTTTTTTCAATAAAATTTTTCTACAAAATTTTTTTGAAAGTAGCAAAAAATAGTGTCTGAATATTGCACGCACTACTCATAATATTGGTTGTATTGAACTCATCACTGGTCGAACTAAGATGAATATTACGTGGATCTAAAGAAAAATCAGGGTAGCAACAATGAAATATATAGTTATCATTCTTCTAAATTTGCTGATGTTGTAACAAGCCATCTATAATTGTGTTTATCATGCCAAAATATTTTTCATCAGGTTTCTTATTTTAAATAGTCTCCAAAGTCTAAGAATTAATTTAAAAAATAGATAATATTAATTGACTTCATATATGTTTTATTTCATCCAACAATATTATTCATTATAACTCATCTTGTAGAACCACAAATAGGAAACAGGTCTATTAAATCTATCTTTCTAAACGTGTATATAATAATTATGGCCTATAGCTTTCTATTTTTTTTTTTTTTTAGTTTAAACCCACAAGAGGGGCCTACGCGTTGATATAAAAAAGAAGGTTACAAGGTCCTTAGAAAGGTCCTCCAGCTCACTACGCTCATACGAGCTACAATCAAAAAGAAAATCAAAACCTAAGAGCCGGCGGTCCTTTTTTCTAATATTACAAAAAATGCAATAGATAAAAGTGGGCTGCACGGCCGCAGCAACCAAAAAACGGAAGCTAATGATATACTCGTTCAGCACAGACTTCCTGCAAAAATGATAACCAAAAAAGCAAAAACATAAGAAAAAAACAGCAAAGAGAGGCTTACAGTGATTGATAGGAAGCATTTGAGTAATCCAGAATAACCTGCAAGAAACTCTCCAAAAAACTAAATGAGGACAACATTTAAACAAAAAGTTAAAACAGAAAAAGGGTAAAATCTGAGTCACCTCATAGCTGATATCAAAATTATAAGGAAATTGAAATTTCATAGAAATATAATCAATGCAGCCACAGCTGCAAACTTTCCAACCAACCAGTAAATAGCACAAAAAATTAAAAAGCAACATAAACCAAGTTAAGATAAGCCACGGAAAAGAAAAACCCCAGCTATAGCTTTCTATGTATACCAAAGATTAAATGATTTCATTATTTTTTTTTTTTAATTTGAATGTGCTCTTATGCATTGAAGTACCTTCCAGAAAGGCATCAATTAATAACTCAAGCAACATATCAAAAGATAATGTAGTCTAAGAGTGTAAGTACTTTGAACGAAATGAGTGAAATATAAAAGATAGTTTTGAGAATGACTTATACCTGGGATACAACTCTCCTCTCACTTCTTATAAAAAAAAATATCTTCTGATATTAAGTGATCCGTGATATATTTCATAGAAAAAAAGGCCTGCTAATGCATAATCTATATCTCTATTTCTGATTCAAATCTAATTTTAGTTACTTGTAAGATCTATCTTAGAGAGATAGGATGATCTTGTCTTCAACTCTAATCTTTGAGGGTGGTTTCTAATCATTCCTTTCTATGCATGTTTGTTTGTGAGTCCTTAACTGACTTTACAAGCAAAATAAAAACTAAATGGACATGCATGAAATTATATGTTTAAGTTCAAAGAAAAACGTAGTAAGCTGTTTTTAAAGTTTTTATTTTGAATTTTATAAAGCTCTTGAATATATGAAGTAATAAAAATTGACTACATTATTCTTTTTTTGTTTTCTAATAATGACGGAGAAAATTGTAGCAGTTTTTATAGATTGATTAGCATATATATGAAGTGGTTCATCTTTACGCTATTCCTAATTGGAACAACTGTTATTGTTTGGATTTCGCTTACTAAACAAAAATTCGGGCTAAGTCAAAACCTTATTTTCTTAAGAACATCTATATAATGCATTTGAATTAGGGTTAGGTGTTTTAATTATATGAGCTATTAAGATTACTGGTTTCATGAAGATATGCTAACATTTCAAGTAGTGAATTGCAATATTCAGATATATGCATGGTTGAACTCTCTAAGGATGTCAATCGGATGATAGCAACTTTTTTTTTTTTTTTTTTTTTTTTTTTTTTTTTTTTTTTTTTTTTTTTTTTTTTTAGTTAAAACCCACAAAGGGGCCTACGCGTTGATATAAAAATTCGGTTACAAAATCCTTAGGAGGTTCCTCCAGCTCTCTAACGCTCCAAGGAGCTACAAAATAAAAGCAAACCAAAAAACCTATGAGCCGGAGGATCCTCTTTCTACTGTTACGAAAATAATTAAGATCTAACTTCGGGCTGTGAAGCAACAGCACCCAAAAAAGGAGAAGCCAACGAATCTTAAAACCTTTCAGCTCCGCTCTCCTGCAAAAATTGATAGCAACTTAAGTAAACATATTTAGGATGCTTTTAGCGAATCATGGAAAGGAGTTCTTTGTGAGGGAAAGCATACTGAAGCAACAGTTAATCCAGGAAGTCTAGCAGTGCTTCTTAGAAGCGTCTCTGCCTTAAAGACTTTGGAACTTCTCAAGTAACCCAAAAGTATATGTTTTAATTGGAAGTTTAGAAATACTAGTAAAAATGCTTGTGCATCAAGCAAATGTTTCTATTATAATATCAAAATAATAAAAATTCATTTTTGGCAGAAGAAAAATTGAATAAACTAAGAAGTGTTTAATGGGCTTTCACAAATTTGAACATTGAGATGATGCTATGCAATATTTGTTATTGAGATGTGGATCACCAAAATGCACAGTTTTATTTGAGGAATTCATATAGTATGCATTATTCGATGTTAGAAAATATGGAATAATGCATATTATAAATTTATAACCTTTGCTATCACAAATCTTTTTGAATACTTCCATCCCTAGTTAGAATTTCTTGACAACACTTGTACAAACCTTGGTCGGCATGATTGCGATCAGCACAACAGCAGTTAGCGCGGTGAAGGTTAGAATGGTGGATGGTTGTACGATCGCAGTTGGCTAGATGGGTAGGAGCTAGGCAGTAAACTCCGAGGATGAGGGAGGAAAAAAGGGAAAAGGGATGGGTAGCTAGGGCACGGGTAGAGAGGGAAAATAGAAAATTTAAGGGAAAATTTATAAACTTAGTATCTTATTATTCTAATTTATGCAGTTAACCCACATAATTTTTTTTTTTAAATTGTCAAAGTCGTCCGTTTAACGAGCGACTTATATTTAAGTAAGTCCTTTGTTTAACGAGGACTTACCCATGTCACTTTAACCACTCGACAATACCTATTTTCGCATGTTGTCTCTATTATCGGGACCATTCAGCAGCCCAATTGTGAAACCCTCGCGAAAGCAGCATTGAGGATAGTCTTTTTTAATTAATTTAACATTGAGGTTAATATTATTATATGTTGTGTTTATTTAAAGTTTGATGAACTTATTTCTAAGTTCACTACAAGAAAATCATCAAATACCGACAAATGTTTCGGCAACGGAAGCCATGGGACCACCATAAATTCTAGCGGTTAAGCCTGCTAATTAATCGCCAGCATTAACCGGCGGTTTGGCCACAAGAAATTCAAACGATCCCAAGGTTGCCGGAAATCCTGTTGGTTCTACATAAGTTGCACACCTTTAATGCTACCAGTATTATCCCTATTTCGCCTGACCCATTCTTCCGCTCATTTTAACGCGTGAAGTTGAAGCCTGCTCCACCCCACTTCATCTATCCGGGTCATTTCTAAACTGTTCTTTTAATTTCATTAACATTTGTGAGGTAAAACTTGTTCTCCTCCCTTCTTTTCATTTTTACGCAATTTCAATTGTTGAAAAAATTTTATTTTGGTTTAGAGACAAAGGTTGAAGAAATGCCACCATATTAGCATTATTTAAAATTTTTTATTTCTTTTTTACTGATGTATTTATTTATGAGATTTATTATTTAGTGACTTGAATTTAAACTAGCAAAGTTCAAAATTTTTTGCTTGTTACAATTAGTTATGATTAGAACCGTTTTCTATTTTAAAACAAGCATGGTTGTGATTTGTTATTGATCTAAAAAAAATTCAATTTTTTTCTATTTATGAAGAATTTCAATAAGGATGTTTCGTTGAATAATTATATTAATATTTAATATTTAAGAAATTTGGTTAATAATGAATGAATAGGCTAAAATTTCTACTACGTAAAATTTCAAATGATTGTGATAGTAGTATAGAATAGTTATAGTATTCAAATGATGTATGGAAGTTTTAATATTAAACAAATGTTTTCAAAATCTAGAAGTTGACTTTAACAGAAAATAATTTAGACATTATTTAAGAGTGGATTTAAAACTGAATATATGGAGTGTAATTTTAGTAATAATAGATCTAATTGGGGTATTGTGACTTTGTGCGATCAAGCCATTAATAAGTGGGTAAAATAAATGGGGGTATTATTTGTATAATATAAGTTGGATGGTTGAAGTGTAGGAATACACCAGGCTTGTTATGTGATAGAAAAATCTCTCTCAAATTTAATGGAAAATTCTATAAGATAGTAGTGAGACTTGCAATGATTTATGGTGTAGAATGTTGGCCATTAAAAGAGAAGCATAATATTAAGTTAAGTGTTGCATAAAGAGGATGCTTTGGTGGATGAGCAGCTTTATTCTTAAAGATAGGATACAAAACAAGCATATAAATTAAAAGGTTGGAGTAGCTCCAATGGAAGATAAGATTACAAAGAGTCGCCTTAGATGGCTTAGTCACATAAAACAAACGGCAGCTTCAAATGACCCAGTTAGGAAAGTAGATATATTAGATTTGATTTATATTAAAAAAGATAGAGGTAGAGCCAAAAAGTTATCGTTAGAAAATATTTGATATGAGCTTTCTTTATTAGATTTAGATGAAAATTTGACCCTTAACATGAAACAATGGAGAAAAATGATTCATGTAGTCAACCCCACAGTGGGATATAGGCCTGTTGTTGTTGTTATTTATTTTTTCATAATTTATAATTATATATATATATATATATATATTATTATTAATTCAACATCACATGACTATATATCTAGGAATAGAAATATTGGTTGTATAACAGATTGTTACTATGATGAAAAGGATTAACATATAAATTTATTGAGGGAGTAAAGGCTTTCATTCAAGTTACATGTTAACTACCTTCATTTAAGTCTAATGAAATGTTTAGATGTCCATGATCGAAGTAGGAAAATAAAGCTTTTCTTAAGCCTAATGATGTTAAGATCTATTTATATCATAGGGGATTTAATCCAGAATATTGGTTCAAGACCACAAATAGCAAGCATGAGACACATAGATATACTAATGTCTGTCCATCCACATCATCAAGAATAATAGATGAAGATCAAATGAATAGATTATATGAAGAACTCATTTTTATTGCAACGCTACAAATTTAAGAGCAAACATAGAAGAGCCACCAAACCAAGAAATAATTTTTTTTTGAATTACTACTTGCTGCTCAAAAATCAATTTGGGATGGTTGCACAACTCATTCAAAATTATTGGTTGTTGTTCGGAAGCTTATTTTAAAAAGTAATTATAATATTCCTTGGGAGTTCTTCAATGACTTCATTTGTCTTCCCAAAGAATCAAATCTAGTAGACAATGTAATCCCTACATATTTGTCTCAAACAAAGAAATTAGCATTCAATTTGGGTCTTATCACTATAAAAATTGATTATTATAAATGGTTGCATGTTATACTACATGGATGATGCGATAGAAGTTTATTATCGTACTTACAATGTGCCTCAGTTCAAACCCAACTCAAGAAATAATGTCATAAAAAGAAAGATATTTCATATTCTCGTTTATTTTATTCCAAGACTTCAGCGTCTCTACACATAAATGAGTTCAACACATCATATGAGATTGCATAAAGAGAAATTAGCTCATAATGGTGTTCTTTGTCTTCCATTAAATGTTAAAGCATGTAAAGATTTTTATCGGACACATGCTTCATTTGTTGCTAAGCAACGTAACATAATATTAGGATTATGTGTTGATGGTTTCACTTCACACAAACAAGAAGCTTCACCATATTCTTGTTAGCTAGTCATACAAACACCATCTAACCTCTCACTAGAGATGTGGATGACTACCCCATACATGTTCTTAACACTTAGAATATAATGAGCATATAATCCAAAAGAAAAAATTGAATTTTTTTTTGTAATCATTAATTGATGACCTAGAGTTTTTATGGGAAAAAATTGTCTTTACACATGACATCTCAACCGAACAAAATTTTACCCTTAAAGTTACATTTCTTTGGACCACTAATTATTTTTCATATTATAGTATATTATCTGGTTTGAGCACAACAGGAAAGTTAGCTTTCCCTTACTACATGGAGAAGACAAAATCTTTCGCACCAAAACATGGTGGAAAAATACTTAGTTTAATTATCATCTTATGTTCTTACCTTCTGATCATCTATTTGGAAGAAATAAGCATACATTCTTCAGATACCTTGGATAATTTGACGAGCTCTTTAAGGGAGAACAAGGAAGAAAGTGAAGATACCTTAGAGGGCACTAAAAGCATTTCTGATTAAGAATAGTTCTTGCAGCCTAAGTGATCAAATTCATTTTAATTTAGTTAATATTGTATCAACTAAAGTTGTAATCAAATGGATGTTTAGTAAGAAAAAGTTAGTCAAATTAAAATTTTACTTAACTTTTATTTTTTTAGATGTAAATGTATTTTTTTATTTTTAATTATGCAAATCTTCATATTTCTTACAACTTCATTTAAAATTTTACATGTTTATTACAATTATAGTGTTATTGTAATTTTGTAAAATATAAACTAATTACTTTTTTATTATAGATGGCTTCAAGTGACAAGCCTTCTCATAGATCCATCACAATAATGTTTGGTTATAATAGGAAGAAGTTGAGCATTGGACCAACTGGGTCTAGACAAGATGATTAAGGTTAATGGCACACATTTCCTCCAAAGATAAGAGTGCCATCACCACCACCTTGGAGTTAATATCAAACCCCCATGGAGTAGAGATAGGGACAAATAGATCAACCAGTTGTTGGAGTAACACCCATGTTGGTTACTTTCTTACTCTTACTTCTACTATTCCTCAATTCCAATCTTCAAATTAGAAACATTCATCTCTCTTCTATCTATATTAGTCCCCACCAACATCACAAAAAGTTTCATTAACCTACTCCTATCCTCCTTATAAACACCCATATTATTACCCACCTTTTATGAAGCCATAATAGTATGGACCATCAATAGTGGCAGAGGTTGGGGTTGGGGAGCCTTCAACAATATATGATAAGTGTATTTATATGGAGCCTTAGGGTGATATATAAGTTCATTTTATTTTGTAAAGTTATTGAAATTTAATTTGTTATATATATGAAAAAAGTTTTACCTACACCTTTAACCCCATAAGTCAGACCACCCACAATATTTATGATATAATATGGAGCAAATATGATGCTCCTTATGTATCATGTAAGAATAGTCTAAAGGAAGTTAGGAATATGTGGTTTAGAAAATTATAGATATATTTATAAAGATTACTTAATATTTATTATTATAATTGTATTAATATTATATATTATGCCAATGTTTTATAAAAAGTTTTTAGGTGGTTTCTTGAGCATGGTTCGAGGATCAGAACAATTTTTTATAAAGGAGGCTCTAGTCATCTTAAGGACATATTCTTACAAATTAGAAAGTTTGGGAAGTGTCCATTGTAGATTGGCGAGGGAGTGTCGGGTGATTTGACTTGAGCTTGGGTAAGCCCTGAGTTCACCAAATTCATAGAGCAGAATAAGTAAAATAGAGCATCTGATTATGGGTGCATAGGAAGCTCTCATCATATGGGTGTTTCAGTGCCCATCTTGAGAACAAATGATTACTAGTAAAAGATTATTTTAATTAGTTTCATAATTATTTTTATATTATTTTAACTATGCTCTCTATTTACATAAAAAGTATCTTAGTCACGAGCTGATACTATTTGAGTTGCATTCCCGGACTCACCAATATCACATTAATCATTAAAAAAGCTCATGTGAGTATCATTTTTTGAGTAAAAATAAAAAATAAATAGAACTATATTTTTGTGGATTTATTCTTTTATGATGATTTCCTTCCACTTCAATAGGTGAGCTGTCTACTTATGAGGGTTCATCTTCATGATTGACCAAGTACTTTAAGTGTCACACATGGTCACCGACTACTTGAGGAAGATAGAAGGGGAGGGTTTATGACTTATGTTCTCAAGGATATGTTATTGAGAGCACTACATCCATATCAGCATTTTAAGATTCTAGTGGAGTTGAAAAGCCCATCATCTAGAGGGTTGCTTATATGACAATAGAGATAAGGAGAGGAGATAGATTTAGGCTGAAATGCAAGCAGGGCTATGATTTTATCAAGTCAAAATCGAGAAGAAAAAGGATCAGGACCCTATGCATGAATCACAATGCTGCGAGGAGACAATAGATGATTAGATTTAAGTTAATGTTGAAGTTATTGTTGGACTTTGAAGAACAAGTTTTTCTTCGAGAACATATTGAAGTGAACTCTTTATTGTAGTTGAACTTTATGTTTTAACATTTATTGATATTAAACTTTATGTTTTCATGTTGTTAGACTTATGTTTTATAACATGTTAAAGACTATTTAATTTGAACTTTATATTTTCTACTCTTTTAGTATACGTTGTTGTTAATATTGTGTGTGTGTGTGTGTTTTGAAGAAGCAAATAATTGCATTAATAATAAAGAAAACAAAACAAACAACCTACAAAGTAGATTCCTCCTTTAACAAATAAAAAAAAAGGAGAAACCTTATTCAACCTAAAGTCTTCCCAAATAAAGTTACTAAAAAGAATAAAGTTAGCAAACAAATTCACTAACTTATTGCTATTCCTCCCTATACAATTAAAAATGACATAGTAGAAATCCTTTAAAAATCTAGATCTTCCACCTTCTGGACACCATTATTCCGAGCACCTTGAAAAAATGAAATAATGTTAAAGTTATCGCCTTCAATAATTATTCCTTTTTATTTGAATATACAGTCTTTAATTACATCCTTCAGAGAATGAATAGCTAAAAGTTCCAACTGCGAAACGTCCCAATGAACACAAGATTTTTCAAATGCCAACAAAAATCTTCCTTTCCAGTCTCGGAACACCCCTCCAATTCTAGATCTATATGAAGAAATTAGAGAGGCATCAACATTGACCTTTAACCAATCGGGGGGAGGAGGATGCCAACGATTGGGTAGTCTAAATGAAGGTTAGCATCCTAATGTCCTGAGTTGAAATGATCATAGCTATTTGAGATCGAAGAATAACAAACTTCATTAGTAACAATCAACACCGAGCTCTCTTCCAAACCTTCATGAATGAATCTACTCCTAGCTTTCCATGAGAGGAACACAACATTACAATAAAGATTAACAAGCATAAAATCCTTCAGAGCAAGGAATTCCAACCAATTAACACAATCTTCAAATCTAACAAACAAGGGAATTCAAAATCCCTATTTACTTAAATGTTGCAATACCTCCTTCAGCTTTATGCAATTGCTAGTAACGTGATCTACATTTTCAACGTCATCAAATCCTCTAGGACATTTATCAATGCCAAGTAATCTTCTGTAAGATAAAAACTGAAAGGTAGGAATATCATTTCTACATAATCTCCACCAGAACACCTCTACCCAAGAGCTTAATTTTGCTTTTTTGATCCACTTCCACACCTAGGATTCATAACAACCATGCATCGAAGCTTCAAATGCTAACCCAAAAATAGTTCTTCCAGATTTTTTGATGTATAAGTTCCATTCTGCCTTCAAAAGATTCTGGATTAATCTTCACTTGCATAATCAGATCCACCAGGTCCTTACAAAGTATTTCATTAACTTATCTTCATTTGAACAACCATTTGCAATAAATTCCTTAACAAAATTGCATCATCATCTTGATGTACCACAAATGTTGACCATTTGTTGAGGCATTTGTCCACAATCCAAGTGTATTTGTAGGCTTTAATAGATCCTCCATTCACAATTATCCAACTATTTATAGGATTCAATATCCTTCCTCCATCATTTAATATTTTCCACGAAGATGAACATCCTCTCCTTGAGTTTCCAACCTCCATTAGAGCACCATACTTAGGAGTCAGTAACTTGTGCAGTAGGGAATCCTTATCTTGAACGAATCTCCAAGCCAACCTTGCTCTTAATGCAGGAACTTTAGAAGCAATTGAATACAGTCTGTGACCTCCCCATCTAAAAGGCTTGCACAAATCATTCCAACTTACATATAGTAAACTAAATCTTCCATTATATTTATTCCAAATGAAGCCCCCTACACAACTTATCAAGCTCCTCAAGCACTCGTTTTGGAACAAGGGAATGCGTACTATGAAAAGTGGGATAAGATAACATTATTGATTTAACCAAAGTGAATTTGCCTGCCAATGAGATGAAATTGCTCCCCCATATATTAAGCATCCTCAAGACTTTGACAATGATGAATTGAAAATCATCACCCACTAGTTTTCTTAAGGTAATTTTTACACTAAGGTAATTAAATTCTTTCACAGATTTAAAGCCCATAATATGAGTAATGACTTTATTTTTTCTTTTACTAACATATTTACCAAAAAGAATAGAATATTTATCCACATTTATACGTTGTCCAGTCCAACCATAAAAATCATTAAGGATACCCTTAACTTCCTTTACAGCCTTCCTAAAACATAGTAACATCATCTGCATATAATAAATGTGAAATCCTTGGTCCTACTAAACTAATGCTAATCCCACATGAGCTATGAGTAAAAGCATTAGATGGTAGTTGAGAGCAGGTAATAAAAAAGAGAGGAGATAAGGAACAACCTTGATGGAATCTGCTCTTTGCTTTAGTCCAATCTGAGAAGTTTCCATTAATAGTCAATGAGAAACAAGGATCTTCAACACACTCCAAAATCAGATTGGATAACTTGGAAGGAAAGCCAAAATAATCCAAGACTTTCCTAAGAGTTGACCAAGACATAGAATCATATGCTTGTTCTGTGTCAACTTTGAAAGAGACAAGACCTTCAGTAGATCTAGAATACCTAAATTTGTGGAATTATTCTTGAGCAATAAACACATGGTCTGATAGAGATCTCCCTTTAATAAATGCCACTTGCTCTTTTAAGATCAACTTTGGAATAACAGCAAGTAATCTATTCAAGATTACCTTAGTAGCCTCCTTGTAAACATAATTACATAAGCTAATGGGTCTATAGTTCGATGGGTAGACCGGGTTGCTCACCTTAGGAATAAGAACAATCAAAGTTGTTGGAATTCGTTCAATATGAATTAGGATGTTAAGCCTAATTAATTGTCCCAAGGCTAACCAAGAGGGGGGGTGAATTGGTAATTTAAAAATTATACTTCTACTCTTTGATTTTTAGAAAACCTTTTTAATTATTCATGCAAGTTAAATTTAAAGTTTAAAAAATAAACTTTTCAACCAGAGTAAACAACTTGTAATGAAATTAAATGCGGAAGAAAAATAAGAAAGAACACACCAGATTTATAGTGGTTCGGTCAAACCTTGACCTACGTCCACTCCCCGGAGGCACCCTCTGAGTATCGCACTAATACCACAAAGTGACTCTCCTTTTGCCCCCACAGCAAGGCGGAGAAGCCTGTACAAAATCACTTTCACCTTCCCCGGTGCGGCGGAGTAGCCGGGTTCTTTGACACCAAAGAGATCTTCTTCTCGCCAAAACTTTCCTCAAGACGACCCTTGAATCCGATGGTACTGAAGTGCAAGTTCGCCGGAGCAACCGTGTGAATATCCCCTCCACACTCACTTGAAATCCCCTCCAAGGATATTCTCCCTCTCAAACTCCACCCTTTCCTCTCTCCCTTTCAAGTTCTCTCTTCTAGTTTTCTCCCAAAGAACGAAGACACAATGGCTGTCAAAGATACACTTTGTCGTCCTTTTACACTCTCCAAGTGTCGGCAGAGAACCGGACCGATTTTGTTGAACTTCACTTGAGATCCTTCAAAGGAGATGGGAAGAAACAAAGAGATCTTCTTCTTCAAGTAACCTTGTGAATCCCTCACAAACCCCTCACTTGATCTCTCACTCTTCACTCTTACAATCTCTCTCAAACTCTCACTCTCAATGATCCCTCTCAAGAGAAAATAACTCCAAAGGCACTTATAATAGTTTCTAGGACTCCTTATATAGAAAGGACATGAAAAACTGCCCAAAAAACTGCTAAAAACATGTTTTTCTGCGCACTGGATCGTCCCGTACGAAATTGAGTTAGTACGGACGAACTGTGTAAAAAACTGTCCCGTACGAACCATTTGTGCATCTGTACGAACCAATTTCATCCTGGACGAAATAGGTTCGTCCCGTACGAAAAAATTTCGTCCGGTACGAACAGTTATATCAAAAGTTGGTTCCGAAAACTTCAAAACTTTGCCAGAAACTTCCATAGTCGGTTCCCATCGTCCTGGACGAACATGACTTCATCTGGACGAAATTTTTACAGAGAGAAACTCGTCCTGGGACGAAAATTATTTCATCTGGATGATCATGACTTAGAAAAATTTTCCAGTTCAGTTCATGTCCGTTCCATTGCTCTTACAAGGAGATAACTGATCTGATCGTCCCGTACGAACAATGTTCGTCTCGTACGATCAGCACAAAAACTTTTTCAAGATCTCCTTTAGTGTGTGTGTTTTAATTCACTCAATTTACAATCACTCCCTTTCAAGTTTATTTCAAAGAGAAGTACAAGCTTCAAATCATAGAGTATTTCATGATGAATTGATTTTGAAGTCTTCGTTTGTCTGGAGTTCGATTGTCCTGAAATGTTAGTCCACACAAGAGCAAAAACAAATATTCTAAAAAATGTTAGGAGATAACAACACATAAAACAATAATATTTTGAATCATCAAAACTATACAAGTTGCAAGAATGTAAAACATGCACATAGCAACTTTCCTAACAAAAGTTTCTTTCTAGACTTCATTCAACTCCCCATTGCAAAGAAAATGTTTAATAGCATTCCAAAATCTAATTTAATGATGTCCCAATAAGCTTTAATAAAAGAATAGGAAATATTATCCTTGCTAGGAGCAATATTTCCGCCAGTTTGTTTCAAAACCAACTCCACCACCTCAATAGAAAATTCCATGTCCAATAAATAAATGTCAACATAATTCAAACAATTCAAAGCCCTTGGCCATCCATCCAAATTACAGCTTTTGTATTTAAACTTTTGCTTGAAAAATAAAAATAATACTTCTTCAATATGTTTTTGCTCTTCCACCAAAATACTATTCCCATCTTTTATTTTTGCAATGGAATTAGAATTCCTCCTTGCACTAGCGTAAGAATGGAAAAACTTTGAGTTGCAGTCTCCCTGTACTATCCACTTCACCTTTTCTCTTTGTTTCCACCATGAATTCAATAGAGCCATAGTTGAATTCAATTCACTTACTTTAGCCTTAAGGGTCCAACAATCCTATCCTGAGAGGATACCAATGACTAATTCCTTTGTTTGAAGTTCTAGTATCTCATTCAAAAGGCATTCCCTTAGTTGATTATGATTCTTGAGTTTAGCTTTACTCCATACAAATAAGAATTTCAAAGTTCTTCAGAACTTGATGTTGAGAATGCGAGAACTACTCCCATGGTAAACCTTGTTTACACTCTTTCCTCACAATAGCAGTTGAAGCTGGATATGAAGCCCAAATGTCCTCAAACTTGATGTTTCGTTTTGTGACCGTATTCAATTCAAGGATATTTAATAGGATTGGACAATGGTCCGAAGCCACTCTAGCCAAATGTCTAACCACCATATGATGGGAATAGCTCAAAGCAGTTGAATTAAGAAAACATCTATCCAATCTTTCTAGAATCCCTACTCCATCAACTTTACTATTGCACCATTTAAACTTGGGGCCAATGAAACCCAAGTCATGAAGGTCATTGTTAGACAAAATGCCTTCATCTCCTTCGGCCCTTGGAAAACAAAAACCTTTCCCCCCTCTCTTATCCTCCTTTGAAATCAAGCAATTGAAATCACCTCCTACCACCATAGGCATGTCTACAATAGAATGTTTATCCAACATCTCCCATAGATCCCTTCTTTCATACACATATTTACTTCCATACATAGAAGCTACCCTCCATGAACCTTTGTTATAAATTTCAAGATCGCCAATTACCACTTGAGAAGAAGAATCAAAAATAGAAAAATAAGCCAATTTAGAATTCCATAAGATAAGAATACCTCCAGACAACCCTTCTGATGGCACATGAAAAAAATCCCATCCATCCCTAATCATTAAATTAACCTCACTTCTATCTATAGAAGTCAACTTAGTTTCCACCAAACCCAAAAAGAAAACACCATGAAGTTTTATAAACTCCTTAAGATATAGAGAAGCACATTTCTTTCTTTCTCCTATATAATTCCAAAAATCAATTGAATAATTTCACCATCTTCCGCAAGATCCATTAAAACTTTGAAATAATTTTTATCTTTCAGAATAACAGCCTTGGCAATTTCAGGTTCAGCCACTTGCATAGAGTTGATGTAAAAAATACTATTTTGTGAAGTGGTGCCATTAGAAACAACCTGAACAGGTTCCAGAACACCTACAACATTAGTTACATTGGCTTCTTCTGCACCTTTTTCCTTATTTTTCACTGCTTAAGAGTCTTTCCTCACTTCAGTCACCAATGGATGTGGAATGAACTTTTTGTTAACATGATTTTTAAACCTTTTCTTCTTTACTAGCATCCATGGACCATATCCTACTTTAACATTACAAGCTTCTTCAACCAATTACACCTGAATACCTTCTGAAGTGCTTATCATAGCTAGAATCTTTGAATTATCCAAGTTCTCTTTATTTTTAGAACTAAGCTTAGTCTTGTTTGTGGAATTTTGAAAACAGGTTTTTTTAAAAAAAAATATTAGTTTTCTTTGGGAATTTTAGAATTGAGATTGAATTCTAATTCTAGAAGTCGAATCAACTCGTTCGGAAAAGTATATCACCCCGAAAGGCGAAAATAAAATTCCATAACGGTGTTCGGACTTAGAATTATGTAATTCATCTTGAATATCATGGCTAGATTCCAAAGAGAACTCGACACAGCCCCGAGGGGACGAAGTAGAGTTCAACTAAATAATCCGGTTACGATATTCAAGGAGTATGATTGCCGAATTCATATCCAAAGCCTTACCAAAGAAGGGTGTATTTCCCCAAAGGGAGATAACACCTTTCAATGATAATTCTTCTAATATGATGACGGTATTTATTCTTTAACTTTTCCCAAAGAAATTTAAGGAGATTTTAAAAAGATTGATTTTGAAATCAGGTGTGTGGGGTTTCAAATCTCCTACGAGCGCAAGCCCTCGTAGTTAATTACATCGTAGAGAGATAGAGTCCCCTATGAAAACTCTCGATTAAAATAAGAATGAATTTTTGTTAGATTTTCTAGGAGTGATATCAAAAAATTGAATAGAATCTTTTGGAAAACCAAAAGGGAATGGATCAAGGTTGAACATTTATTAACAGAATCAAGGGAAGGGAAGTAGGGGACACTTTGAGATTCCATAACCATCCGGAAGTGTCCCAACTTAGTCTAAGTGTTGGGCTTAACATTTTAGGATTGAAAGAAGATTTAATTTGAGTTGAGCCTTTTATTAGAAATTTGGGATTATATTCCCGAAATTGGGGTCTTATAATCAAAGATATGCCCCGGATCCTAAATCTAATTTGGACGCTGGACCACAGTCGTTCGAACCTAACTAATGCTGTGCAGAACCTGGACTTACCCCGGCCTGGATTGGGGAGCCAGCTAACCACCTAATCGATTTAAAAGAGATGAATTCAGTCATTTATGAAAAAGTGGTAGGGACATTGTACTTAAGGTTTTGGAGAATTGGGGCCGACATCAAGAAATTTTCTTACTTGGCCCCTTTGACTTATGTTGGGTGCTAAAATGTTAAGCTGATGCAATTAAAATTTTGACTCTTTTAATTTGTATCTAATGCAATGCATGCTGGTCGACAACTTCCAAATCAAGTATGCTTGAAATTTTAAAAACAGGCTTAGAAAATAATTTTTTAGAAGACTGGACTTCCCCAGGTCCGGCACCTCGTCCTCATAGGTCAGACTATCCGGACTCTACCCGCAGGCGGGGAAGGGTCTAAAACAAGGAAAGAGTAATGCAGTAATATGCATGCGACCCCGGGGTCGATCCCCGGCTAATTCCCTAGATTCGTTATCTTTTTATGTTATTTAGACTCGCTAAAATTTTAAACTTTTAAAGTTATGAGTATAAAACTTTCACACCCTCACGAGTCTCATGTATCCAGGAGAAAACAAAAGCGGCACACACTCGCCAAAAAACTAAGAAAAGCAGGCAGTCCTAAAGGCAATCAATTCATCACATCAAATGTTAACTAATTAATAAATGTCCATAGGCAAAGTTGCCTTGCTTATTACAAACCAAAGTTTTGCAGAAAGTAAAGTGGTCGGGCACCACTAACAACAACCCGGATTCTAAGCCTAATAATGACGCAAGTAATTTTGAGTGGGATGCTCTCAATCTTCAAGTCTTCACTTTTGTTCTTCTTTGGACTCCTTTTCTTCGAACTTCTTGGATTATTCATGGTGAACTACCCAAATGGATAAGAGAACACTTCCCTTTTAAGGGGAAGGCCACTCTTTCCTCTTTGGGTATAAGAGAAGTGTGATCCAAATTTGGATATTTATATGGAAAAGGAATAGTTCCCAAAAGGGTATCCTTTCCTCTTTGGACTCCAAGCTTTGGATCTATGTATCCCAACTCAAAATTAACTTTCACAACACTTGACAATCATACAAATTATATTTATTTGAAAATAAAATCTAGACTCACCTGCATGGTTATCCTAAGCAGTTAATAAATGAAAAAGTAATTATTCCCAAGCAGTTATATATGTGCATATTCCCAAGCAGTTATATATGTGCAAAAAGGAAGTAAAACACACTGGCCACGCTCCTTTTATTTGGGGGCTTTAGCAGCTGAAGCACCTGTGCAAGCATTTGTAACAATTGATATTTATTATTAACTTAGCCCCCCTTTTTATTGCTCTGCATGAGCGTGGCCACCAGTAGAAAACTATATGAACATCCAGATCGTACCTAACCTAAGGGTAATCTAGTCGCCAAACACATCAATCCATCCACAGAGTGCAGAAAAGTAAGCAAACACAGCAAAGCAATTTTATTCACAACATGCAGTGAAAACCACGAAAAACCCGGCACACAGCAGTAAAGTAAACACCGGCCTAACCTAAATCTAGAGTTGGTTGTCCTAGCACATCATCTAAAGTGTGTTTAAAAGGTCGTGTGGCTAAGGTAGATCCTGAAGTGGGTGGTTAATTAAAGTTGTCTAAAATTCTGGGTTTGTTAATGCTTAGAAGGGAAGTTTAAGTTAAACTTTAAATATCAATGAATTAGGAATTTTAGTTAAATGTATTTTAGGAATTAATTGATCGCTACCTTTGTTTCACACCGAGGCCGTGAAGTTTATTTCACCTTCCTTGGGGCTAAGCTAATAGCCTCGTAGGCATGGGTTATCCAGTAGCAATCAGGGTTAATTAAGTTATTTTAAATTGGTTGGAAATAAAGGGGTGAATTAATATTAGGGGAATTGATTACTGATTTTAATGGGTTGGTTGAGAATTTTAATATCCTATTAAAAGGATTTTAGAGGTTGGAGAAGTTAATGGGTTTTAGGGGGTTATCCAGATACGTTAACTAAGGGGTCAAAATTTGACTTTTAAAATTAAAGTTAATCTTAAGGGTTTCAAATTTTTAATAAATACTAGACCTAATCATGAGTTGTTAGACAGATGGCACACTCAATTTGGAGTTTTCAACGAAAAGTTATGATTTTTAGAAGTTCTGGCCCGTTTTGACCTAAGGTCACCTAAGATGTTGAGTCCTTGGTTTTAATTAAATTATGGAGGTTTAATATTTTTAGAGAGTAATGGATTCTAATTGAAGTCATTGGCCATTAAGTTGATTAATCAAAATTTTTCAATAATTAACAGTGAATTTTAGAAATTTTACACATTCATAGGGATTATCAAATTACTACGACTAAGGGGTCTGCTTAAGGGTTTGAACCCAAATGAGCCCTAAACTCCTTGGGATCAATTCCAAAGGCCATAAATGACCTAAGGACAGATCAACAAGTGTTTAGAGCTCTTTTGGGATTTTTAGGATTTTTAAGATTATTTAAAATTGATTAAACCCTAATTACCTAAGGATCAAGCTAAGACAAATCTAGAGATCAATTTAAGAGGGTTTCAATTCCTATTGATTAGGGGATTAATTAGGAACAATTAAGGACATTTTAATGGATTTTACAAATTAAGGATAGCTCATTATCAATTAATTGGGATTAAGGCCATTTCTAAGAAGAATTTTTTAGGCTCCTACTTGGGGAACCAAATAAACTCCAAATTTGATGAAATTTGGACCATAGGATCACCTTACCCTAAGGACTAAACCTAACAAATTTGAGCCCAAATGGAGTAATCTAAGGTGGTTAACCAAACCACCTAAGGTGAGCTCTAAGTCACCTTCAAATCACTATGGGGGTCTATCCTAGGATTGGATTGGGGCAAAATCAGTGGCTCTACACTCCTTATCCTACACATCATCAGCACACCAAAAATCACACCCTAAATCCCATTGGATAGGTCTATATCCCCTTTTGAATTTAAGGGTCAAACCATGACCCTTAAACTTAAAAATTAGGGAAAATGCCCTTGAACAACTTAAAATGGGGAGATTAAATTTGGACATGTCAGAAACATGTCCAACTTCAATCTCCCAAAATTCCAGACCTGGTGGACTTATATTTAAAAAGTAATTAAAGAAATTCATAAAATGCTCAAATTGAAATTAAACCTAAGACTAACCTAACCAGGGTCTGGAACCATAGGGCTTTTGTAGATCTCCCTGAGACCTTTCCAATGAGCTTAAGAACACCTAATTTGGTCAAGTGTGCAGGGAGTTATGAATTTTTGAAGTTCCCTTGAATTTCTGGATTTATTAATCTGGCAGTTACACAGTCAGCAACCGTTAACACGCGCCGCGCGCTGATTGGCCAAGCAATCATTGACGCAAACGGTTAACGGCCGGGCTAACAATAGCCGTTGGATGGCGGATCGAACGGCTGGGATTAACAGCGCTCCGATACCGCAGGATTTAATCCGAGCCGTTGATCGAGATCAACGGCTGGGATTTTTTCTTCAACCTCACGCTCGTATCCGAGACATCACGGCTTATCCGGATTGATCCGGGCAATCCCGCCGGTGAACTCCGATGAAATTTCACAGGGAGGATCAGGATGGTGGGAACCTTCAATCCAACAGTGGAGATCCGTTGGGGTGAAGGTTTCCTTCACACTTGACCAAACTACCAAGCTAGGGAGCTCGGGATGGAGAGATTACCACAGAGAAGGCCTCAACGAATGAGCTTCTCTATCTGGAAGCTTCAGGGGTCAGTGGAAAACATTTCTCCTTCAGACGTCGGGACTGGAGGATGGCCGGAGGTGCGACTTCGAGCGGGATGCCGAAGGCTTTCACGGACGCTTGCTCGAACGGAAGGAGGAATCGGTCTCTACGCTCGAAGAAAGCATCTGGGAGTTCAAAGGAGCTCTGGGAATTGAATGAGAGTGAATGCGAATGCTTCTGGCGGTCTGGCGAGCTCAAGGGTATTCGGCCACCTTTCGGGAGCTTGGACGGCCGGGATTAAGCTAGAGAGGGCTCGGATCGCTGCCAGGTGGATGATGGCGACGTCCAGGGGAGATCGTGGGGGTCAAAACGGTGGACAACAACCTTGAGCCAAGAATTATCTTGGGGGGGGGGGACCACCGGAACTCAAATTCCATTGGCTCCGACCTCCGCCGGCCATGATTTGGGTCGGGTTGACTGGGGGAGGCCGATGGGGACATGTTGGAGCCAAGGGTCGAGTCAATTTGGCCTGGGGAGGTCTAGATCGGACTGGTGGCTAAATTGGACCCAAACCTGATCGGTTCGAGTCGAATTGAGCTCGATCCAGGTCAGGTCAAGCTCTTGGTTTGGTATGGGAGATAGGTCTGGGTCTGGTGCACCCAATTCAGGTGGCAATTGGATCCAATTTGATCTGGGTTAAAAGATGGCTCGGGTCCAAGTGTTTTTGGCTACTTTGGGTTAGCCTAACTCTTGACCCAAGTTAGCCCAAGGCATGGGCTAGTTGGAGGAGGTGCATTGGACCTAGGGCTACCTATGGGAGGTGTTGGTCAAGTTCAATTGGGCTTAGGTTGAGAGTTGGCTCAATCCCAAGTGATTTTGGGCACTTTGGGTTAGCCTAACTCTTGACCCAAGTGAGCCCAAGGGTTGGGCTGGTCAAGGAAGGTGTATTGGGTCAATGGGAACTCAATGGCACCTTGATTTGGATTCAATTTGATTAAGATCAAAGGATGGCTCAAGGGAGGCCTCTCTTTGGTCACTTGGGTCAAGCCATATGGCTAACCCAAGTGAGCCCAAGGCTTGGGTCTCCAAGAGGGGTCTCTTGGGTACCCAAGGGGTCATCCCATGCATTCAAAGGACTTGGAATGGACTTGGTTCAAAAATTTGAAAGAGGAGGGGTGTATGGGTTAATGGGTCAAACTTGGTTGACTTGGTCAACCAAGTTGACCCAAGGTCTGTATTTGAGTTCAACAAGCTGGGTTTGATAATTGAAATTCATTGAAAGTGGTTTCAAAGAGTTTGGAATTGATTTGAGTTGAAATGGGCATTTGAAATCCCATAAGGGTATTTTGGTCAATTTTGACCCATTGGTCAACTGGGGTCAAAGCTGGGTCTGGAAAATGCAGTTTGCTGCTCGATAGGTTATAATCAAAAGTTTGGAAGTGATTGGAGGCTTTGATAAAGGCTCCAAGATCAAAATCTTCAAGGGGTTAGGTCCAGTGGCATAGGTTGTAAATATTTGAAGGTTTTACAGCCTTTGGATTTTAATTCAGATTCTGGGGTTAGAGACCTCAGAATGGGCTCAAAATTGGAGGGTAGCCTCTAGAGACATGTCTTATCACTTTTCAAGTGATAGACCCTGAATTAGAGGTCATTTGACTGGGTTTTGAAATGTTTGAAAAATCTTTGAAAAGGGTCTTTAGGACAAGGCCTTAAGACTTTGGATTTGAGTCTGGATTTCTGGATTTGGAATGGATTTCAAGTTTGAATGATTGGAGTATCCAAATCATCTACAATCATGTGGTGATTGTTAATGAATGGATAGGGTCAAGGCTAGATCAAAGGTAGAATCAAAGTCAAGGTTGAAATTTGGATTCTCAAGTGGACTGGATCAGGGTTTGGATATGTCTGAAATTTGAATTAATTGGGATTTGAGTTGAATGAAGTTTGAGATTTAAATTGATCAAGAGTAGGATTTAAATTGAAGTTGGAGTTGATCAAAGGTAGGAATTGATTTGAGGTTGAAGTGGTCTTAAGATCTAGAGGGGTTCTAAGATCTAGGATCTAAGGGAATCCTAGGCTCTAGAGTAGGCCCTAAGGTCTGGCTCTAAGAAAGGATCCTAAGGTCTAGAGTGGATCCTAGGATCTAGAATTAATCTGGAGTTTGGAAGGGCCTTAGTGACCTCATAGAAAAATGAGGTCAACAAATGGACCCCCAATGTGTGTGGTAGAAGGAACTTCTGCTGCACACATTGGCGTTGACCGAATAGAAGTAGAATCTTAAGGATGTAAGGGAGGGGATCACCCAACCTTAGGCCTATAGGATGCTAATAGAAGGCTTACACCTAATGGACAAGAGAACTGGATAAACCAAGGTAGGGAGTACCTAACCTTGGGTCTAAGGAAGGGCATCACCCAACCTTAGGCCTATAGGATGCTGATAGAAGACTTACTCCAAATAGGCAGATTAACTGGAAACCAAAGTAGGGAATACCTAACTTTGGGTCTAGGGAAGGGCATCACCCAACCTTAGGTCTACAGGATGCTGATTGAAGACTTACTCCTAGTAGACGGATCAACTGGAAACCAAGATAGGGAATACCTAACCTTGGGTCTAAGGAAGGGCATCACCCAACCTTAGGCCTACAGGATGCTGATAGAAGACTTACTCCTAGTAGATGGATTAACTGGAAACCAAAGTAGGGAATACCTAACTTTGGGTCTAAGGAAGGGCATTACCCAACCTTAGGCCTATAGGATGCTGATAGAAGACTTACTCCAAATAGGCAAATCAACTAGCAAACAAGGATGGTGTCACAAAGGGCGTACTCCACCACTAGCAAATGGTCATGTGGGGAGGAAACTTGCTCAACACAGAGGACCGAAACTGGCAAACTAGGATGGTTCCACGAAGGGTGTACTTCACCACTAGTGAATGGTCATGTGGGGAGGAAACTTGCTCCACACAGAGGACCAAAACTGGCAAACTAGGATGGTGCCATGAAGGGCGTACTCCACCACTAACGAATGGGAATCAAGATGGTGCCACGAAGGGTGTACTCCACCACTAATCCCCTGGTCAAATGCCAGGGTGGTGCCACGGAGGGCGTACTCCACCACTAGCAGGTGCGATCCTAAGGGAGGGAACGATCCGACCCTAAGGAGAAGGCGAAGAGCGTTAAAAAGATGAAAGAATTTTTTTCTAAAAAAAAAAGGAAAGAACCGAGTTGCGAATTAAAGAAGGAAAATTTTATTAATTGATAAAATGAGCTACATCAAGCGTAGCATTTCTTAAGGAAACGCCCATTGACAGGTAGCATTGGGTGATCTCCTTTACAATCTACTAACTGATACGAGCCTCCTTCGTAGACAGTCTCTATAACGAAGGGTCCTTCCCAAGTGGGCTCAAATTTGCCTCCCAACTTTCGATGGGCTAAGATAGGCCTCCGAAGGACCAACACTAAGTCTCCTGCCTGGAAGGTCCTAGGTCGCACTAGCTTATCATGGGCTTGAACCATACGGGACTTATATAACTCTAAACTTTGTTGAGCTTGGAGACGTCGCTCTTCAAGGCCTTCGAGTTCTTCCAACCGCAGTTTTGCATTTTGTTCATTTGTAATCTGATTCTGAACTGCAATCCTGAGCGAAGGGATTTGTATTTCCAAGGGTAGAACGGCCTCAGATCCATACACTAGTGCAAACGGGGTGGATTGGGTCGGGGTTCTATAAGTGGTACGATAAGCCCACAAAGCTTCCACCAACCGCTCATCCCACTGTCGTTTGTTATCATCAAGGGTCTTTTTAACAATTTGCACCAAGGTTTTGTTGAAGGCCTCGGCTAATCCATTTGCCCGAGGGTAATAGATCGTCGAGTATCTCCAATCAATATTATGGCGTCTTACAAAACTGTTGATTTTTGTAGACTTGAATGCGGACCCATTATCGGATATGATTCTGCGGGGTACGCCGAATCGATATACGATATGGTCACGAAAGAATCTTAAGACATGGTGTGATGTTACGTTGCGTAAGGGAATTGCTTCCGCCCACTTTGAAAAGTAATCAGTCGCTGCTAATATGAAACGATGACCTCTCGCGGAGGGAGGGTCAATCGGCCCAATGATATCTGTGCCCCAACTCTCGAAGGGCCACGAGGCTATCGTAGGGTGTAACACATTAGGCGGCTGATGTAAAACCACACCGTGGACCTGACATTGATGACAGTGCTTTGCAGTATTCATGCAATCGTCAATCATTGTAGGCCAGTAGTATCCAAGTCTTTTAATCTTCAATTTCATTTTTGGACCCGATTGATGTGCACCGCATAGTCCTGAATGAACCTCATTAACAATCTTCAGGGCTTCTCGCTGGTCCAAACAGCGCAGCCACATGTGATCGAAGGACCGACGGTACAACAAATTGTTGACTAGTGCGTATGATAGGGCACGTTTCTTAATCTGGTTGGAGAGTGATTTATCCTGGGGAAGCTTCCCTTCTTTAAGGTAGTCAATTAAGGGTCGTCTCCAATCGCCTTCTTCGTCGGCTGTCGAAGAGGCAGAAAGGATCTGAAGGGGAGTCTTACTAATGTGTTCCAAATCTATAAGAGAGAGGGCTTTACGACCCTGAATCTCTATAGGGATGGAATCCTCCTCAGGACATGCAAATTCCTTTGCAAGTTTTGCTAAGGCATCCGCTGCGAAATTACTTCCACGGGGAACCCTATACAAAGTGGCAGTAGGAATTAGTTCCAACAAGTGAAGTGTGTACTGGTGGTATCTTAGGAGATTAGGATTCAAGACTTTATAAGTTCCGGCCACTTGGTTAATCACCAACTGGGAATCTCCAAAGATCTTAATCTCTTTAATTTTCATTAGAATTGCAAGTTCCAAACCGGTTATCAGAGCCTCGTATTCAGCTTCGTTATTTGTGCAGGGCTCCGATAAATGGTAGGAAAAATGCATCATTCCTTTTTTCGGTGTTATGAAAATTAGACCGACTCCAGCCTTTCCAGGAATTACAGATTGTTGGTTCGCATTCCTACGAGAGGATGCTGCTCCATCAAAATACAATTCCCAGATGGCCTCGCCAGATTCCCTCAAACTCATGATTTGTTCGTCGGGTAGATCATCATTCAGAGGAGAATCTGCCGGCAGCGGGTGTGCTGCCAGAAAATCGGCGACGGCTTGTCCTTTCACAGCACGAAGAGGAGTGAAAGTAATCTCAAATTGCAGTAATATCATAGACCAGCGAGCTAAGCGTCCTGACAACGTAGGTCGGGTCATAAGATATTGCAAAGGATTAACTCTTGAAATCAAACTGATTGAGTGGGAGAGCATGTAGTGCCTCAGTTTCTGAGCTGCAAAAACCAAAGCAAGACAATGCTTCTCAATTGACGGGTATCGAATTTCAGTAGGAAGGAGTCTTCGACTAAGGTAATATAGAGCATTCTCTTTCCCTTCATCGTTGACTTGAGCCAACAGGGCGCCTAAAGACTCATCTAAGGTTGCGGTGTAGAGAATTAACGGCTTTCCCTGAATTGGAGCTGCCAATACTGGCGGATTAGAAAGGTATTGTTTAATGTTATCGAAAGCATTTTGGCACTTCTCGTCCCATACGAACTTAGCGTCTTTCTTCGCAAGGACAGAAAAGGGTTGACATCTCCCGGAAAGATTAGAAATAAACCTCCTTATATACGCCAATCTACCTTGTAGAGACCTTAACTGGGTAAGGCTCTTAGGAGATGGCATATCTAAGATGGCTTCAATTTTAGCATGGTCGATCTCAATTCCGCGGTGCCTCACTACGAATCCTAGGAACTTCCCTGAGGTGACGCCAAAGGCACACTTCAAGGGATTCATTTTCAAATCGTAGCGGCGCAACCGCTCAAATACAACTCTTAAGTCATACAGGTGAGCCTCTTTGACCTTGCTCTTGACAACTAAATCGTCAATATAGCACTCAACTTGATTGTGAATTAAGTCGTCAAAGATACGGGTCATGGCCCGTTGGTAGGTTGCTCCGGCATTCTTTAAGCCAAATGGCATCACCTTATAACAAAAGATTCCAATAGGGGTTCTGAACGCCGTATTTCTCTCATCTTCTGGGGCCATCTTGATTTGGTTATAACCCGATGAGCCATCCATGAATGAGAAAATGGCATGTGTTATCCAGTAGCAATCGGGTTAATTAAGTTATTTTAAATTGGTTGGAATAAAGGGTGAATTAATAATAGGGGAATTATATTACTGATTTTAATGGGTTGGTTGAGAATTTTAATATCCTATTAAAAGGATTTTAGAGGTGGAGAGTTAATGGGTTTTAGGGGGTTTCCAGATACGTTAACTAAGGGTCAAAATTTGACTTTTAAAATTAAAGTTAATCTTAAGGGTTTCAAATTTTAATAAATACTAGACCTAATCATGAGTTGTTAGACAGATGGCACACTCAATTTGGAGTTTTCAACGAAAGTTATTTTTTTAGAAGTTCTGGCCCGTTTTGACCTAAGGTCACCTAAGATGTTGAGTCCTTGGTTTTAATTAAATTATGGGAGTTTAATATTTTTAGAGAGTAATGGATTCTAATTGAAGTCATTGGCCATTAAGTTGATTAATCAAATTTTTCAATAATAACAGTGAATTTTAGAAATTTTACACATCATAGGGATTACAAATTACTACGACTAAGGGGTCTGCTTAAGGTTTGAACCCAAATGACCTAAACCCTTGGGACAATTCCAAAGGCCAAAATGACCTAAGGACAGATCAACAAGTGTTTAGAGCTCTTTTGGGATTTTTAGGATTTTAAGATTATTTAAAATTGATTAAACCCTAATTACCTAAGGATCAAGCTAAGACAAATCTAGAGATCATTTATAGAGGGTTTCAATTCCTATTGATTAGGGGATTAATTAGGAACTTAAGGACATTTTAATGGATTTTACAAATTAAGGATAGCTCATTATCAATTAATTGGGATTAAGGCCATTTCTAAGAAGAATTTTTAGGCTCCTACTTGGGGAACCAAATAAACTCCAAATTTGATGAAATTTGGACCATAGGATCACCTTACCCTAAGGACTAAACCTAACAAATTTGAGCCCAAATGGAGTATCTAAGGGTGTTAACCAAACCACCTAAGGTGAGCTCTAAGTCACCTTCAAATCACTATGGGGGTCTATCCTAGGTTGGTTGGGGCAAAATCAGTGGCTCTACACTCCTTATCCTACACATCATCAGCACACCAAAAATCACACCCTAAATCCCATTGGATAGGTCTATATCCCTTTGAATTTAAGGGTCAAACCATGACCCTTAAACTTAAAAATAGGGAAAATCCCTTGAACAACTTAAAATGGGGAGATTAAATTTGGACATGTCAGAACATCCCAACTTCAATCTCCCAAAATTCCAGACCTGGTGGACTTATATTTAAAAAGTAATTAAAGAAATTCATAAAATGCTCAAATTGAAATTAAACCTAAGACTAACCTAACCAGGGTCGGAACCATAGGGCTTTTGTAGATCTCCCTGAGACCTTTCCAATGAGCTAAAGAACACCTAATTTGGTCAAGTGTGCAGGGAGTTATAATTTTGAAGTTCCCTTGAATTTCTGGATTTATTAATCGGGCATTACCCAGTCAGCACCCGTTAACACGCGCCGCGCGCTGATTGGCCAAGCAATCATTGACGCAAACGGTTAACGCCGGGCTAACAATAGCCGTTGGATGGCGGATCGAACGGCTGGGATTAACAGCGCTCCGATACCGCAGGATTTAATCCGAGCCGTTGATCGAGATCAACGGCTGGGATTTTTTCTTCAACCTCCGCTCGTATCCGAGACATCACGGCTTATCCGGATTGATCCGGGCAATCCCGCCGGTGAACTCCGATGAAATTTCACAGGGAGGATCAGATGGTGGGAACCTTCAATCCAACAGTGGAGATCCGTTGGGGTGAAGGTTTCCTTCACACTTGACCAAACTACCAAGCTAGGGAGCTCGGATGGAGAGTTACCACAGAGAAGGCCTCAACGAATGAGCTTCCTATCTGGAAGCTTCAGGGGTCAGTGAAAACATTTCTCCTTCAGACGTCGGGACTGGAGGATGGCCGGAGGTGCGACTTCGAGCGGGATGCCGAAGGCTTTCACGGACGCTTGCTGAACGGAAGGAGGAATCGGTCTCTACTCCGAAGAAAGCATCTGGGAGTTCAAAGGAGCTCTGGGAATGAATGAGAGGAATGCAATGCTTCTGGCGGTCTGGCGAGCTCAAGGGTATTCGGCCACCTTTCGGGAGCTTGGACGGCCGGGATTAAGCTAGAGAGGCTCGGATCGCTGCCAGGTGGAGATGGCGACGTCCAGGGGAGATCGTGGGGTCAAAAGTGTGAACAACCTTGAGCCAGAATTCTGGGGGGGGGACCACCGGAACTCAATTCCATTGGCTCCGACCTCCCCGGCCATATTGGGTCGGTTGACTGGGGAGAGGCCGATGGGACATGTTGGAGCCAAGGGTCGAGTCAATTTGGCCTGGGGAGGTCTAATGCGATCGTGGCTATTGGCCCAAACCTGCTATCGGTTCATCTGAATTGAGCTCGATCCAGGTCAGTAGTATGCCCTGTGTGTGGTATGGGAGATAGGTCTGGGTCTGGTGCACCCAATTCAGGTGGCAATTGGATCCAATTTGATCTGGGTTAAAAGATGGCTCGTCCAAGTGTTTTTGGCTACTTTGGGTTAGCCAAACTCTGACCCAAGTTAGCCCATGGCTAGTGGAGGAGGTGCATTGGACCTAGGGCTACCTATGGGAGGTGTTGGTCAAGTTCAATTGGGCTTAGGTTGAGAGTTGGCTCAATCCCAAGTGATTTTGGGCACTTTGGGTTAGCCTAACTCTTGACCCAAGTGAGCCCAAGGGTTGGGCTGTCAAGGAAGGTGTATTGGGTCAATTGGAACTCAATGGCACCTTGATTTGGATTCAATTTGATTAAGCTCAAAGGATGGCTCAGGAGGCCTCTCTTTGGAACTTGGTCAAGCCATATGGCTAACCCAAGTGAGCCCAGGCTTGGTCTCCAAGAGGGGTCTCTTGGGTACCCAAGGGGTATCCCATGCATCAAAGGACTTGGAATGGACTTGGTTCAAAATTTGAAAGAGGAGGTGTTTGGGTTAATGGGTCAAACTTGTTTGACTTGGTCAACCAGTTGACCCAAGGTCGTTATTTGAGTTCAACAAGCTGGTTTGATATGAAATTCATTGAAAGTGGTTTCAAAGAGTTTGGAATTGATTTGAGTTGAAATGGGCATTTGAAACCCATAAGGGTATTTTGGTCAATTTTGACCCATTGGTCAACTGGGTCAAGTGGGTCTGGAAAATGCAGTTTGCTGCTCGATAGGTTATAATCAAAAGTTTGGAAGTGATGGAGGCTTTGATAAAGGATCTAAGATCAAAATCTTCAAGGGGTTAGGTCCAGTGGCATAGGTTGTAAATATTGAAGGTTTTACAGCCTTTGGATTTTAATTCAGATTCTAGGTTAGAGACCTCAGAATGGGCTCAAAATTGGAGGGTATCCTCTAGAGACATGTCTTATCACTTTTCAAATGATAGACCCTAAATTAGAGGTCATTTGACTGGGTTTTGAAATGTTTGAAAAAATCATTGAAAAGGGCTTTAGGACAAGGCCTTAAGACTTTGGATTTGAGTCGGATTTCTGGATTTGAAGGATTCAAGTTTGAATGATTGGAGTATCCAAATCATCTACAATCATGTGGTGATGTTTATGAATGGATAGGGTCAAGGCTAGATCAAAGGTAGAATCAAGACAAGGTTGAAATTGGATTCCAAGTGGACTGGATCAGGGTTTGGATATGTCTGAAATTGAATTATTGGGATTTGAGTTGAATGAAGTTTGAGATTTAAATGATCAAGAGTAGGATTTAAATTGAAGTTGGAGTTGATCAAAGGTAGGAATTGATTTGAGGTTGAAGTGGTCTTAAGATCTAGAGGGGTTATCTAAGATCAAGTCTAAGGAACCTAGGCTCTAGAGTAGGCCCTAAGGTCGGCTCTAGAAAGGATCCAAGGTCTAGAGTGGATCCTAGGATCTAGAATAAACTGGAGTTTGGAAGGGCCTTAGTGACCTCGTAAGAAAAATGAGGTCAATAAATGGACCCCCAATGTGTGTGGCAGAAGGAACTTCTGCTGCACACATTGGCGTTGACCGATTAGAAGTAGAATCTTAAGGATGTAAGGGAGGGGATCACCCAACCTTAGGCCTATAGGATGCTTTATGAAGGCTTACACCTAATGGACAAGAGAACTGGATAAAACCAAGGTAGGGAGTCCTAACTTGGGTCTAAGGAAGGGCATCACCCAACCTTAGGCCTATAGGATGCTGATAGAAAGACTTACTCCAATAGGCAGATTAACTAGAAACCAAAGTATGCAATACCTAACTTTGGGTCTAGGGAAGGGCATCACCCAACCTTAGGTCTACAGGATGCTGATTGAAGACTTACTCCTAGTAGACGGATCAACTGGAAACCAAGATAGGGAATACCTAACCTTGGGTCTAAGGAAGGGCATCACCCAACTTAGGCCTACAGGATGCTGATAGAAGACTTACTCCTAGTAGATGGATTAACTGGAAACCAAAGTAGGGAATACCTAACTTTGGGTCTAAGGAAGGGCATTACCCAACCTTAGGCCTAAGGACTGATAGAAGACTTACCCAAATAGGCAAATCAACTAGCAAACAAGGATGGTGTCACAAAGGGCTGTACTCCACCACTAAGCAATGGTCATGTGGGGAGGAAACTTGCTCAACACAGAGGACCGAAACTGGCAAACTAGGATGGTTCCACGAAGGGTGTACTTCACCACTAGTGAATGGTCATGTGGGGAGGAAACTTGCTCCACACAAGGACCAAAACTGGCAAACTAGGATGGTGCCATGAAGGGCGTACTCCACCACAACTAAATGGGAATCAAGATGGTGCCACGAAGGGTGTACTCCACCACTAATCCCCTGGTCAAATGCCAGGGGTGCCACGGAGGGCGTATCCACCACTAGCAGGTGCGATCCTAAGGGAGGGAACGATCCGACCCAAAGGAGAAGGCGAAGAGCGTTAAAAAGATGAAAGAATTTTTTTCTAAAAAAAAAAGGAAAGAACCGAGTTGCGAATTAAAGAAGGAAAATTTTATTAATGATAAAATAGCTACATCAAGCGTAGCATTTCTTAAGGAAACGCCCATGACAGGTAGCATTGGGTGATCTCCTTTACAATCTACTAAACTGATACGAGCCCCTTCGTAGACAGTCTCTATAACGAAGGGCCTTCCCAAGTGGGCTCAAATTTGCCTCCCAACTTTCGATGGGCTAAGATAGGCCCCGAAGGACCAACACTAAGTCTCCTGCCTGGAAGGTCCTAGGTCGCACTAGCTTATCATGGGCTTGAACCATACGGGACTTATATAACTCTAAACTTTGTTGAGCTTGGAGACGTCGCTCTTCAAGGCCTTCGAATTTTTCCAACCGCAGTTTTGCATTTTATTCATTTGTAATCTGATTCTGAACTGCAATTCTGAGCGAAGGGATTTGTATTTCCAAGGGTAGAATGGTCTCAGATCCATACACTAGTGCAAACGGGGTGGATTGGGTCGGGGTTCTATGAGTGGTACGATAAGCCCACAAAGCTTCCACCAACCGCTCATCCCACTATCATTTGTTATCACAAGGGTCTTTTTAACATTTGCCCCAAGGTTTTGTTGAAGGCCTCGGCTAATCCATTTGCCCGAGGGTAATAGATCGTCGAGTATCTCCATCAATATTAGGCGTCTTACAAAACTGTTGATTTTTGTAGACTTGATGCGGACCCATTATCGGATATGATTCTGCGGGTACGATGAATCGATATACGATATGGTCACGAAAGAATCTTAAGACAAGGTGTGATGTTACGTTGCGTAAGGGAATTGCTTCCGCCTACTTTGAAAGTAATCAGTCGCTGCTAATATGAACGATGACCTCTCGCGGAGGAGAGGTAATCGGCCCAATGATTTCTAGCCCCAACTCTCGAAGGGCCACGAGGCTATCATAGGGTGTAACACATTAGCAGCTGATGTAAAACCACACCGTGGACCTGACATTGATGATAGTGCTTGCAGTATTCATGCAACGTCAATCATTGTAGGACTATCCAAGTCTTTTAATCTTCAATTTCATTTTTGGACCCGATTGATGTGCACCGCATATTCCTGAATGAACCTCATTAACAATCTTCAGGGCTTCTCGCTGGTCCAAACAGCGCAGCCACATGTGATCGAAGGACCGACGGTACAACAAATTGTTGACTAGTGCGTATGATAGGGCACATTTCTTAATCTGGTTGGAGAGTGATTTATCTGGGGAGATTCCCTTCTTTAAGGTAGTCAATTAGGGTCGTCTCCAATCGCCTTCTTCGTCGGCTGTCGAAGAGGTAGAAAGGATCTGAGGGGAGTCTTACAATGTGTTCCAAATCTATAAGAGAGAGGGCTTTACGACCCTGAATCTCTATAGGGATGGAATCCTCCCAGGACATGCAATTCCTTGCAATTTCCTAAGGCATCCGCTGCGAAATTACTTCCACGGGGAACCCTATACAAAGTGGCAGTAGGAATTAGTTCCAACAAGTGAATTGTGTACTGGTGGTATCTTAGGAGATTAGGATTCAAGACTTTATAAGTTCCGGCCACTTGTTAATCACCAACTGGGAATCTCCAAGATCTTAATCTCTTTAATTTCATTAGAATTGCAAGTTCCAAACCGGTTATCAGAGCCTCGTATTCAGCTTCGTTATTGTGCAGGGCTCCGATAAAGGTAGGAAAAATGCATCATTCCTTTTTTCGTGTTATGAAAATTAGACCACTCCAGCCTTCCAGGAATTACAGATTGTTGGTTCGCATTCCTACGAGAGGATGCTGCTCCATCAAAAATACAATTCCCAGATGGCCTCCGCAGATTCCCCAAACTCATGATTTGTTCGTCGGGTAGATCATCATTCAAAGAAGAATCTGCCGGCAGGGGGTGAGCTGCCAAAAAATCAGCGACGGCTTGTCCTTTCACAGCACGAAGAGGAGTGAAAGTAATCTCAAATTGTAGTAATATCATAGACCAGCGAGCTAAGCGTCCTGACAATGTAGGTCGGGTCATAAGATATTGCAAAGGATTAACTCTTGAAATCAAACTGATTGAGGTGGGAGCATGTATGCCAAGTTTCTGAGCTGCAAAAACCAAAGCAAGACAATGCTCTCAATTGACGGGTATCGAATTTCAGTAGAAGGAGTCTTCGACTAAGGTAATAGAGAGCATTCTCTTTCCCTTCATCGTTGACTTGAGCCAACAGGGCGCCTAATGACTCATCTAAGGCTGCGGTGTAGAGAATTAACGGCTTTCCCAGAATTGGAGAAGCCAAGACTGGCGGATTAGAAAGGTATTATTTAATGTTATCGAAAGCATTTTGGCACTTCTCGTCCCATACGAACTTAACATCTTTCTTGGCAAGGACAGAAAAGGGTTGACATCTCCCGGAAAGATTAGAAATAAACCTCCTTATATACGCTAATCTACCTTGTAGAGACCTTAACTGGGTAAGCCTCTTAGGAGATGGCATATCTAAGATGGCTTCATTTTTAGCAGGGTCGATCTCAATTCCGTGGTGCCTCACCGAATCCTAGGAACTCCCTGAAGTGACGCCAAAGGCACACTTCAAGGGTTTCATTTCAAATCTAGCGGCGCAACCGCTCAAATACAACTCTTAAGTCATACAGGTGAGCCTCTTTGACA